>JAHLJT010008446.1:51798910-51843391 GCA_031308135.1 Acheta domesticus
TTTGAGTAGGGAATGATGACTTACAAAACAATTATTCCGGCAGAGAAAAGATACCGACATGTGAACCCCAGGACGGCGAGATGACTTCAAGTTTCTTTTGAACTATGAAGGATATAATTTCTTCCAGAAGGAGAAAAGTGGCCTCAACTCAAATGGCAGAAGTTACCTTCTCGTCAAAATACCAGGTGAAATTCGCGGGAAATCTTTGCACGTATTGCTTATTTTCACTTTCCCGAATGGGGAGATCAGCTCAAATCTGCTTGTGACTTCATCGCAACTGCTTGGACAAAAGCATGTTTTTCAAATCAGCACCATTTAAAAGAACACATACAATGAGCTGCAGGCTGCTGTCTCCAAATTGAAGTGTCCTGAGTTTTAAAATCTTTTTCCACCCACTGATAAATGAACAGTCCGTGCTTGATGTGGCTCGCTCAAATATAGTGGCCGAGCGTGCTGTAAAGCTGATAGAAGAGGTGCACAGCACTTGCAAACGTGACAGATATCTTAACAGCAAGTTCATAAACAGTAATAGACCAATTTAAAATCATTTGTTTAGTTTGCTGTATGTGTAATTATGTATACTATATTTATTAATAATTTCCTTGCGATGTTTCAAACTTAATACATGTCGTTAGGCGCAGGAGATTTTTTTTTCCAAATTCAACAAAATTACAGTCATTTTTGAGAGTTTTAGGCAAAGTTTGTCGTTTGTCACCACAGGCTTTCATAAGTGAAAATCATAATCCTAATTGACACTTTTCCTTCAAGAACTAGATCGCTCCTACAATTTAGAGCAGTAGTGTCAAGGTCTTCTACTGGTGGTCGTGGCACCGTAGCATGCCACGAGCTACTCTGCGCAACTAGTGTCGGGAAAGGAAACTATTAGTAACCCCGCCGTTTACAATAGGGATGGCGTTGTCTCTGGTGGCGGGGAAATGAACTGCGTGGAGGGGCGATTTCGTTGTGGCACTCGTGCCACGGACTCCCGCTCGTGGCATCGAAATTGACAGCGCTGATTTTAGAGGTTCGTTTAGATTATCTGTCGCGAAGAAGTTCGACATTACCAGTAAGCACCAAAGAGTTACAACGGCGAGAGGATGTGGCGAGACACGACGTGAAGTGGGGAAGGGCGGGGTCATGGGAAGGGTTCGGACCAGGGGAGCCAGGGGAGGCCGGGCGTCTGGTGGGCGGGGCAAGGAGAAAAGTGAGGCAATGGAGAGGACGGGGGTGTAGGGAGGATGAGGGGCGCGAGCATGCGAAGCAAAAGCACTGGGGCAGGGGAAGGGAGGCGGGATGATGGTGAGTGGTGGGCGGCGCCGGGTTGGGGGCGGGGGCGGGTGCAGGTGGCCGGCGCTTCTCTGAGGCGCTGCCGCCGCTAGCAGGTCGTGCTGCCCCGCGGGCTCCGCTCCTCGCCTGCCCTGGCCCCGCCCCGCCCCGCCCCGCGAGCCTGAGAGATGCCCGCGCCGTAAAGCTGACCTTGTGCGATACACTTGGCTCGACACTCGACTGGGCCCGCGGCCGGAGGAAGGCAGCCCGTGTTAACTACAAAGGCCCTGGTGCAGACGCTCTTCTCGCGCTCTCATCTCCATCATCCTCAATGAGATCGACGCCAATGAGGACGAGAGACATGTCAGTTTGCTTGGGGCAAAAAGTAAAAATAATAATTGAATCTAAAAATTATGATTATACAGACGTAAACAAAATAAAGGATTTCTTGCGTGTCAATTATGACAAAATTAGGACAAATTTCGTGTTTGTCAATACACCCTGACAGTACGAAAAAAATGATAGAGCAGAAAGTAATTTAATTCCTTCTAAATTTTTGTAATAAATTTAAAGTTTAAAATTTTGGTAAAACTGATTAGTATTATTATAAAATCTAATGACTTGTAGCAGATCGAGATCCATAACTTTAGTGCGACATTCTAATTGTTTTAATAAAACACTTATAACGTGTCAGAAATGTAATTGAAAGGAATGGAAGCTAATTAGTATATCTGTCAATCGAAGACACAGATATCTAAGCGAATTGAATGCTTATTGGTAATGTTGTAGTGTTTATTTATATACTGATATCTGGAATAAGTCCGATACATATGCATCGATCCTTACCGATACGAGGGCTGAGCAATTCGGTTGACACTTGCAGAAGAGGATATCATTTGGGTTTCCCCTAGTGAACAATAAGTTTGGGGTGAATCGAACGGGGGATAAAAGGAAAATGTCAGATCTAAGTTATTGTTTTCGGATGTATATCCCTCTGTCCGAGATGATGTTGAAACGTAACAGATTTTTTTGTATGCAAGCGTGGGAGGAAATGTATACCCAGTCCATAGTGGGTACTTGTACATATGCTGTAATGTAAATAACGTCGCCTTGATTTTTATATTTAAGATTGATTGGTCCCCGACTTGGTTCCTTAGTCTCTTCTCTCTCTTAGTTTCTCTCTCTCTTAGTTCCTTAGTGATTTAATCCATTTGTCTCCGACTTAGTCCCTTATGAAAATCTCACATTTTGAAGTCCTCTTAATTTACTTGAACTTTTCTTCCGAATATATTCAATTTCGTCTACCCAAAGCTTCTACAAGAAGGCACTCCCTATATTACACTTCAGAAAACCTGCACATCCCCATTGATTCCCTATACCATAAGTATATTTTTTTACACAAGCAATTAAGTAAAGCTTTTCCGATTCACACCAGTGTTTCCCAACGAGGTCGCTATCTACTCCCTGGGGGTGAATGCAATTTTAAAGAGGGCCAATGTTGATCAAATGGTTGATAACCGAATATACACTGACAACTGATAGATATAATCAATATTCTATTTTTTTTAAAAATACAAACGTATTAATTATTTCTTATATATAGGTTCTATATAAAGGTCGTATATAAAGGTTCGAAACACCTTATTACACTTGTTTTTATTTCTGAAAGTTAAAATAATTTTACTAGTTCAAAAATAAAACAAATTTCATGAAAACTTTTCTCAAAACTTTTGTTTATATTATTTTTCTAATTGTTATTAAATCATTTATGTGCAATCATTAGTTTAATGATTATTTTGCATGCTGTATGTTATAGAAAAAAGTCAAGGGGTCGATGAAGCAAATCATTCTTTTAAAAGGTGTCGATGTAATAAAAATTTTGGGAATCCCTGCTCTACACAAAGCTCAGGGAACGCTGAATACACCAGTCATAACAGTTAATATTGAAAAGTTAGATCATCGTTTGGCAATTATATTTCAAATCAGTGTAACATTGCCAATGAGTGGTATGAAAATTACTTTCTTTTTACAAGCGTTCGTATACCTTATCCAAAATGATGCAATTAGTGGAATTTAATTTTAGTTGTTGTTATTGATTTTGGGGGAATGTAATAATTCTGTGCCAGAACGTAGTACAAATTAGACCATTCTTATGACATGTTTACAAAGGAAATGTGTGCAATAGGTTAAATATGAAGATATGAAACTTGTCGCAGGAAATCTTCAATCAACAATCGTCGTACAAGAAAAGTGACCGAAAAATTATCATTTTGGAAGAAAACAGTTTAATTTTGAGTGCAGCTCCTTATTTCGCGTCCAGAGACAAAGTAGCCGAAGTTTACTCTATGTACCGGCTGACTTGTGAACAATCATTGTGATATTTCGTAAATGAGACTATTTTCTAGGCATTTGTCTTCATTTCGCTAAAAAACGATGTGTTTTTGAGACGGCGTGTTTTCTTGTCCGTTCAGGATATTATATTTAGTATTTTGTAATTACATATTTACTTGATCAAGGACAATATTATTATGAGTTTGCCTTTGATAATGATGTGTGACAAACTAATTTTCGATAAAGTGTAATGACCTGAAAGAAACATTATGACATTTTTTCTAAGAGACCAAATTCATATAAATAAAATGGCACGTTCGTGTATTCGAGGGTACCAGCAATTCAGGAAAAAGATTTGCGTGTATTGGACACCTGTTTTTTGTGCATGAAGTCAAGGATATATAACATAATACTACATCTAACATACAAACTAATGTGGAAACCCACATGATATAGTACTGAATCAAAAATGTTTTAAAATATCTTCTAAGCTACCTCCCTCAAGTATAAAAGGCGTATTTCATTTTTTTTGAACTTTTTTCCCTATTAAGTAATACTGGTGAGTGACTGGTTGATATTCCTAAGAAAGAAGGCGGTCTTGTTAATAAATTGTCAAAAATCACTGCAAAATTAAGAGATTTCTTATATGAAATTAATATATATTAATTAAAAGTCTCGTAGTCTTTAGTTTTCCCAGATTCGCTTTTAGGCTAATGAGATCATTAGATGTCACTGGTATAATATTGAATAAGTATGAAGAAATTAAATTTAGATTTAAGATTAAGACTCACGACTGTCAATGAGGCAGAGGACATCGAAAATCATTGAATATACATATACATATATTTTCATTACGAAAATATTGACATATTTCCGGTACTATTTTAATTTTAAAATTACAAGTTCTCAATACAGAAATAAAGAATTGAGATATACCAAAAGCATAGTTCCAACGCTGCAGACTCGTAGTTTCCGAAAACTCATTTCGATTGTTGATGTAATCTCTTTCACAGTTTTCCACAAACCCTTTCTCTGAAGTTTTTGAGAAATTGACTCTTATCCCTTTTCCTTGTACGGATTACGAATGGACTTCGTCGCCGCGAAATTAGTGTTCAATCGGAACGTACGAACTAAATTGCGACATGTAACCTTCTTTAGGGTCCTGCTGATACTGTTACGAATAACGTAGTTTGTGTCGAGGCTCAGGTCTTAGGTTTCAGTTATTAACTTAAAACAGACTTGTCTGCGCGAAGCATAATTTCAAACCCATTTAATGCAAAAATACTTCGTTGCCGAATAAGAGGAAGAAAACGAAAGGAAATTAAACAAATTTCTTTCGAAATATTAGTTTGAAAAGAATTCTTTATGTCTATTGCAAATCGACAGACATAATGCTGATGAGTTAATTAAACGCGCACCACCCAAGTTCAATCACATTCAAATTTACAAAGCCGTTGATTCAGAGGGTTCTCGTCGGTCTTGATGGGTCTCTGGTCTTTCAGCGTCGGGAGTCGATTCGTAAACTGGGGAAGGATAAGACTCGATAAATCTAATCAAACTCCTACACCGCATGACATTAATAAGCTCAGGAGCATCCACATGTACAATTCGCATTAGATAGCAATTTTATCAATATTTATATAGAGCCTCGAACATCATTCGAACCGTAGAAGAAACAATTCAGTTATATAATGTGTGTGTATGTGTGTGTGTGCACGCGCGAGTATGTGTGTGTGTGTGTTTGTTTGATACTTTCAATATTTTGATCTTGAAAGGGCTATCGCTGATACTTCAGTAGCTTAACATACCTATTTGTTCATATTAAATGCGAAAGAAAATTTGAATTTGAAAATTTGATTTAATAAATTGCAGCGGAATTACTAATCAAGACATAATTAACGCTGTAATGCGTAACACGACAGTAAATTTCGACAATCCATTTCGAGAAAGATTTCTCAAATCAATTGTTTCCTTGATTTATATTTTATGACGAGTATCAGTAATAATGAAAACTGACGCCGACACATTCGACATAAAAATTTGACAGGTATTACATAACATAGAAATATTTCCATAAAATAGTTCACAAAGGAATGCATGTTCAATTTTTTTAAAATTTGACACATTATTTACAGATTATATTAGGTATTTTAGTCTTGTTTTTTTCTTTGCTTTAGTATTTCTCACGTTGTACTTACTTTTTAAGAAATTCAATCTAAAATAGCACAAAATCCTACTATTTGTATTCTCTACGCGATTGTTCACATTTCCGAGAGCGAGGTATTTTCAGAGATTACATTGCAAATCTCTTAACCTTCTCGTTTCACAAGTTTTATCAATGTCACGCCTAATTTTGGCAGTATATGTAGATGACGAGAGAACTTGGTGTTTTCAGAATAAATCTTATTTAACCATTACTCCTGCTTGAATATATCATAAACAAGACGAACTAGTGGAATACATTTTTTCTACTTTGTAATACTCCGCGGTGTAATACTCCCAAGGATACATTGCAAAAATGATATATTATCGAAAGCGAGGTAAAAGTTCATATTTGAAGGTGCATATGAAAAATACAATGCAAATTTCTAGATAAAATTTCAAAGCATATTCTAAATACTATGCTAACACAGTACCTCTTTGACGACGTTCTTGCGTAATATGAATCCTATCAACGTCTCAAACGGAATGTGTTGTGCATCTTCGAACGAATTGGAAATGATGATGCCTAGGCAGAAATATTGTACGAATGTATATATTATTGCTGAAAAACAATAAAAAACTTATAGTATTGTTTTCAAGTGCAAAATCTTCCTTACTCAAGTAATCAACTCACAATAATGGAGGAACGGACTTGTTTGGAACCAATATCAATCAGAAACTGTGCGAAGCAACGAACTGGCTGTGCAAAACGTGAAACATATACACGATCAATTAACAGCGTAATTCGACGTTATGTTTTCCGTCACTGCTGAAAGCCTACATAAAAACTGAGCCACGACAGGCAGAAATGTTCGCCTTGCTTGGAGATCGTGACGTCAGGGGGCGCTATTTCGCTCTGCCGCGGGAGTTGCGCGCGGCCAGTCGTGCGCTAGCCACCGCGGCGCACCGCTTCGGGTGGAGAGGGCGAGCGACTGCTAGCCGAGCTACGACGCACGAGCGCCAGCGCAGTAGTAATGGTGCTGCGGACGCGGTAAGGAAAACGGCACAGCCTGCGAAACGAGAGCTGGGGTGCACCCCTCCAAGTAGCGCAGGATTTACCGTTAGGCTTCTCACATTACATCAGACATGCCAAACAGAGCACGCACGCCCGCAATTTTTTTTTTTTTTGTATTTAAGATCGTATTAACTACTAGGTCATTAGCGACCACTATTGGATGTAACGTTACAGTATGAGACGATATGGTGATGATCGGGGGTGAAAGGACGAACACATACAACCATGCCCGAGGCGGGACTCGAATCCACGACCCCACAGTCCAAGATCGCTACGGCACTACTGCCTTAGCGACCTCGGCCACGGGTCCGACTCGCCCGCATTTGCCGCCTGGGAAGTCTTGCGCTCCTGCTTAGCACGTTATTTCCCCCGAATCTGCTGTCGTTTCGCCTCCAAATCCAGAAAGGCGTGTACTCGCGCACGCTGTGCCTAAGAACCTAAGTACAAAGCAAGATTGACATAGCGCTCGAAATATCACGTAGAACGGTTTCTCTATAAGAAAGCGTGTTTGACGGGCGTTTACTACCAAACATTCAAAGATTTAAATTCTATTTATATACCTTTCTACTCATTAGTTTATTTCATGTTTATTCTCTTTTATATTCTGCCTTGTATAAGCATTTTTGCCAAGGAGCAGGCATATGTTTCCATTGCGATTTCTCTGTTAATTTTATTTGGTCTTACCTTTCATTAAATCATTCTGTGATTTGTTTTATATAGTAATATTTTGAAATAAATTATCACATCTCTCTTATGGACGTACAGCTCTTTTAATAGAAAAAAAATTGAAATCCTCTTCGGTGAATGTAGGATGTTATTACAATTATTGCAATCTTGAGTAAATGCGATTACGAAATCAAGAACCATTCGATTCAAAATGTTTAATTATACTCTAATTTGATAAGTTCAAATATGAGCCATGTATTTCATGTTGTGGATAATTTCTATGCTTTATTAGAGGAAATGGGAGTTAATATCGCTCAATTTGAAGCAATAACTGTCATCTGGTTTCTCCAAAGATTGTCATGAGAGATGTATCCAGTGACGAACCGCCACCCCTGAGCAATTCCTACTATCCTTGCTATTAAATTCCACACCAGTTTCTTTGGACGCAGTGCCCGCGAACTATAGTAAGCTACAGGGCGGTTGCCATTAATGCCGTCGATACTACGATACTTCTTACGTTGGTCGGCTTGAGGCCGTAGGAGGCAATGAAGGCATATTAAGGTCTCGGGCACGGTAACTACAGTACCGGCAGCGTAAAGCGACTCTTAACAGTTCGATACGCTGTTGCCACTCATTAATACGCTCATGGAACCACCTACATGACAGATAAATCTCAAACCATTAACACTTACTTGCGACGACCCGCCTGGATATCCTGTTCATAACCTTCGGCACAGCGGAACCTTTTCGCCCTCCGCGTCCTCGTGTGAATCAGATGAGCGACACACGCGGAATGCTGGCTGTGAAAAAGTAAACAAATCCTCACAAGCTGATTGCTTCAGAGCAGGTCCACATGGCGTACTACAGCACGTGGTGAGAGAATTGTCAAGAGTCGCTTATACGCTGCCGGTACTGTAGTTACCGTGCCCGAGACCTTAATATGCCTTCATTGCCTCCTACGGCCTCAAGCCGACCAACGTAAGAAGTATCGTAGTATCGACGGCATTAACGACAACCGCTCTATGCGCAAGCTTCTCATTCTAGTGAAGTTGTGGGTTCAAATTCCGCGTAGTCATGACTCTTGCTTGAAGATTCAAGAGAATACATCAAAATGACGTTTATGCCATGCATGCTACTCTGTGCATTTACCACTATATGCACAAATGTTTAAAGAAATTGGACACGATTTTTGAAAAAATATTGTTTATAAAATTGCGTATCTTCCATGCAAAATTACGGGAGAAAAACTACTCAGAGTATTGAAAAATTGTTAATGATAGTATTGAATGATCCAACTTTGAAGAATAGCTTTCAGTAAGCAAATATCGATATCTTCATTACGGTAGTTGTAGGAAGATGCGACCAAACCAACTAGAACCTTGTAGAGAATGTTGTTTTAAAAGATAACGATAGAGATGTGAAACGATCCGGCAACAGTGGCTAGTCTCTTTAAACCAATACGTTTCGAGAATTGCTGTCGATCTCACTAAGGGTTTTCAGCCACAAAATTCAACATCTGACGTTTCCCTAAACGTCTTAGACACTATGTTCGTTTCCGAAACCTCTTCCTATGAAATTCTCAAAATAATCGGTAAATTAAAAAATAAATATTCGGCCGGTTTAGATGAATTTCCGGATTGTTTGTTAAAGACGTGCGCGCCAGCCATTATACACCCGTTAACTCACATATTTAATGCATCCTTATGCACCGGAATTTTTCCAGATATTTTTAAACCAGCTAAGATTAAGCCGCTCTTCAAAAAAAGGCAACAAAAATGAAGTTCAAAATTATCGGCCAATTTCTCTTTTGTCAGTTTTTTTCAAAATATTAGAGAGACTTTTTTATGGAAATGGAAACCTTTCTCAATAAACACGACGCGTTTTCAAATTGCCAACATGGATTCCGGAAATCAAAATCTATGGAAACAGCCATTTTTTCTTTTCTTAAGGATGTTGCCTCATCATTGGATCAAAAACGAAGCAACTATTGGAATATTTTTAGATCTTTCGAAAGCTTTTGACGTCATTGATCATAACATTTTACTTTCAAAATTACCTTCGTATGGAATCCGTGGTATTGCTCTAGATTGGCTATGTTCGTACCTTAAACAACGATCTCAGAAAGTAGAAATACCTTACTGGAATGATGGAACTTTATGTACACACCTTTCCGGTTTCTTTGCCAATTGTACGTGGAGAGTCCCGCAAGGATCGATTTTAGGCCCTATTCTCTTCCTATTATACGTAAATGACATGCCCTTAGCGATTCGAAACGGAAGAACAGTTCTCTTTGCGGATGATACAAATATTCTTTGCAACAAAGAAACCGTAAATAGTACAATATCAGACGTTTCAAATTGGTTCCGTAATAACAAATTAAAAGTGAATGAAAATAAAACAGTTTCAATGCAGTTTTCCATATCAAATAAAAAATTCTGTACTCCAATGAAAATGAACGATGTGCCATTGACTGGATGTTAATGTAACAAAATTTTTAGGTCTATCAATTCAGTCAAACCTCAAATGGAATGCCCACTTAAATGAATTGAACACAAAATTAAGCTCATTATGCTACGCGTTCAGAATTCTTTTAAATTCCGTCAGCCTTCATACAGCTCGTTGTGTATATTTTGCCAACGTTCACTCCCGCCTGAGATATGGCATAATATTTTGGGGAAACACATCTTATAGTTCACAGACTTTCAGATTACAAAAAAGAATTGTACGAATAATAAGCAAATCCAACCCACGTGATTCTTGTAAATCACTCTTTATTAATCTAGGAATTTTACCATTACCTTGTCTCCTGATTTACGAATCAGTAGTTTTTGTCAAAAATGACTTACTTAAGGGCGGGAATATATTTTCAGCAAACGCCGATGTCTATAAGTATAACACACGACGTAGTAATCATATTCACCAGGTGGCAGTATCAACAGCTCACTACAAAACATTCACATACAATTCATGTACATTACTCTACAACACTTTACCAGAAGACATTAAACGATTAAATTCAATAGAAAAGTTTAAGTCCCAAGTAAAATCTTTTCTGCTGCATAACTGTTTCTATACAATTCGAGACTATACCGAGCATCAAAAAGGAAAGTAGCATTAATTTTAACAATGATAGTTAATGTAATTATTTATCATGTGGACTGTATAATTCTAAAGAACCTGTAACAAAGTATTGTACCACAGTTTCTGGGTTGATGGCCCCCCATCTCGATCAGGTTTTTCGTCCAGTTTCCCTGATCCTTGAGCAAATGCTGAGATGGTCCCTTGTTTTGCTTCTGGACATAAATGTAACTTCATTATTTGTGCACGTCTTCTGAATTTCAGTGGGAAATATAGTTATTCAAATTATCGTTTCTCATATTATCGCGGCAAAAAGTATTATTCTTTCATGAAGAACATGAGGGTTCAGGGCAGGAATTTATAGCTAATTTACCTTTGAAAATATATTTTATTATATAGGAGCGAATATTTTTGTCAACAAAACTCGAAAAAAAAACTCTCTTTTCTGTATTCAAAATTCGACTAGAATGTGGTTTAGGATAGAGACCACAGAATTATGAAAACGTGCACAAAATTCACTTCTCCCCATAGCTCGTCATATGCCAGTTTTTAACTGTTTTTGACGTAAATAAAATAAAAATAAAATAAAAATAAAAATGCCGAAAAATCGTTCGTTTGCATTTTTCAAATGCAATCTGATCGTTTGCATTTTTCGAAAATTCAGAGGATTCAACAAAAATGGAACGTGTCATTTATGTAAGCCTTTTTTCATCTAACTGAGAAAAATTGAAATAAAAGAATTGGAGGCATTCATGAAAAGTTTTGGAAATGTTGATGGTTCAAGTATTCCGAAAATTTAAAAAATAAGTTTCAAATTTAAGGGGCAGTGACCATCAGCCGGGGAATATAAATTTTTGGTGAAAATTCTGCCTACGGAATAGGTGTTAGCGGTATTCACTGTCGGACAGTTGCTTTGCTGTAAACCAATTTTTCGGTATCACGGACCCGCGTGGGTTCTGGCTACACGACTTGTTTGTGCAAGTTATTTAATACATGCAAGAACATGATTTATATGTACGTTTTTCGATACCGATACCAGGACCTCAAAAAAAGGAGATTTTCTATCAAAAATTAATAAGTTTAGCTTAATTGTAAAAAAAAAACAATTTAAAACACATTTTGCTTCTTGATTCTTCAATGACTTTGCGCCATTTTTCTTTTTTAATTTTATTTTAACTGTTCAGAGGCTTTAGTGAAATAATTAATATCTTAATCCCTCCTTGCGATGTCTTAAATTGTCCCAAGAAGACAGAATATGTATTCTTTTGTTGTAATTCTTGGAAATTCGAAGGTTATATTTAATAGCTACTTTTGCCACGTGATTCTTTACATTGTTGTTTCATAAGTTCATATGTTTAAAAAAATATTTAAAGCCACTTAATTTCTTTTAAATTCACACGATTCAATTTAAAATTACTAATTTTACTAAAACACAAATTTAAAAAAGACCTGCACCTAACTTTATTTATGACTCAGAGTCGATTGTGATCGAGCGGCTTCGGTGGCTCAGGGCATGAATTGATGTCACTACAGTGCCTCTGACCGGGAGGTTCTAGAGCTCGAGTCCCGACGGTGGCAGGATTTTCAATACTAGCTACATAGCTAGGTCGAGTTCAGCCGCTGACTCAAGGAGAATTCTAGCAGCCGGTTGTTCTACCCGGTAGTTTTCCAAGGTTTCTCTGATCAATACAAGGCGAATACCGAAGCAGTACCCGCACAAACTGGCCACGGACCGCGCGCAATATTTCCTTCCTCTTCCTTGTCCTACCCCCATTACGTACTTACATGCACTATATTACCAAACATGCCTGGTGACCGTTCAGGAGCTTGGAGCGTGTCCCGGCTGGGGGCGGTGCCTTGATGGCAGGAGACACCTGAAAAGAGGAAAAGCCCGGAAGCCGACGGGTAAGCCGGGGCCGGAACTTACCATCCAGTGGAGAAAGATCTCCGCCACCTCCCCCGATAAAAACATTCACGACTAATGACCATATCAGTTGACGTTCCCAGAATCATCAATCAATCGATTGTGGTTGAAATCAATAGTATCCTTGTTAATGGTATAGGATAGGTACGAGCTCTACTTTCTTACCGTAATGAAAGATTTGGAATCAGTTCACTTCCACGAGAACGTGGCGAACGACAACATGAGCCTACGAGCGGAATAGCGTCGTATTATAAGTTGAAACTAGTGTAAGAGAACAAGTGTGTAAAGTTTGCTGCTTTTTTCTCCGATTAAGTGAAGCTAACAACATAAGTCAGGTTTTTTGCCATTTTGACTTTTTAGTGCAATAATAATATTCTCTGTATGTGTATGCATCGTTTCTCTCTGTATGTATATGCTGCAATTCTAGAGGTTGGTTTTGAAGAGCACGTAAATGGGAATTAATGCAGATATAACATGTCATTGGCTTGTGTTCTTTCTGCATTAAAGCGAGAGAAGCAGCTTCTCTTCGGAGTTCAAACAGCTGATCGATTTTAAGTTAACAGGACGGTTGTAATTACAGTGTGCATTGACGCAAATTGGAACCTTCCGACAATACCAGTCCAAGACTTGCGCCGACAGTAATTACTTGTGCCCTTTAACTGAATGACTCTGCCACATTCTTCATGTATCATGAAGGAATGGGGCCCAAAGAGCCTAGTGATATGTCGAATTTACTATGGAATATCTAAATAGTCAATGTTCGACGTAGAAAACTTCCAAATGTCTTTATATGGCTGTGGTAGTCAATATAAAAATCACACAGTATGAAGGGTCATGTCAGTCCGTGTTGCTATGTTTTTGACACTTCATGTAAAGTATCCTCAAAAATAAAAATATCCGGTTGAAACTCGCAAAACCTCGAGATCGTTCAGATCAATCAAGGATAACAAGTTTTGGAGAAAATCGGCCGAACGGTTTAGGCTCTAGTGTTGACCATAGATGATCAGACGTTTTGCCCACAATCGGTATCAAGGCCTCCCAAAACATGGATTCTGGTTACACCACATGTTAGAGGAAGTAATTTAATATTTATAGGAACAGGATTTATCGGTTTGTGCGTTACCAGGGCCCCTCAATAACAATTTTCTGCCGAAAATTCGCCGTTTTCCGGTGCACAATTACATAACTTTCCCTTCTTACGAAGTAAGTGCAACAACGTAATAATCGATTGATGACATCAAAAAGTTAATGGAGAACTAGTATATCCCCCACGAAGAAGAACTGGGTACGTTCTCTGCAGCATTACAAAACTAGGCAGTGCGTGAATCATTAGTTACGGAAATAATTAAATGTAACAATTTCTTGTAATTAAGATGTTCATTCAAATATATTTCAGATAAAGAAGCATTTAATTTATACATTTTTAGTCCCAGTATGTTTTATTTCAGAAACAACATAAGTCTACCATGTCTGTTAGTAAAATATATATAAAAAAAGAATTTAACTTTTTTGCTAAATGAGACAGTAATTCAGTAAAATATGCAGAAAACAACGTCCAAAAATATTGACACAATGTTTCTGACAAATATAACCGCAGTAGTAGGTTTTTTGTCCGTCCTGAAAAGTTTCTTGTCAGGGACTTATGGTGGTTCTGAAATAAGCCATTCAAGTTTATACTTGGCTGTTTCATTTCTTTTCCCCCTTAATTTAATCTTCCTTTTCTGTGACACAATTTCTACGTTTATTTTTGATTAGTCGCTTCGGAGTGGATAACTGTTATTTGATAAGATTTACACAAATAACTGCTCAGTTATTTGTCGCACGACTTATCACACATTTTATTACATAAACCGGGAGCCAGCAAGAAAATAGACGTATAAGCTCAAAGCTAAACGTTTTTTGAGAAGTTAGCCTGTAATGAGGAACAGGGAAACGCAAGTATGGCGGCCTGCAGGTGTCGGCGTTACGCGGCGAAATTTTTTAAATATGTCAAAAAAAACCAACAACTATGCCATTGGTGAATGAGTACACAGATAATTCTAGTTGTATATTGTTCGTTAGAAAGCCAAAGTGTGAAGGAGTTGTATGCCATACCGAAGTGGCGTCTCGAACTGTCCGCCATACTGAATTGAAAGTGTCATTTTTTATGACCGCTTGGATTACGAGCTCAAAGCTATTTTTGTGGTCTTATGGTAGAAAATTCTTTTTCATTGCCGATTATGACCACGCCATACCGTTGCGGCGTCTCTAAGTAGCCGCCATACTGGTTCAAAAAATGTCGAATTCGTCACTAATTCATGGGGGAATGCCAAAGCAATGCAAGCAATGCTGTGAGTGTGTACGGCACGCGATATTCCACTCGACGGCATCCGACGTGCAACGTGTTGTGGCGCCTCGATACACGACTTCGTGTTAGGGGGAACGTGCTTCCGTTACCAAATGCCGACGTCGGAAGGCCGCGCCGTCGTACTTGCCCGAAGGTTGGGCGGACCGAGGAGGACTGTGCAGAGAGTTCTGTAGGACGACGCTCAGCACCGGTTTCATTTCACGCCCGTGCATGGGCTACCATATAGCGACCTTCCTCGGCGAATGGCGTACTGTGAGTGACTGCTGCACCGGGATGCAAACGTATGCTGCGATTTTTCTAACTTTGCCCCTCAAGGCCCGTCTTCACGATAGAATACGTCACGGTATTTGGCGACGTTCTCAGTCGTGCCGCCAGATATCGCATGATCGCGACCGTATCAATCAGGGCTTGCGATCATGCGACTTCTAGTGGCACGAGGGAGAAAGACGCGAAACGCCACGTGATATTCCATCATGGCCTTGGGGGCTTGAGGAGCAGAGTTAAAAAAACGCACTATAGACGAATTCACTGCGAGCATGTTGTGAACCTACGAGGCCACATTTACAAGAGACGCGGTCCTTGATGCGCACAATAGCCATTGGGGGCACATGAAAATCCCCGTGTCATGCAACTGCATAGCCATCAGTTTCGATGGAAAAATTATCTGGGCCAGCTTTCTGGGCGATCAGATAATTGGACCGTATGTATTTCTAGAGCATCCCGATGTCGACGCGTACTTCACGTTCCTGTGGTTACTGGGGGTACTTCACGTGCTGCACGTTATTCTCTCGGAACTACTAGAAAATGTGCCCTTAGCGCTACGCAGCAGGACGCCGATTCAATACGACGGTGCATCGGCGCACTGTAGTCATGACTCACGGGCTCACCTCGATCCACACTTACTGCGTAGTTGGATTGGCCTGGACGCATATAAGCAAACTGCACATGTATTCGGCACCGGGCTTCCCTGATTGGCTAGCGGGTGCGGAGCGCGGAACCGCGCGAAATTATCTCTTTCTACAGAGAGCAGAGCCACAGCGAGCGAGTGCACGTGTACTCGGCTACTGTGATCGTAGGCAAAGCGATCGACTCTGCGTTTTTGGGCGTATTTCTCTGACAGATGTTACATTTGTCTTTACCATTATTGGAGCTATCTTAACAATCGAACGTGTTTTGTCGATAAGTACCTAAACTTATATTTTGGTTTTATATAAATGCGAACTAGGAACCTACATCATATTTCTTTCCAAGCGAATTACATCTATGAAATTTTAATGGATAATGAAGAAGAAACTGTCATAAGAATTGCAATATGTTCGATTGAAGAAATTTGGATAGAGAAGTGTGCGAAGATCACCCAAACGAAGTGGAATGTCAGATCATCAAAACCTTCAGGAAAATGATTTGTTTGTTCGTAAGTTAATAGAAATACATCTTATGTTCTAATTTTATTATAGAGAGAGTAAAATTTGTCCTTTCACTTTCTGAAATGTATCATAGTACTACATACAGAAAAGTACCGTAGTAGGGGCGAAAAATAGAAGACTTTCTAAAAATTCTGGCTGTCCAGCTACATTGTCTGTAAAAATTAAACGTAACACTGCAGACACAAGAAGAAAAGATGCCTTTATTAAGATATTTTCAGTTTGTATATTTGTACTGATTTTAAATTTGTTTACAGACGTCTTGATACAGCTTCAAAAAAAATTTGCCACATATAGTGTTAGTGAGAAAGTGAACATTAATTTCGAGTTATAATAGTTGTTCTAAAACTGATGTCCGCGATTCTCCAAGGAACTATGAAAGGATCAATCCATTAAAAATTCGGGCTATTTGTGACTGTCATTATTTGCATCGTCCCCTAGAGGAATTCAATTTAGTTTTTCTGAAACTTGGTTTGATAGTTTATGCTAGGGTTTTTATTTCATGGCGGGTGAGGGCCTGTCTTCACGGTGGAACATATCACGGCATTTCTCGTCTTTCTCGGTCGTGCCGCTAGATGTCGCGCGATCGGGAACATATCGAGCAGTGCTTGTGACCATGCGACATCTGGCGGCACGACCGAGAAAGACGAGAAATTCCCTGAGATATTTCATCATGAAGACAGGCCCTTTCTCTCCAAGAAATAAAAACCCAAGCAGAGGCACACAGTATTCTCGGAATCAAACCGCGTGTGTGAACAGGTTTAGGACCACTGTATTCGTAGAAACGTCTCCCACGTTGTGACGCGCAATCAGGCGTTTCAGATTGCATACATCCAGAGGGGTATCTAGGTATTCATGCGCCCATGGCAAGCATAGAATTTGCGCCCCTGTCAGGATACTTAAAATTACAATTGCTGTTACTTCTTTCAACGGGTATACTTGAAATAGCGCCCCTTGTGAGTGGCGCCCATGGCATATGCCATGTCTACCACACCGTAGATACGCCTCTGCAAACATCCAGCGTATCAACTAACACTTGGAGCTAAACAACTGATCATTGACTGATCATCGACTGATCATTTATATAACCCCGAACACCATTCCTGATTTTTTTAGTCCAGTGCAAGAAAATTGAGTGTATAAAAATGTATATTTTTTGTCTAGCAAACTAAACATCATAAGAAGTATACAATTGACGTACACAAATACAAAAAAATAATCAAATTTTCCTTTCAAAAATCCTGTTTAGCAACTGTGAAATAAATATAAATACTTAAGTTAGAAAACATAAGTAAATATCCAAAATTTAGTATAAATCAATAAAAATGTTAAATGTTAAATTTATACATCTATTAATTAAACAATTAATAATTAATATTAACATTTTAATAATACACCTTCTATGGCTACTTACAAAGTATATTCAAAAACTTGAGAATGCTGTTAAATGACTGTAATTTACAATCTGTAATTACACTAATTTTAATGTTAAAAATTAAACACCAGCCCAATAACCAATTAAAATAATTAATTTTTATTTTCAGATAGGATTGTGTGGTGTTATAACGATAAAGAAAATTCATAACCACAATGCTAGAACTGAAACAGCGGTTCTTACCAGCTGATGAGGCTACAAGGGGGCATTCCTTCAATATTTTAAAATGGGAATGTGTATTGCAGAATCACGCAAATATCACGAGACCCTTCTTGACTATATTGAAGATACTTGTGAAGACGATTATGCCAGTGGTTGTACAAATTCAACAGAAAGAACTGTGTGCTACTGACATGATTATACCTAGGGCCTAGATCAAGCCAAGGTGAAGTCTCCTTGTTAGTCATTGTGTATCATATTTACATTATTGCCTTTTTGCTGTTTTTTCTTTTTGGTTATCTTCACTATGTAATGTAATTAATTCATTTCAATTGGATGAAATACATGATGAATCGATTATAGTTGCCTCTTTTTATGCACATGTGCAGATTTTAAAAATTTCAGGCACTAAAACCATTATAAAAATGTCCTTCATAAATGTGTTAAAATTATTTAGATGCTATCGAAAAAATTTTAAAAAATGAGTTGATGGCAAAAAACATTGAGAAATTTGAAAAACCTACAACCCTTTCTATTACAACCTATTTATCCTCCTGAAATAAATAAAATTACCTTCAATAAGATTATAATATACCATAATAATGTAAAAATGTTTACAAAATGAGAAGTGCAGTAGATATTTTAATAGAATTTTCAATTTTCAACCTAAGTTAATTTTAATTTAATTCTGTTCAAAACTGGAAATAATACTGAGAAAACTTTCGGTTTCTATCAATCCCTTCAGCCTCCTTTGTTTCGCCACATTTACCCTCCCTTCTAACTTGACATTTTTTAATGGCATATTGTAAATGATGAGACATGAACAGAATAGAATCCTTGATTCGTCTGAGTCAATGGATAATTATAATAACAATACATGTTTATTATTTTACAAAAATCTATGATGCCCATGATGCCCTCCCAAAAAATGATCGGCTGGTTCCGCTCCTGGTATAAATAGTAATAAATTGAAAAGCATTTGTGCAGTTTAAAAAGTGACAAAACAGCGCTTAAAACGAACCTACAACACTTGTAATAAGGGAACGTAAACGAATTTTGCGCGGTTCCGCGCTCCGCACCCGCTAGCCAATCAGGGAAGCCCGGTGCCGAATACATGTGCAGTTTGCTTATATGCGGCCTGGACCGCGTTGCCTGGATGCCACGGCCTCTCAACCTGTCGCCCCCGGATTTCTTCTTCTGGGGCTAGTCAAGGATCGTGTGTATGCGACTACCCCACACGACATGCAAGTCCTCGCCGGACGGGTACTCACGGCCGTGGCCGTCCTCACTGCGTGTGCAAGGAAGCATTGCGACGCGTGCCGTGTTATATCCATAAACGCGGGAGGCATTTTGAGCATTTTCTCGAAAGTTTGTATTTGAGGCAGCAATACAGGTGATGATGATGTAAACTGAGAACTTCATTCTCGATGCCCTCCACTCCACCCCGTAGTTTGAGCATTTCACCCGTCTAGTGCCGCCTATCTCCGGTACAGCAGTTTTCATAAGAAAATACCATATTTTCCACGTTGCTTGCTGAAAAACCAATTATGCTTGTAATTGCTTATTATGCAATTGTTTTGAAACGGTAAACATCGTTTTAATGAGAGAATATTGGTTTTTTGCTAACTAACCATACGTGAGTACACGCGATATATCGTAAGGCATGCAATTTCCAATTGGATTGTTATTCGGAAACCAGCTTTAAGGAATGTGTAATATTGGGTGTCATCATGTTTCTCGGCCTTCCAATCACTATGGTATTCTTCGTAGATTGGTATTAAAGAATATCTGTATCTTAGGATAAAATATTAACGCAAAGTACTAAATGTTATACTATACGTAAACCATTTCGAGTAAACACTTTTGCCACCGCAAATAGAGTGAAAAAAATTCTGGAGTTTTGAAACTTGACATGATTGTTTAATGGTAATTTCTGCATAATATACTAAAAATCCTGAAGTGTGTGTGTGTGGGGGAGGGGAGTGAACCGGGAGCGGGGCGACCGTTTGAAAGTAATTTTTCAACGTTTTTTGTATATATCTCCATAAATATTAGTCTCACAGAAAATTATGTTCTATACAAAAATAAAGTAGATACTATTTCCCACAAAAAAGTTCCTAAAATATTTTGTTGTAAAATGAACTATTTTAGTGTTATAGGCTTGAAAAATTCTTGTTTTTGTTTACGACAATTTCCTTTGATCGCCACATTTTGGTATAATTTGACTGGGCTACATTGACATTTAGAGTTTTGAGATCCAATTGGCCGTCACGGGTACATAAAAATCGCCCCGTATTGTTACCTGGCGCGAGGACCCGGGGGATCTACCTTTAGCGATGTTTTGTAAGTCAGAAACGTATCACATTTGTGAGATATGATTAATTATGAATTGGTATCAAATCGTGATATTTGATAACAAATCGTTTTATATTTTACTTAATTTTTGCGTGTTGGTATTTTATGTTAGCCAAAGACCATGTGGCATTACGGTTATTGTTCTTTTGGATTGTGTACCATATAGTGTAACTTTTCATACGTATCATATACATTATTTAGGTTCAGTGACTTGCATCTCAGTAGGTAACGAGGCATAAAGTAACCCATGAGGTCGGTTTGTTTGACCGGCAGTCCAGCTTTTTGTTTAGTAATTCTTCAGTTCTGGGAAACCTTATGGTTGATCCCCGAGTTTGCTTACCTGGTAGATAAGTGACTCTTTTGCTCTTGTAATCTTCCAATACGATTCTCTGATTTTTCGATATTGTAAAATTCACCTGGACCAGTTTGCGACGAGACCTCCCTGATTTCATTTGTCTGGACTCGATCTGTTTCGGGAGAAAAAGGCCGCCTATCCTTATTAAAGCAGAGGATGTCCTTACACAACAAGATAACAGCAGTCCCACTCGAAGTTACCGCCATTGCAATAAATTTCAATTGCATCACATTCCAGCATAACAAGGGCCTGACATCAACACGTACGGAAGGTTATCACTATGCTCCTGGGTTGGGTAGCCTCAGATTGGACAGTGATGTTTTCATCCCTTGAGTCTTGCTGTGCGTCTTCTCATTGATGCTCGGAGGTGATCTCATCTTCCTGAGGGTTGGTTTGCGCACTCTCAATTTCTCACTCACTCACTCACACTCACACACACACACACACACACACACACACACACACACTCTCTCTCTCTCTCTCTCTCTCTGTCTCAAACACACACACACACTCTCACACACTATCACTATCTCTCTCTGTCTCTCTCTTTTTGTCTGTCTCTGTGTGTTTCTTTCTATCTTTGTCTCATGCTCTTTTATTCTTATCCCGTGCGCAGATTTACACATAACATCTTCACCGAACACATCCGCGTTTGTCAGAATGTCCCGGCTACCCGCCAGTCCACTCGAAAGCTGAGCGGTTTTTTGTGTTTCTTTCTGTCTTAACTGTCTTTATCTCCGTTCCTTTTGTCTTCCAAAGCAAGTACAGTAATTTTGACATGCTGTCACCTGTTCTGATACAGCATTGAGCATGTAGCCACTAAGAGATACGCAATCACGTATTTCAGTCTGTCGCCTCCCGTCGTGACCTGAGTCATTCTTGTTCCACATAATAAGCAGTCGAGCTGTGGCACGAAATGACTAGCATTCCGGTAATGAACCCTGTGATTGCCCTTGGTGAAATACGAAACTTATCAATTCCATTTATTTTGGAGCATACAAAAGTGTACGAGTAAGTGGATAAGTGTTCCTGAAGCGGGTCTAGGTGGGCGAGTGGTAATCTCACTGGCCTCTGAACCAACGGAGTGGGTTCGATCGCGATCGAGGCGCTTGGATTTTCTTAGAACGGAAAATTCACAGTGGCAATGTCATGCGTCTGGCATGTAAAAGAACCCTGGCATGTGCCCGGAAAATGAAAAATCTCTCCGCAATTTCCTGTCCTAGCGAGATCTCACGTTTACCAACAAAAGAGCTCGGATGTAGTTAACCGAGACCGACATCTTGCGGAGGAAGTGAGAATCACACCCAGGCATAGGGACGCCTGCCCGAAGAAGGCCCCCTAGATCCACTTTAAAGGACGCCTGGATGGAATAGACGGGTGCGGAACTAGTACGGATGGCAGTGTCGCCGGAAACTGCACCGACAAATAAAATAAATACTATAATATAATATAATAATCGTAATGAATACAAATAAAATACTCTGATTGCTCTTTCTTGAACCTCCTGATCTGTGAAGTCAGCTCGTGACTATAACGACGGATAACATTTTTGTCAAATACACATTTAAGACAATGACTCCGCAAAGTTGTACTTTAAAAATGAAGCATTGTGTTACTGCACATTCATGTTCCTTCATAATGTCATGCATCAAATCTTTTAAGAGGAGATATCTAAATATTACAACTGAATTTGTATCAATAACACCAACATGTTTCTAACATCACTTTTCATTCAGTTCATACATTTCAGTGTCTTCTTTTGCAAATAACACTAGTATTATTGCATTGTCTCTTTAATTTAACAAATTTAAAAATTTTAATCTATTCAGTAACATGTAAACACTAAGTTATAATGTTTTAATGATTATTATGACTAGAATAAAATAACAATAACCTACCTGAAATGATATTGTCAGCGTTATGAATATATACTTCTTACTGGAGTACAAACTACATTCGTCCATTATATTGAATTTCACTGTCAGTACCAACAAAACATAATCCTTGTACTTGAACAAGACCAGGGGCGTATCTGAATGTGTTGGAAGCGTCGCTTCCCTTTCAGTTTTGAAAGCACCAAAGGACCCTGCACAGTTCTTGCGGAAAACTGACTTACGTTTAAATTGGCTGATTTTTGATATATTTTTGTTCTCAGCAAGTCGATCAAAAGTCTCAATGACCACTCTGTTCAAAACCCCCTTGTTTTTTATTTAATGGCATTTTTATGTGTGATTCTGGACTTACGGTAGACGAAATCTTTTTAGCACCCTAACTTATAGTTACAAGTTTACTTCTATAACTTATATAACGATGGATATGGATATACATATGGATGGATATGGATGGACGAAATAAAGTTATAAATGATAATTCTACATACATAATATTGCAAACATGTTTTATTGTAGTCGTTCGAAATTAATTCATTTAAAAAACATATCATAGAGTTTTACTTTAACTATTATTATTTTCATCGTGCTAGTATAAACGCTGGAAGTTCGCGAGCTGCCGGTACCTGTAACTGTTCATATATAACATAATTGAGGGATACATTAAATGACTCATTTTACATTATTTATTTGACTTACTAACAGCGAACAAGATATAATCTTCTGTTGTGGAATTAGTTTTCTTTTTCTTCATATTGATGCCGTCTATTAGCTGCGTCTTTTACATAATCGGGGAGAGCTTGACGAGGGTATTGTAAAGTTTCCTGGTATCTGGCATAGCCTAGGTACCATAAGACACTGGATATATGAGCACAACATCCTAATGTTCTGGCCCTCGATTTGCAGGTGCAGTAGTATTCTAAGATAGAATCATCTTATTGTGTCACTTATTAATAATTAAAAGAAGAAACTACTGCAAAAACGATAGAGGATTTTGAATTACTTTAAACACAACAAAACTGCCGACAAGGAACGAACTCCTATTTCTTATCTATTCTGAATGCCAAGACTGAAAAATAATTACAATCTTTGTCATCTCTGAGACATTCCTAACGTGAGTATGAACCGTGATACTTTCCCCTCGAGAGCATACCTGACCTCGATGCCCCGCGTGCAACGTTGCTAATACAACTAGCAAAGTGACCGTTCGCACGCACGTCCTTCACTCAAGTTCTAAATCCCTTAAAATGTTTCTCGAGATTCGTCAAAGAATAGAGAGTTTTTGCACCCTCGAACGTGAAGCACTATCGATCTTCTGCTCATGCGTAGATGCACTAAAGTGATGCGAAACTTGCACTGCGCTTGAGCAGAAGATAGTACTTAACGTTCGAGGGTGCGAAAACTCCCTTCTTGTATAAGAAGTTTGCGGTTTACAACTCACGATACAGCAACTAATCGTTCTTCGAGAGTTGACTTGTCGGGTGGATTTCGTCTACGTCCAGAATCTCACATAAACATGCAATTAAGTCCAAAACTATGGGGTTTTGAGCCGAGTGGCAATTGAGACTTTCGATCGACTTTCTAAGAATACCTATATTAAAAAATCAGCCAATTTAACGGAAGCCGGTTTAAAACAAAAACAAACAAAAAAAAAACCTGTGCGGGGTTCTTTGCATTTGGAAATCGTGACTTTTCTATCTTTAGATCATGGGCAGAGCAGGCGATTGCCTAGGACCCCGCAAGCCATGGGTCCCGATGATGGAACTGATGGGAAAACGTTAGTAAAATATTTAAAAAGAAATTGGGACTCGAGAAAACCGTTGTTGTAATTTTATAAATCGCGGTACAGTAGTCTGATATTTCGCAAATATTTCATTAAATTTTTTTCCTTCAACAGTTAATTGGACGGTGTTATGCATCAACCGGATATGCGACATCATAGAAGTTTTGAGATAATCGTATTCGAAATTTTACTACATTTTCAACTCTAAAAACTGTAATTTAATTATTTCATTCATTGCAGAGCCAAATTACACAAACATGAGTGGAATATCTGGCGCTTACCTTCATAATGTCAAAATAAGAACAGTAGATTTGAAGATCTAGGTTTATAGCCGGTTGTTGCGAAACATAAAATCCCTGATGTGACTGATGGCGTTTACATTTTTCACTAATTACGAGGCTATATTTACGGATTTGGTGCCAAATTTTTGCGTACACTTGGAACACGGTCCAATGCAACTGATGACGTCCATATCTCATTTTTTTTTTTCAAAAATGGCGTTTAGTCGGTTGATGCATTACACCGTCCAATTGTAGTCATTACTTATAAGATAGGACTCTAATCAAATGACACTAACATTAAAATAGGTTCTACTGAAATTCATAATTATTATTTCATGTAGAACAAGTGATTTTATTGAGCAGTAACTTAACAGGACAAAGTTTTTTAGCGTTTTAAGCTCACCGTGGAAATTGTGTTATTTAATCTCTAAGTACTTTTATTTAAAACAATTATTTAAAATAGATTTCCCAAAACTTTTTCTCGCTTAAACGTTGTAATTTTTGTGACTTTTTGAAATAAAATAACTCTTACACCTTCTTGTGAAAACATTGACATTTTTATTTTTTTCCGGGATAGAGGGGGGTACGTTTCAGCATTTCCCCGGGCTCAAAATTGGCTAGCTTCGGCACTGCTTTAGATATTTTACATTCATTGCACATTCATCTCCAAAATTGTTCTGTTCTATACTGAATCAAACTCTGAAAGTCAGTATTCTCTGGGGGCTTACTACTTGATATAAGACTGCAATGAGTACCACAGCACATAGAGTAAACGATCCAATTCCAACAGCTCAGCCCAACGTCGATGGCAGGACCTTTTTCTTAATACTCCTGAGCCCACATCGAGATGTGGAATTTGAATTACAGACGAGCGCGAAATAGATTATTTTCTATTGTTCTGTATTTTTTTTTAAAATCTTGTGTGTTCACCACCTAAGAGATTTTTATTTTGTTAAGCTTAGTGTAGATGCTGAAAACATATATAGTGGGGAAAATTGCGAAGAGATATTGTCACTCTCACAGAACATTAGAGCAGAATGCATGCAAAGTGAATCTGTAGGCCGCAGAGAGAGAGAGAGAGAGCGTGAGAGAGAGCAAGAGAGCGAGAGCAAGAGAGCGAGAGCAAGAGAGCGAGAGCAAGAGAGCGAGAGCAAGAGAGCGAGAGCAAGAGAGCGAGAGCAAGAGAGCGAGAGCAAGAGAGCGAGAGCAAGAGAGCGAGAGCAAGAGAGCGAGAGCAAGAGAGCGAGAGCAAGAGAGCGAGAGCAAGAGAGCGAGAGCAAGAGAGCGAGAGCAAGAGAGCGAGAGCAAGAGAGCGAGAGCAAGAGAGCGAGAGCAAGAGAGCGAGAGCAAGAGAGCGAGAGCAAGAGAGCGAGAGCAAGAGAGCGAGAGCAAGGAGAGCGAGAGCAAGAGAGCGAGAGCAAGAGAGCGAGAGCAAGAGAGCGAGAGCAAGAGAGCGAGAGCAAGAGAGCGAGAGCAAGAGAGCGAGAGCAAGAGAGCGAGAGCAAGAGAGCGAGAGCAAGAGAGCGAGAGCAAGAGAGCGAGAGCAAGAGAGCGAGAGCAAGAGAGCGAGAGCAAGAGAGCGAGAGCAAGAGAGCGAGAGCAGCGAGAGCGAGAGCGAGAGCAAGAGAGCGAGAGCGAGAGCGAGAGCAAGAGCGAGAGCAAGAGCGAGAGCAAGAGAGCGAGAGCAAGAGCGAGAGCGAGCGATACATCGAGCTAAAATAGTTGAAATAAACGTCTTAAAAAAGGGTGGGCTTCAAGGGAAGACCTCTCAGGACGATTTTTATCGTTTTGCGCCACTTTAAAGCATGCGAATTTAAAACTGGGTGAAAGTCAATTTCCTCCTATCTATGATTAGAAAATATGCATCCAGTGCACCCAGTGCACCCAGTGCACGGACATTGAACGTGCTCCTTGGGTGCGCCCAGTGAAATGCCTAACAGTGGCTTCGGGAACTCACAGCTCAATCGTGTGAATATTACAAAATTGAAACCCATGAAGGCAGCTTCGTTTTGACAATGGATTAAGAAATGTCTGTTTTTCGCAACTGATGGATTAATGTGCCGTATTTGCTATACAACGAAGAATAAATTACGTATTTTAAATTGAAAACTTCTTCGCTGAAATATTGGCCTTTTCCTTATTTCAAGTTTTCATTTAAAATTTAAAAAAATTAGTTTTTGATTTTTTAGTTGTGAACTGTCATAAATAGTTTTCATATTATTGTGATTTTTTCACCAATATATTTTGTGACCGCAAATTTCATGTGAAATTAGATATTTTAAAAAGAAACGTCTTGAAAAATCTCATTCAAAACTATTATTATAATATGAATTTGTCTACCTACAATTTCTTAAAATATTACAAATTCATTAAATATCCCTCATAAACTTACCGTTCTACCAATTTTTTATACAATATCTATTAACATACCTAGAAATGTTATGAGTATTATTACTGCCGAGGCCAAAAGTTAAAAATCGAGGGGGAGCGTAAGCGGAGCCGAGATTTTTAATTCAGACGAGGCAATAATAACAATGTAACATTTTGTGGTATGTTCGGGGTTCTATCGGTCACCATAAAATCTCAAATTTTTGCGAAAATTTACATTACTGCGATATGAAACAAATGAATTCTACTACTGCGGCACATTAATCGATATTGTGTGTTGCTTACAATGTATGTAATATTTTAACAATACATTCGCATACCGTGGCTCTAAGATGGACGCGGAAAAATTGGTCTCTTCCGCAAGAAATTGTAGATCCCGTTGCGTAAGTCACACGGGATTCAATCCCAGAAAAATCCAAAGGATGATACGAAAAGGCATACCAAGAATTTAACGTGGTATTCGTGGCATTCACAACATTGGAAGAGTGCCAAAAATTATAGCTACCTATGGTCATCCAGACCCCGAAGAA
The DNA here is from genome assembly GCA_031308135.1 of Acheta domesticus. Taxonomy (NCBI): domain Eukaryota; kingdom Metazoa; phylum Arthropoda; class Insecta; order Orthoptera; family Gryllidae; genus Acheta; species Acheta domesticus. Next base: position 51,826,339 of record JAHLJT010008446.1, read on the forward strand.
TACACCGGTCACTCTTTAAGAACTTTGGCTATGGCATTGGCAGATTCAGGAGCTTCGGTTACAGATTTGAAACGTTTTGGTGGGTGTCGAAGCCCTACCGTAGCCGAATCCTATGATGAGGAGTCCATGGTAAATAAGGTGAAAATGGCATAAAAAATTACTATTGGCAAGGAAGTTGGCGCGTCGAATTCCAGTGGCGACACCATATCGTCAGTAAATATTATTGTAGAAGATATTTGTAGGTTCAGCGCGTTGTGATAAGCATACTCTATGTGAAATTAACAAATTGTGCTGTCACTTACACTCTCTGGTTGTTACTTACTTGGAGGACCACTGGTGAGGAATTGATTGTTGTTAAGCGAGTCACCAGTCTCGCGTTTCTGAAAATATTCTTTCTGGTGCTGGCAGTACCACAAATGAATTTAGAAACATGTAGAATGAATGCATATAATTGTATCAAGGATTGCCATACAAGAACTATATCAATGAAAATAACACCTTCCAAGGAACTTTCACTTCTTAAATGTTGACATGAAATTATTATAAGTTACATTGAGTCACTAAAATTGCTAATTAAGTTTCTTGGCTCAAACAAGATTGAGAAGTTGAGTTCAGGCGTACAATGAGGCTGTTACAACACAGATAAATTATACTGGTGAGTACAGACACTTATAAATTTCTATAAGCAAATCCGTTGTTTGGGCTGGCGGAAGTCGAACATTACGCTGTTTGGGCTGGAGGTGGAGGGGGGCGCTTGCCGGCACTCATGGCGGCATACATGGCACATAAGATGACGTATCTCGCATGCGGAAACTCGTGATAGAACTGATAATCATTTTGCTGTTACGCATAGCGCTCTTAGTATTGTGTAGTGATGTCACCACCCGTGGAATTAAATGTTCAATTGAACGTACAAGGCGAAACTGCCGATAGGAGAGTCTTGCCATATTGTCAACTTTATTTATTTAATTAATTATTTCGTTTTTCTTGTCAATTAAGATAACTGTTACAAATTACGTTATCATTAACGGGAAATATGTTTTCTGCATTTATAAATTACAGCTTTTACGCATAATAAAAATGAAATAATATCCGTATCTACGTTAAAGATTATAAACTGATGATTATAATCAACCCGATAAAACAATCTCTTCTGTATGCAGTTTATGTAGTGAGGAATATCAGAAAATAAATATTCGTCGTTCTGTATTAGTAGAGTAGTGGCGGTGGCGGCGATGGCGGTGGTTGCGATGGTGGTTGTGGCGAGTGCGGTGATGATGGTGGCGGCGGTAGCGGTAGCAGGTTTGGTGGGTTTAAGTGAAAAACTGCTTCCGATTATCGACAACAATCGCGCAGCAGATTGTTTGAAAAAATGTTCAGTCTTAACAACTATTGGGTCACTTTCACTTTAAGGTACTTCAAAGTTATTTCGATAATTATGGTATTGTTTGTAACAATTAACAATCATTTACGTTTCACTTTACTTATTCACAAAATGTATAAATAAAATAATTATATTACATGGCCCCTACACATTCAGCAGGATCTTTACAGCACATTATCCCGTATGTGACATTTAAGACAAAATATTTATATTACCATAGCATTTCAAAATCAGTTATAAAACTCTTCAGTGTAAGAAGAAAAGTTGTAAGTTGGTTTAATGAAGGTAAAGAGAATAGTCATTAATTTTTTCTTGATAACTCAGTTTTATCAAATTAGTTTATTAAAGTACATAGGATTTTTCCTACATCAATTCCAACATTACATTTTTATAATAAACACACTGTTATAGCACAATATATTTTTAACGAGAAGTAAACATGAAAACGCATGATTTGGTAACACACAAAATTCTCTTGTGGTAGATCAGGAGAAACTGGACACTAAACAATAGCTTTTGTTAGCTTTGCACTATACCTTTTCCATGGGCCTTGCTAGGTTTCTGTGTATAAGCATAGAATTCCATAAACGTTCAATCTTATCTAAAGTACTTTGAAAATGGTACCATGAGAAGGTAGAGCAACTGCAGTATTTCTTCGCTCGCTTTGTGTAAAAAATCTCATTGTACACATGCTAATAATAAAAGTGAGATACTTATTCATTCCGGGTAGGAAATTATTCCACTCTCATAACCTTATAACCATGTATGTCACTCTCATAACCATGTATTGCACAAAAGTACATTTTTGAACATAAATCTTTTTACGTTAAAATTATTATACTTATGCACAATAAAAATATACATAAACTTGACAAACATTTAACTAAGTATTACTTGGACGGATAGTGAGTTTTAAATATACTATTTGAAACACTACCCAACTTGTGAAAACTAGCAATAGTATTGTAATGTATTGTTTTATACCGATAGTGAAAGAAAAAATCGCTAAATATTAGAAATGGATGCCTAGTACTAAAATATTTTGAGACTAGAGTGATCCCATGGGACACGGCTAAACCCACAAACAACAAAAATAACAAAAAAACATCTAACTACTTGGGTTCACATATTCCACTCTCATTTGAAAACAAAATTCGAGTTAGAAACGAAACATTTGGTTTGATGGTTAAACATTAAATTTCAGAAAATCATCCATATTAAAAATATTGCTTTCATAAACTCTGTCAAGTGTGTTTTTCTGAAGTGTATTATCCATGTTAGCCGATGAAGTCCCTTCTTTGACTTTCAAAGAACTCCGTGCAGATTCTGACAATGCACGACGTGAGCTGTTGGAAGAGCTACCAGCCAACGTGTTCAAGTTACCCGAGGATCGCTGGCGCACCTTGAACGCACCGCGTGCTCGAGGAGATTGGGTTGCGTTACAGCTGCTTCCTCCTCTAGTGCGAAGTCCTCTACGGACGATGCTGCGGGATGCCAAAGGTATACGTGAGTCAGTTTGCGATGTTGCAACTGACCCTGCCACTGGTTGATTTTCCAACTCCACACGCGAAGCAGGTCGTGATCTGGCTCGCGACGCCGAAGTGCGTCTGTTACGGGAACCACCCCGGTAAGTGCTTCTCCAAAAGCGACTATCTCCGTGCGACCGACTTCGCGAAACGACAAGTGAGTTGGAGCATAAGCGTGGTCTCCCTGTTCGGGAGGAAGTCTTAATAATGCTGGCCGTTATTTCTGGGATTTCAGTTTCTTCGTGATGTGTAGTGTTGGATGTTTCTATGTTTGTAGAGCTTGGCATGAGGGCCAAAATGACTGGTGGCACCCCTTCACGAGGATGTTTCTCCCAAAGGAATGTTACAAGGCTACAAATTTTTCCATCGCCGGTAATTAATTTCGGTGGCTTTCCAGGTATTATTAACAAATTTTGGTCAGTGTAATTTTGAGACTGATCATGCTCATCGTTAAGTATTTTTTCAGTGTCTATTTCCATCTGAGATGCATCGCTGGTCTTATCAACTTGATTGCTCTCTTCCGTTACCATAAGATCATTTTCTTTGCATGGGACAAGATATGTTTCAGTTTTATTTGTTTTACTTTCTGATAATTTTGCAAAGATGTCTTCCCGGAATGCCTTCATGTCTGCTGAATTTAATTCGTGCACTTTGTCCTGGTTGTTATTCACTGCTTGTGGAAGGTCGTGCACTTTGAATGTGTGGCTTCCGTTATAATGTTGACTATTTGTTGCCATCCCGATTATTTCTTTCCATGGTCCAATAAAAGTTTTCTCACTCCCGAATACATTACGCGTTAGTATTGTACTTCTATCCGGGTATATATTTGTGACAGGCGTTTCTTCTCGAGAAGTGCGTACTACTGGCAATTCTCTATGGCGTGGTTGCTGCTGAAAGTCTGTGATTACCTTTGAAACACTATGATCTCCATGTACAGAACTTTTGCTAATCTGTTGGTCATTCATAGCCATTTTTATTTTTTCTGCACATGACTCAAGAAATGGAGTTACATTCCCGAATTCTTTGCAATGGATATGTTTTCTTTTCTGCGATTCATTTATGGCTGGCGTTCCTTCTGATGCATTTAAGGCTGGTGATTCTTCTGGAAACCCTTGTTCCTCGTTATTTGCCATTGATTGCTGGGAAGTTTTCCCCTGGTAAGCTTCCACTATGTTACCCTTCTGGTTATTCGCTTCCACGTCTGCTAAATCTTTCCTTTGGGAAATAGTTGAAGTTCCACTCTCGAATGATTTGCTTGCTGAAATACTTATTGTACTTGGTAATTCAAGTGTCACTTTTGATTTGTTTCGGAACGTACGCAATAATGCGGATTTTTCACGGCAGTACAGTTGCTGTTTGTTTTGAGGAGTACGCAGTACTGAGGATTCTTCTTGGCCTTGTAGTAGCGGTTTCTTTACGATTCCTTTTGAAACAAAACCATGGTCGTATGGACTAGTCCTGTTACGTTGTTGGTTCTTTTTTACTTCTATTATTATCGCTTCTTTCCATGGTATGACCAACTTTGCCTCCATTCCTGATTCTTTGCGTGGATGAACGCTTTCTTCCGGACGTGTATTTGTACGTGGTGTTATATCACTGGCAGACTGTTGGAGATTCTCAGTGTTTTCTTCTGAAACCATTTTCTCAGTATTTTCGTCAGTGCTTGAAGATTGCTGGTGGTTCATTGCCATTCCTTTAAAATTTGTTTCTTTCCATACTACGGGCAATTGAACGTCACATTTGCTATCCATTGTGTCGTGCGTACTTGCTCCCTCTTTGAAAATGTCTCGCTGGATACTATCGAGCAACCAATCGTAGTCACAAGACTTTTCGATAAAGTTCCCCGCTTCATTTACTTTTGTGAGCAAGGGTTCGTGGTGACCTTGCTGTACTCGCTGTGGCTGGATCCTCCATGAATTATCTGTCAGTATTTCAGGTTCCCATTGTCGCTCGGGTTCTGCAAGATAATCCGTTGTAGGGACTGGTTCAGGCATTTCTGTTGGTAGAGGCAACCCTGTTTCCATGTATGATCTGACAAGGAGCCCTTCCGCATCTGGCGCAGTCTCTTCGGTGAAGCTCGACGGGTAAACAGAACAGCTGTCTTCGATATCCGTGAATGAATTAGGGCTGGTTATGTTCAACCAGTTCAAGTCATTGTCCTCCACGAACTGCCGGCACGCATCGCCCAGGTGCATGTCTCCGTAGTCCATAGTGAGGCAGGCGCTTGTCGGAAGGGGCTGGAGGAAACGGGAATAACGCTGACTGTACTAACAGCTACCACTGCTATAGCGTTCGGAGGGAGAAGTCCTCGCGGACATGCGGAGCGGTAGTCCACTCAGAATGGATGCTCGTTGCGCCTGAGGTGTAGTTGCCTGCGTGGGGCAGATGCCTGTACGGGACGGAGTGTTGTGTGGAAGCGTTGAGGCGTCAGATCACTCACTGGTCACTGCTAGTGGTGGGGGCGCCGATAACAATAGCGCGGACGACGAGCAGCTGAAGGAAGTGCCAGTCCACAGCGCCTGGAGTGGCATAGGCTCTTCGATCTTCTTTGACGTCACGTTCACCAAATATGCCCGGGGGAGTGAGCAAGAAATGAATATTTCTCAAGCCCGTGGGATTCCAGGTCCGATGAGAAGCAGAAGCTCCTAGCCTCACGGGCGTTATCTGAAACCCAAGTATTTTGTGGGATGTCATGATCGTCACCATTTTTAAAAAAGAATAGTACAGTGAATGGAGATGACAAAATGCATTGTAAACATGTTAAATGACTTATGATCTGCAAATTCATGCAATTATGTTATTTTTTAGGCTATTACAATATCTACTAATATATTATACACTTTTATGTTGAGAGATTTTAAAATGGTTTTAAACTGTTATACCTGATCTAATTTTTTTCGGTACGGATTCTTCTTTGTCGGTACAAGATAGAATTTCTTCCTAAACCAAAGAGGACTTATTCAAAAATTCTGGATCAAATAAGCTTACAGAAAAATTACAATCCCAATTTACTTCAAAAATTAACTTTTATATCAATGCCTATTTATTTTATTACCTAACGTTTTCATATTTTTATGTCCCTGATGCAGAGAAATCTGAAACAAATTTTCAGCAATAAGCGTTAAATTACGATTTTTATCTTAAAAATGTTTATTTACTTTAGATTAAAACATTATTTTCCAAGCAGATGACGAATCGGTTTGTTATGTGTTACGAATAATATACTTATAATTTCTTGAAGTTTCTGCCAAAGAATATAAGAATTTTTTTTTGAAAAATGATTGTCAGTTAACTTTAATTATTCTTCTATTCCTTTAATTAAGGATAATCAGATCAGTATTGTTCTTAAATGGAAATTTGAAAGAAGTGTTAATACCATGGTTTTTTATTTTACTTTACACAACATTTAGGATTTTAATCTTTAAATCCAACTTCAGGTGAATTATAAAATACGGTGTATATTAAATTCTTTTGGAGAGCTTATTTTAATTGTGAGAGAGGTCGAAGTTGTTATTAACATTTTCTTTTATCCGTGTCTTCAACTTCCATTTAGTGTGCATAGCTCTTGTTAAAATTTAACATTTTATTTGGTATACAGTGTCCCATCTCTTTATACTTTCATATTTTTTCACAACTTTAGATAGATTGAGCATTTTATTACTAATGTTGACATTATTGTTTTTGATTTCCTATTCGTAAGGTTATTTATCAATGGGGTAAAAGGAATAGTTACAAATCTTTATATCTTCCTCTATTTTGACATTATATTAATTATAGATTTGATTTAATTTATATGTTAATTTACGAATGTGGGAAAATATTAATTTAATTGAAGTTGGGATCTTACGTTTTACTTCTTTTACTTCACAAGAAGGGAAAGTAATGTAATCGTGTGCCGGAATGTGGCGAATTGTCGACAGAGAAAATTCTTATTGCCGGGCCCTTATGGCGAAAATGTGGATACATCTTCTTCATATATATATATATAGTAAACTAGACGACCCAATGGACTTCATATCACCTACATCTATATATACAAAAATCAATTGCTGTTTGTTCGTCTCGCTAAAATTCAAAAACGGCTAAACCGATTTGGCAAAATTTTGGTTTTAAAATATTAGTAGAGGTCCAACAATTTTATATTTGTCCCGTCTTGCAACCACGTCACGATTATCTAATCATTGTGTTACAGATAATTATGTCAACAAATAAGTACCTACTTACAATTTCTTTTTTCGGTCAGTACCTTTTGTGTCTTATCACTATTAAATATGTTTATTAAATAAAACTTGCTTATAATTGAAATGAATACAATATCTTCATCTACATTAAATACAACAGAGTTACAATACTGTTCATCAGTTTAAATCTTTCAGATAAACTATAAATATATAAACTTCCCTATATTTCACCCACAAATCTTCCGGATTCGAGGGGAAACATGACGATATGATAATTGCAAACAACGTGCGAATTTGATGCGGCGATGAAGACATGACAGAATCCTTGAGTGTAACATCTCAGTGCGAATCGTTCTCGAGCGACTGTAATAGTTGACATGGCTCACGCTAAGTCGCACACAGATCTCCATCAATTGTTTTCAGTTATTGAAACGATGTCTAGCCACGAACATTCACCATCAACAATCCAAGATAATAACATTCGTCGTTATTCGGATGTACTGTGTAGATGCGACCTAGAGCGTCTGAATCTAATACATTTGGATGTCCTTCAACTGGTGTTCCTTGTTTGCGACGCTGAAACTATTTCGATGATGCGTTCCGTGTGTAATAGCGTGGCATATCAGCATACAGCAAAGTGCGAGCGAAAACATCTGTTGACAAACTGCAAAAAAACATTAATGTGGTCAACGGTGAACGTGCCGCTCAGGTCGCCGCGTTCCCTTGATTGAAAAACACTCGTCCATTTTCTAGATGAACTGCCAAGTAGACTATTATAGGGTGTCTTTCGTGGATCGCAAAGGAAAATATGCCAAAAATTGCTTCGTTGCTGCTTACATTGCGACCCATTTGAATCTGAGATACTTCATCATTTGCATTTGTTACAGCGAATACGTCCATATCGCTACCTTTGTTAACATACTGACATATGTACTTTATTAATTTGACGGAGTTACAGTATTCCACAATGATGTGAACCTCAAAAGCTATGGAGAATATTGGCGAGTATGGAACAATCCAACGATTGTTTACATCAAACGTTTCTCCTTTTACCTTCACATCTACCGCTCGCCCATTGTCTGCAACTGATCGCCGACGATACAATGGGTATCCGTCATTTCCCGTGATGGTTTCAGCAATCGCGACTCTTGGGTATTGCTTGGAACACTTACCGTCGACCATACAGGGTGAGTTGTTGAAAAGCCCGCAAGGTCCATGTATCATGTGTTTCGTCACGACAGCATGCAATTTTGGGTCACACTGTTTCATCAGGGATTTCAGTTGAAATGATGGAATCAATTTTATTCCGGTCTTATTTGGTCAATTATCCAGACTAAAATGTGTGCATGTGGCTTTTGCCACGAGCACATGACAACAACTGACTTGGCCATGTACACAATGCTTTATAATTAAATTCACCGGATATTTTTTCATTTTAATTTTTGTTTAAAAACGCTTGCAATGATGTCATGTCTATCACGTGACGTTTGACTGTGTAGCAATTCCTTCTTGATTTCGATCCATTGTGGGTTACAGGTGAATGTAATGAATAGGTCGGGGAGGCCATATCGTCTAATATACGACATCGCATCTTACGCGTACTAGTGCATGTGGCGCGGACTTCCAGTATAAGTAGCCGCAAAATTGTATTTTTCCCCGATGTTTGCATTGCCATCGGCATGAATAGCATCACGGAAATGAATGTATTCTTCAGATCTAAGCGACTGTTAGTGCAAACGGATGTATATCAATCGTTTACTCTCAATTTTAACATACATGTCAACTGCAAAACTAATGGAAAAGTCGTCGACACATCAAAATGTGATTCACCTTCACGGATCATGAGTCTATGAATAAAAATTCATAGTACTAACTTTTTTTGTGTAAGATTGCTGGAGATTTCAGTGCCTGCAATCATGACAAAAGATTACATAGCTGTATTGAATTAAACAATATTATTTTACCTTGAGTAATCTACACTGTCAGAAATTTGCGCATTACTTTTAATGTAAAAGTACATTAAGTAAGTATCATGTACGTAAATTAAATTTAATGTACACTTACAGTAATTTTAAAGTACGTGTGCATTAAATGTAATGTACGTGTACAATTAAATTTACTATATGTGTGTACATTAAATTTACTGTACGTGTACATTTAATTTACTGTACGTGCACATTAAATTTAATTTACGTACAGGAAACTTACTTTAATGTACTTTACATTAAAATTACTGTATGAGTGCATGAAATTTACTGTATATGTACTAACTTCAATATTTAAAATTGTTATAAGCATTGTCACCCGACCAGGAATTCAAACCCGGATCACTGGTTTTCGCCCAGTTGCTCTAACCACTATCCTATCGAGACAACAAATTTTGAACATGTCCTTAGCCTGGGTGAATTCTCGTTGGGATTAAGCAATTGTCACCTTTTTGGACGCGTTTACCTCGGAAATATGCCCCGCAGTCGTAAAGAATGCTACGTGATGACCTTGTTACTGAGTAACAATGTATTTTAATGTTTAAAATTGATCAACGAATTGTCACCCCGCGGGATTCGAACCCTGGACTTCTGGTTTACTCGCAGGTGCTCTAACCACTGAATTATTGCGACATCCATTGCGTAAGCCGGTCTTAGGCCTGATGTAGTGCCCACTATGATTATAGTTAAGTGATAATTATATCTTTCCGATACGGAACTAGGTTCTTTAGGCGTTTAAATATTAATGTGTACAGAAATTGTATTTATTATATATAATTGTCACTACTTCTTCACATGTTTTGGACGCGTTACGCTCGGAAATATGTTTCGTAGCCGTAAAAAATTCTAAATTCTGACCTCGTTACAGTGACAATTTTGAAAGTTTAAATATTTCCGGTGAATTTGAAAAAATTGTTAACTAAAGAATTACTGTGCTATGAAGGTCCCTACAATTGTATTATTAGATTTTACAATTTTATTTGTTACTAATTTGAATGTAAATCCCATTTTAAAAATTCATATTTTTGTATAATGTTGAAAATATAGTTTGAAATGTATTATAAGTTAAGGTCAAATAGCGGAAGAAAATATTTTAAGTTTTTAAACAGTATCCGTGTTCCATACTCCACATTATTTATCAAATTTCCGTGAATTTTAATTTAACATGAAAATTTAACGACAAATTATATTAATTCTCCTTAACTGTAAGGAGAAAGGTATATTAATTTTGTGTACCGATGTATATAAATCTACATTAATTTTAATCTAAACATTAAATTTAATGTAAACGCATTAATTTCGGTTTAGCTTTCAAGGTACATTAAATTTATGTAGTCCTACAGTTAAATCTACATTGATGTAATTTTAATATAAAATAATGCCAAACACATTAATTTCATTTTAACGTACACGGTACATAATTGAATGTACTGCAGTCATTAAATCTACATTAATTTTAATTAAACATTAAAGTTAATGTACATGTACATTAATACCGTTTTAATGTAATACACTGGTACATTAAATTTAATGTTTAAATTAAATTATGTAGATTTAAGTAATTTATGACAGTGTAGTTAACATGTTATTTCATTAACCATTTTGAATATTAAAAGGTATCCGTCTGTCCCCCTGCCAGAAGGATTCTTCAAATATCGGGCGTCATAAGTCCCGTGCGCTCAGACATTGTTTCAATTCATTGTTACGAAGATGAAGCACGATATCTCTAGACTGTAAATTTTCTCCAACAATCACAATAAACCACTTCGTCGATTGTCGGTGAATTAACCTCCCTGCGTGCTCACCGGGAGGTGGTTTGTCAGCTCTAATGAGGATTATTAGGCTGTCGGATTGCATCGATCAAGGCTCTTTTGAACATTTTGACTAATATCGTTATTCTGAGGAAGAAATGTTTGTAGTGCTTGGACAATGGGTCGCTTCACTGTTGGAATGTTGAGCCAACGCCTATCAATTCCGCATCTGAATTGCCGTAAAGAAAAATGTGTAAGAATTGATTATCTGCATCTGGTAGTGGTAACAGTACTCCCAGTAAGTGATAAAATTTTGCTTGTACCTGCAAATTATTTAAGATTTGTTAAAATTATTTCTGATACGAATACAAATGTGTGAATTTTTCAAATACTATTTTGGTATAAACCTTTTAACGTGCGCATGAAATTATCCTGAACAAATATGCGTTGCGCCAAATGACGGCATTTGAAAACAACTGTTATATTTTTGAATGTTGGTCAAGAAGTGTTAGAATCATTTCCCATTCCAGAAAATAATTTTTCGTAGTGGATTTGATGGTGACACCAATTGTGACAATTTACTTTCCACCAGCAACAACAAATACCGTAGATTCACCGCTGTATTTTAACGCCTTACAGTATTGACAGATATGATTTCATTTCCCAAATTGCAGGCACAATTATCTACTTCGGATCGTAGTTGAAAAAATGCTGCTCGTTTCAGGATCATAGGAGCGCTGCATTTGCGGAATCGCTCAATTTCATTGGTGCGTGCTCTTTCTTTTGTTTGATGTGCACGAACTCGTTGCATTCTAAGCCTTTCCGCTTCATTTTCAGTCACTCTAGATCGCAATTCAGCAAATACCAACACGACTATTATTATCATTATTATCATTATTATCATTTTATCATTATTATCATTATTATCATTATATCATTATTATCATTATTATCATTATTATCATTATTATCATTATTATCATTATTATCATATTATCAATTATTAATTATTATCATTATTATCATTATTATCATTATTATCATTATTATCATTATTATCATTATTATCTGTCTCTGGTCTTCAGTATGGTTTGCACGTATGTAGCTCGTCCCACATTTGATCGAATTCGACGACCTATGTTAGGTTCTCTTCTCCTTGGCCGTTGTAAATAATCAAAGTAAAGAAAGTTCTCGCGCACTTAGCAGTGGTGTGACTATCACAAATAATTTATTTTGTAGACTAAAAATTAGAAAGAAGATGTCAAGCTGCATGAACAAATGACTGTCTTAATAAAACAATAGCAGATAAAATGTTTGACAGGTAGGCAATTAAATACGGAAAAACTAAATTGCTGTTATTACTTATTTTCTTCGAAATTTTTCCATATTTTCTCACCTTTTAAACCCTTACCTGAACTCCCATGAATATTTTAACACCCAAATTAGCCAAATCGGTCCAGCCGTTCTCGAGTTTTAAGCGAGACTAACGAACAGCAATGGATTTGTATATGTAGAAGACGATTTAACAACAATTATTGTTCAGCAGGTATATACTCGTTTTCATTAAACTATACTGATTATTTAATACTTTCTTTTTTAGAATACACGACGTTCGCAAATCTTAAGATGTTTATTGATGAAACGCGAACGATTCGTTAGCGGATTGCGAGTAAGAAGTAATGTACTGCTTTAATTATGCACTGCGAAGTCACGGAAGTTTAAGCAAATCGAGAAAACCACGTTTTCCTGGATACATGACCGTTCTGGAAACCCCAAGTACTAACGGCCCTGCCTCTAACTGAAGGATGAAAGACACTGATTGCGACGTGACGAGACAAAAACTAACGGAGGATTTATCATATATGCTCAATGCCCAATAAGGCCTCAGAGACGTTTGGCGAAAAAGATGGCAACAATTTTAAAAAGAATGTGAGTTCAACATAATTTGTAATGTTATTGTTTGTGAAAAAATTAGACATGTTGAGGCGCATGTCAAACAAATTATGTTTCCCCCTCATTTAAAAAAGTTTTCAAGCTTCCAAAACCAAATGTTATGCTTTCTATGAACAAATATTCGTAGTATTTAATCAGCCATAAAATGTCTCTTCCTCAACATAGCTTTGAACAAATTTAACTCACCATGTAAGTACCAGCATTAGAAATAATTAAATCCTGTGCTCTCAATGTATAGCTCACATATTGGATTCATTTTTTATTAATACTGCTGATACAAAGAGTTGTACTGATTTTCTTAATTCATGTGTCTTGCTTTAAAAATATGCGACATATTTTACTCTTTCCATAATCATTTTTTTACTCAACAGGAAGTGTGTTTAAATGAACTTTTGTACTTGGATTATTTCATTTAAAATTTCGGCAAACATAGTTAACATTCTCCAGATATTCTTTCTACATATCTGGCAAAGAGGCTTGGAAATTCTGATGATCCATCTTTTCCTGCAAGGCTCGCTGTTTTTCCTATTTCACGATTGTATAGTGTGTACTTCCGTTGATAAAAAAATAGTGATCTTCTCTATTGGTAAGAAAAAAGAACAAATTTACCTTCACCGTAATGAAATAATATTTAATCAAATTTCAAACCCTAATCTGAAAAGCAGCTAGACCAAATCGACGGCTGACACATCCCCCTGAGTGAGTTCCAAGACGATCATTTCTTCATCATGATGACTCAACGTCCGTATAAACATGTCACGTTCACATTGTTTAATTTAAAACATTTATAAACTTTCATTTGAATTGGCTGTTTCAGAACTGAAAATATTAACGTTCGTTTTCAATATATGCATTTTTTCCCGTAAGCATGCAACTGGAGCTGAGGAGTTTCTTGCTGAGTAACATATTAAAACCTTAAACATTAAGCAAAAATTTCTTAGGTAAGGCTTGTTTCGGCTCCAAAGTAAAGCATTAAAATTAATGTATGTTTAGAGAACAATCAAGGTTGTGTTTTAAATCTAGTCTATCAGGGATGTCCTAACACTACCTGCAGTAATTGATTGTTATTCCTATCTCTAATATATTTATGTAGACTAGATTTGCAAGTAATAAAGTACAATGCATAGAGATAGCGATGTGAGCTGCTATGATTCCTATGGGGAGGCGAAATTATCATTTATAATGCCTCCGCGGAGTATAATATTTCGGTATGCAGATCGCTATCGAGGGCAGTATCTCTGGAATAAATTTCAATGAGCACTTCATTCTGCTGGGCGATCCTGAGATTGGACCGTGTGGGCGGAGAAAAACGAAATATAAACCAAGCGCTTCCATGAAAATACAGAATCGATTTAAAAACCTGTTCTGAGTTCCCTGAAAGTCGCAATAGATTTTGTATACATAGACGATCCGCGAAAAATGTTTCCTTATCCTTCCTGTAATATTCCCAGAATTCAAAATTCTTTTTTTCGTGAGATCGATGAAGCTAAGGGATGATCAGTTCGACTTTGCGAATCATTTATTTGTACGCATGCCATTCTGATGAATATCTCGTGATCTCAATAATGATTGAAGGGAGAATTATTGTTATTATTAGATAGAACTCGTCTATATTTCATCTAATCTATATTTCATACATAAATTGTACAAATTAGTAATATAACAAATTAGTAATTTAATTATGTTAATTGGTGCCTTTTACCAAGACATCTCCCGACGATTCTCGTCGTTGAGATAATGGTTGTCTTCTGTACAATCTTCCATAATTTTTCAGGAAGATCTAAATCCTTGACACTTTAATGCAAGTTCTTCCGAATGGTTACAGTACTCGATGTTAGAATAGGAATGATTCTCACTTCTCCTGCATCCTTCATAGTATTATTCTCCGTGCATTTGATGATATCTGTTCGAAATTGATACATCAATATTATCGTCTTGCCAGTTTTCTTTACGGAACACCACAATATGACCACGGTTACTGACGACTGTGTGTGAGAATAGTTCGCTCTCAGTACAAACTCAGTAAGAACGATTTTCCAAAATATTCTCCAGATTACACACATACTGCGACACTCGTGCATCAAATATTAACCGCATAATATATTTCTAATATAGAGTTCAATCATAGTTCAATCGTAGTTCAAGCTATCAACAAAGTGAGGTAGGCAACACATGAGAACTAAAACTTTTCGTTTCTGAGTAAAAGAAAACTTATTTGATGTGATAGTATTGTTAACAAAATTGCAACATATTCCCTCGTATCTATTCCTATCACATAAAAACGTCCACTTAATGAAACTTTATTGAGGTTAAAAAAAGGTCCGCGTAGTGAAGTTTTGTTTATGTCCAGAAGAATATAAAAAGCCGTATCAGAATATCTCGATGGGTCAAGGAAAACTGGAAGAAAAACATGATCAAGATGGAGGTCTTTATTCGAGAAACTAAATATCTTTCATTAAACACCTTTCATTGAACATCTTTCATTGAATACCTTTCATTGAACGCCTTTCATCGACCGCCTTTCATGGACCACCTTTCATCGACCGCCTTTCATCGACCGCCTTTCATCGACCGACTTTCATCGACCGCCTTTCATCGACCGCTTTTCATCGTCCGCCTTTCATCGACCGCCTTTCATCAACCGCTTTTCATCGACCGCTTTTCATCGTCCGCCTTTCATCGACCGCCTTTCATCAACCGCTTTTCATCGACCGCTTTTCATCGTCCGCCTTTCATTAAACGCCTTTCATCGAACGCCTTTCATCGACCGCCTTTCATCGACCGCCTTTCATCGACCGCCTTTCATCGACCGCCTTTCATCGTCCGCCTTTCATCGACCGCCTTTCATCAACCGCTTTTCATCGACCGCTTTTCATCGTCCGCCTTTCATCGACCGCATTTCATCAACCGCTTTTCATCGACCGCTTTTCATCGTCCGCCTTTCATTAAACGCCTTTCATCGAACGCCTTTCATCGAACGCCTTTCATCGAACGCCTTTCATTGAACGCCGCCTTCCATTGAACGACTTTCGTTAACACTTTTACTTTACACTTTTCCTTAACCCTTTTCGTTAACAGTTTTCGTTGCCACTTTTATTTTAAACTTTTACTTTACACTTTTCGTTAACACTTGGCGTTAACATTTTGCGGTAACACTTCGCATTAACACTTTTTCTTAAGACTTTTCCTTAACACTTTTCATTTTATTTAAATCAATTAAAACACTGTTAATATTAGTCACTGTTCATTTTATTTAATACACATGTTGTAATGTCCCGTCTAATGTATTGACTATCCTTTCCATTCATCTCTGCACTTTGCTATTCTTGTTCATAGTCACCAGCGCCTGTTTTAAACAATTCACACGGCGGGAGTTTTGGCAACCAATATTTGTTCCGTTCTTGGGGTCACGTACCGTTTTCCCATGTGGCCACCTGTGCAGATCTATCTGCATGACTCGTCATCACCATCTCCATTTTTTCTTCTTGCTACTCTACTTGCTTTCATTTTTTTGTTTTATTCGTAAGATCTTAATTTCTTTTCCTGTCCCTGAGCGTAGCATCCTTTTGTACGCTGTTCTCCAAACGTCTTTCCAGTAAACTGTACTGTCCAACGTGCCTGTTCAAAATTATTGAAAAATACTTATGATTTCATGCAAATTTTTGGAATAGCAGTACAGGCACAATGCATACCCCGTACTGTTGTAAATTAAAGATTTGCCCTAGAGTTTTGTATAAGAATAGCACAAACATTTAAAACTAAAAATCACAATAGATGACTTAAAAAATTGTGTACATGTATTTAGTTACCATATGCTTCAGCTTCTTGCAAATATTATAATTTTTTTCTCTACGTTGTAGAAAACTTAATTAATTGCCTATGATACCTATGCTTACCTAGAAAAGTTTTCTAATCGATAAATTAATGTCTAGAGATTGAATATGTTGATTTGTTTCTTTTATATGGAGAATCCTTAACGACCATAAATACCATAATGATGAGAATCCTTAACGACCATAATGTACTGAAGTAAGGTTAACGGGATTTGGTCAGGTGGAGTAGAAATAAATGTTTTAATTTCTTTTTACTCCTACTAACCAAGCCCCGTTAACGTGTTTTTTTTATAAACAAAAATCAAAATATGTCGGATAGCCGGTGTATTTATGAAAGATATAGGAAACATTTAATAACAAATTAATGTCTCATTCTTTTCTACCTTTTCTGTAGCCATGAACTGCATTTTGGTTGTTAGTAATTTGATGGTTGGGTAGTT
>JAHLJT010008446.1:51843491-51974018 GCA_031308135.1 Acheta domesticus
GTCCCGCGCCGTCCCGCGCCGCCCGCGCCGCCAGCGCCGCCCCGCGCCGCCCCCCGCGCCGCCCCGCGCCGCCCCGCGCGCCACGCGCCGCCCCGCGCCTCCCCCGCGCCGCCCCGCGCCGCCCCCGCGCCGCCCCGCGCCGCCCCGCGCCGCCCCGCGCCGCCCCGCGCCGCCCCGCGCCGCCCGCGCCGCCCCCCGCGCCGCCCCGCGCCGCCCCCGCCGCCCCGCGCCGCCCCCGCCGCACCGCGCCGCCCCCGCGCCGCCCCGCGCCGCCCCGCGGCCGCCCCGCGCCGCCCCGCGCCGCCCCGCGCCGCCCCGCGCCGCCCCGCGCCGCCCGCGCCGCACCCGCGCCGCCCGCGCGCCCCGCGCGCCCCGCGCGCCCCGCGCCGCCCGCGCCGCCCCGCGCCGCCGCGCCGCCCCGCGCCGCCCCGCGCCGCCCGCGCCGCCCCGCGGCCGCCCCGCGCCGCCCCGCGCGCCCCGCGCCGCCCCAGCGCCGCCCCGCGCCGCCCCGCGCCGCCCCGCGCCGACCCGACGCCGCCCCGCGCCGCCCCGCGCCGCCCCGCGCCGCCCCGCGCCGCCCGCACCGGCGCCGCCCCGCGCCGCCCCGCGCCGCCCCGCGCCGCCCCGCGCCGCCCCGCGCCGCCTCGCGCCCGCCCCGTCGCGCCCCCGCGCCCGCCGCGACGCCCCGCGCCGCCCCGCGCCGCCCGCGCCGCCCGCGCGCCCCCCCGCGCCGCCCCGCGCCGCCCCGCGCCGCCCGCGCCGCCCCGCCCCGCGCCGCCCCGCGCCGCCCCCGCCCCGCGCCGCCCCGCGCCGCCCCGCGCCGCCCCGCGCCGCCCCGCGCCGCCCCGCGCCGCCCCGCGCCGCCCCGCGCCGCCCCGCGCCGCCCCGCGCCGCCCCGCGCCGCCCCGCGCCGCCCCGCGCCGCCCCGCGCCGCCCCGCGCCGCCCCGCGCCGCCCCGCGCCGCCCCGCGCCGCCCCCGCGCCGCCCCGCGCCGCCCCGCGCCGCCCCCGCGCCGCCCCGCGCCGCCCCGCGCCGCCCCGCGCCGCCCCGCGCCGCCCCGCGCCGCCCCGCGCCGCCCCGCGCCGCCCGCGCCGCCCCGCGCCGCCCCGCGCCGCCCCGCGCCGCCCCGCGCCGCCCCGCGCCGCCCCGCGCCGCCCCGCGCCGCCCCGCGCCGCCCCGCGCCGCCCCGCGCCGCCCCGCGCCGCCCCGCGCCGCCCCGCGCCGCCCCGCGCCGCCCCGCGCCGCCCCGCGCCGCCCCGCGCCGCCCCGCGCCGCCCCGCGCCGCCCCGCGCCGCCCCGCGCCGCCCCGCGCCGCCCCGCGCCGCCCCGCGCCGCCCCGCGCCGGCCCCCGGCCCGCCCCGCGCCGCCCCGCGCCGCCCCGCGCCGCCCCGCGCCGCCCCGCGCCGCCCCGCGCCGCCCCGCGCCGCCCCGCGCCGCCCCGCGCCGCCCCGCGCCGCCCCGCGCCGCCCCGCGCCGCCCCGCGCCGCCCCGCGCCGCCCCGCGCCGCCCCGCGCCGCCCCGCGCCGCCCCGCGCCGCCCCGCGCCGCCCCGCGCCGCCCCGCGCCGCCCCGCGCCGCCCCGCGCCGCCCCGCGCCGCCCCGCGCCGCCCCGCGCCGCCCCGCGCCGCCCCGCGCCGCCCCGCGCCGCCCCGCGCCGCCCCGCGCCGCCCCGCGCCGCCCCGCGCCGCCCCGCGCCGCCCCGCGCCGCCCCGCGCCGCCCCGCGCCGCCCCGCGCCGCCCCGCGCCGCCCCGCGCCGCCCCGCGCCGCCCCGCGCCGCCCCGCGCCGCCCCGCGCCGCCCCGCGCCGCCCCGCGCCGCCCCGCGCCGCCCCGCGCCGCCCCGCGCCGCCCCGCGCCGCCCCGCGCCGCCCCGCGCCGCCCCGCGCCGCCCCGCGCCGCCCCGCGCCGCCCCGCGCCGCCCCGCGCCGCCCCGCGCCGCCCCGCGCCGCCCCGCGCCGCCCCGCGCCGCCCCGCGCCGCCCCGCGCCGCCCCGCGCCGCCCCGCGCCGCCCCGCGCCGCCCCGCGCCGCCCCGCGCCGCCCCGCGCCGCCCCGCGCCGCCCCGCGCCGCCCCGCGCCGCCCCGCGCCGCCCCGCGCCGCCCCGCGCCGCCCCGCGCCGCCCCGCGCCGCCCCGCGCCGCCCCGCGCCGCCCCGCGCCGCCCCGCGCCGCCCCGCGCCGCCCCGCGCCGCCCCGCGCCGCCCCGCGCCGCCCCGCGCCGCCCCGCGCCGCCCCGCGCCGCCCCGCGCCGCCCCGCGCCGCCCCGCGCCGCCCCGCGCCGCCCCGCGCCGTCCGGGAACAAAAAGAAGCTAAATGGTTCTCCTGTTGGTTCTGGGTGGCTCTGCAAAACGGTCAGCCTTTTTTGCGGGTATCCACGGCGCAGCCCCACACCGGGATGTGGAGCGCAGGGTATTGGCGAAAATCAGAGGGTTCTCGCAACGTGCTATACCAGTGTTTGCCAACGCAATGCTCTGTGAGGTCACAGAAATCTGCTCTCTTGCTCCGAGCCGATCCGTCGACCCTGATATGGCGGCAAACGCACAGTGTTCCAATGATGGTACGGAAGTGGGTGGAAAAGTTTGGCTTGGAAAATCGATAATTACTTTTTAACTGGTAATTATGATTAAAAATGCTTATAATTCAACAACAGGATGAAGGATTATATAATAGAACATACATTATTATATAACTCAAAACAATATCCGACTCTCTACCCAGTACTGTAATTCCACTTCCATTCTTCTATTAGATAACATTTTTGGAAAATATAGTTTTCACTTTTAGGACAATAATATTTTATACAATAGTATGTAATACAACGAATTAGCTCGTTCAAAATAAAAAAGGTTAACAAATAGGTACCCGGTAGGGATCACGTGAGAGGATTTTGACCCCAGACTTTTGTCTTCATGAAATGTGTTTATCAAAAACAAATCTTTAAATAAGGCCATATTGATTTTTTGAATATATGAGTATTTTTAGTGTTATTCGGCTACAGTCACCCGCTTCGAATTTACTGCGCTTCGTGAACGTAATTCCAGACAGTTGGATGCTTCGTATGTTAGACTTTGTATATTATTTCATATCTCTTTGTTTGTTTCTTACATTCAAGCATTTGTTATACATTTACACATTAATCTTTTAGAAATTATTTAAAACCTATTTGAAACATGAAATAAAAATTGCTTGCCTTCGGGGAATATCAAATTGGAATGCAACAATGACTCGGAAGCAAATTGTTGTGAATTACGTCTTATTGTTGGGACATGATTTAACTGTATGAAAAACAGTTATAATTATCAAATATTTGTTGATATTTGCTTGAATATAATTAAATTTTAGCACCAAATGTTGTCAGATTTGTAATGAGCAGAGTTGGGCAGTATTTAAATACTTGTACTTGAAATCGTGTTTTAAATACATTTTGTATTTGAAAAACTGTATTTTTCAGTTTTAAGGTATGAATTTTAGAGATGTTTTAAATACATAAACTAGGTATAATTAAAAAGGTAATACTTAAAATACAGACGAAGAAGGTAGTTTAGAACGAGGATAATTTCTTTGTTTGATTCCGCTTTTTTACATGCATCTCATTGAAACAAAAATAAAAGCTCCTTTCAGCTGTTGAATTTGAGTTGTTTTCGTTTTTAAATGATAAATATCAATCATTAAATACGCTGGGCAATTATCTGACAATAAGAAAAGCGTTTATTCGTTAAAACACTAGTTTATGTTCATCCACGCCAGTTGAATAACTGTTTTTCTTTCCAGGTTTTATATATTCGCCAAATAGGGGTTTATTATCTGATGATTTGTTTGAACAATTAGTCGTTTTAAAAGGAAATTCCATTTCTTTGTGTTCGTTTTTGATATCATTTTATATTTGAAAATGTTTATACATATTGTTACAATACATTACAATAGTTATTGTTCAGAAATATGGTCTATTGTTGGAATAAAACATATACAATATAAAATTATTATATATTTACAATTTTTGAAGTTTTTAAAATACTAATATATTTACACATCAACACCTGATGTATTTTGTGTACGTTTTTAAATATTTATTTATTTTGGTGAAATATTTAAATATTAAATTTACAATATTTTGCCCAACCCTGCTAATGAGATTTACAAAATATGCCTGAGATGTGTTAATTCGGATAGAAATTGTGGTATAAATAGTATTACATAACTAGTACTTCAGGCGGGAAAGTATGTGCTGTTTTAGCACCACTAGTTTTCTTAATAGAATGTGATATTCAAAGACAGATTTTGAAGGGAAGAAGAGCCTGTAATCCCCTCTGGGTAGCTGACGAGCGCCATTTCAGTAAATAATAATGCTTCGTAATAACTGTTACATCATCGAGAACTCAACGAAGGAGGAATTAAAATCTGCCCTTAACGGCCGGCGTTCATTTAGGATTTTAACAGTCGCCTTCCGTTATGAACAATTGAAAAAATGAGTTGCAGAAAAAGATGGCGAATGCACTCCTGTCAGTAGTACTCCTATTCAGAGCAATTATTTTTTGTTTTGATTTATTACAGTCGCATCAACTCAAGGTTCTTGGCGAGTTTTCAGTATTTTACATGTTCGATATTTGATTTTACATTATTCATGTTTACAGTACAGTGTCTACAACAGCATGGAGATTATTTTAATAATACAAAAAACTTGACACCCAGTCAAGGCTGTCATGCTAATTTACACAGGAAGTCACTTATATTTCCTTAAAGATATTAGTATTCTGCCAAAATCTCATAATTTTCTGTTGCTAGGGCTTGGGGTAGATGACTGCTTCAAATTGTTGCTCTGGTGATAGGCATTCTCTTTCTTCCTAAAACTTAGGGCAAACGCTCACTATATGAGACGCATTTAGTTCAACCTCACATAAGTCACACAGGGGCGCAGGTACTTTGTGGAACAGGTGTGAATGGTTATATTAGTATATCCGGAGCGAAGTCTGGATAGCACTATTTGTTCTTGCCTAGTCATCTGTTTATCTGGATCAGTGGTTGCCAACAGGACAAGGAATGACGTCGGAGCACTGTTTCCCCTCCGACATAAGGCACTCGGAGGGGAATTGTGCTTGGGCGATATTTTTCAGTCTGTTCAGAAAGTTGAATGTTAAGTATTTT
This sequence comes from Acheta domesticus, assembly GCA_031308135.1. NCBI lineage: Eukaryota > Metazoa > Arthropoda > Insecta > Orthoptera > Gryllidae > Acheta > Acheta domesticus. Next base: position 51,848,629 of record JAHLJT010008446.1, read on the forward strand.
GAGAGGTTCCTTGATTTTTTGTAAAGGGTAATGATTGATTTAGGTCTGTTAAAAGAGATCCTGAAGGTGTGGAGATACATTGCTGGTTATAATTCGATTGATAGACAATCCGCCTTTAATCTCACACTTCATGCCGAGCAATTGGCGTCTGAATTGTAGAGACGGCTCTTGGCTTCACTAAGTAAGCTACCAATTGTCGTGGTACGTAGACATCCCGTACATAAGCGGGTGCTTGATTGTGTAGAGTGTCTACCTTGCTACGAACATTTGGATTATACTTCTATTTTTCTTTCTTGGCGCACGGGGGGGGTGTCAATAAAAATGAATATCTCAGGGTATTTCGCGTTATTCTCGGTTGTACCGCTAGGAGCCGCATGATCGCGACTGCGTCGAGCAGCGCTGGCGATCATGCGACTTTTGGCGGCACAACGGAGAACGACGCGAAATACCGTTAGATATTCCATTTTGATGACACCCCCCCCCGTGCGCCAAGAAAAGAAAAACCGAATGACTTTGTTGTGAATGACTGCTCTACAGTAGATCTTACTTCTAATAGTTGCTTTATAAGTAAGAGCAAGATATCTACATTCGCAAATTTATTTTTACTTATACAATTTTTCTTATAAGATGATGATATTACGAAGAGTATTGGACCATAACACAAAGAGTGGTTTCCGTTCGTTATAAACTTCGAATTGCCTCGGCTTAAAATAAAAATCTCAATTGCGTTCATTATTTGCTCTACATTGGCCTAGCCACCTTAGACACATTGCACGTTTCACGTTCTATTTCGAGGCACATTCACCCTTGTAACAGTTGAATACTTCCGCAATTATTTATACCAAAGTAGGTCAAATAGGACTGGATAGACGACGCTGTTAATAAAGATCTTCTTAGAGAATAAATTATATCCAGCGTCAAGATGTCAATTACGTGCATAAAGCTGATATTAAAGATGGCCATAAAATACTACTTTTAGCGAAATAATATCTCTGTGAGAATAATTAAGATCTAAGATGTATGAATGATGGTAGTAATCACTGGTGAAGAGAAGCTAATGCAAATGGTATGATAAAATGTTACTTTATTTTTAACTTCTAAATTTGTTTTACTACTCCCAGACAACTCTGTGGCACACGCGCAGCAGCACTGAGTGCTTCATGGTTAGTTATCGTAAAACTCTAAACGTTACTTTGCAGTTGTTGTTAGATCCCCTGCTGTATTTAAGGACTCTTATCGCTCTGTGTGGCCCAATTCGAGGTATTCGCTGCTGCCGGTTTTCGCTTGCAAATTGCAGCATCCACTGCTGTAACTTATCGATGATATAACCATACGGATACATTAAGCTTAAAATTCTTTTTAGATAACTAAATATTTTGATCACTGATTTATTATTGAACAGTCAGATTATTATACAATACATTACAGATATATTACACAATTTGCAAAGTTTCGGGAAAGTTTCTTCCCACCTTCAGACAGTTTTTTGGCATCTGAAGACGTGTTTTCACGATGGAATATTTCACTGTATTTCGCGTCATTCTCAGTCGTGCCGCTGGGAGTCGCATGATCGCGACTGTATCGAGCAGTGCTGGCTATCATCCGACTCCTTGCAGCATGACCGAGAGCGACACGAAATACGGTGAGAAATTCTATCTTGAAGGTAAGCCCCCACGCGCCAAGAAATAAAAACCTAAGTAAAACCCAACATAAACATGAAACCATCCTCACATCCAACTTCCATAAATAATTACAAGCCAATCAACCACGACGCAATAATAAACCACGACGCAAGGATTAATGAACACGTGCACAGCATCCCAAAGATAATAAACTTAACTATGATTTAGTCGTTAAAGGGAATTTGTTTAATGAATAACGTTGCAGGACAGCTGCGCCCGTTAATATTTTCTTCACGTATTAGACAAAATTGTTGTAATACTACTTTCTCTCTTTCCTCGTAGTACTTACTTACTAAAGAAAAAGTATTCTAGTGCTGCAGTGGAAAGTCGCAATTTGCCCTCAAAAAATCGTATTGTGCGGCCCTGCTATCGAAAAATTGTTCTAAGGTAAAATGCCTGTTTCTCCGTCTCTCTGTGGCGAACCCGTTAAACCGTTCAGATTGCTTTCTTCAAAATTTATATTGCCCGGTTGAACTAGCCACACTCGACGACCGTCGAGCTTGAAATGAATATTTTGATTTATGACATGAATCTTGAAATGATACTTGACGTGAATCCTTAATATTTAAGAAGTTTCTGAAAATGGTTCCAAATTTTCGAATTAACATTTTTCCACAGAGGAAACGAAGACGCTTAAAAAGTGGTGCTGGTCTCATTTTCGGTGAAATTTGAGAATTTTTGAAAACTGCAAAAGGCTTTACACCGCGTCTTCCTCCAATATTGAATTAGAGATTTTTTCCTTAATGAAATCTGCTCTTTCAAGGTATATTGAAATACGATCATGTGCAATTTTTCGAAAGTATGACTTATTTTAATGTAATACTAAAATAGAGCAAAGGACACTTAAAAATGGCGCAGGATTCATATTATGTTAACTTCCTGTATTTCAGAACGTCGCAAAAAATTAAATTCGCAAGAGTACAAACTTTCCTTCGATTTCTATTAAAAGGGTCAGTAATTAAGATCATGAATCATTTTCAGAAAAAAATGTGGGTTTTTCGTAAATTTTCTGGAAGTCCAAGGAATTAACATTTTTTCTCAAAAACGGCTACAAAGTTTTTCTTGAAATTTCTTTCCTGGGATAGAGCAAAGTTCACTTAAAATGCCTCTCGTCTCATTTTCGTCAAATTCATTATTTATAAATATTAATCATTTTAAGAAATCAGATCCTTAAGTACGGCCTTTTAAATGAAAAAAAAATAAAATTAAATTAAAAATAGTAATTTTTGCATACTTTTTGCTTGAAGTTAAAGCAATTCATTTACAAAATTTCGGTGGTAATTAAGGACCGTCATTGATCATTTAGTCTTTCAAGATAAATTAAATTTGCAAATTATAAGACAATATATTCTAATAATATCCTAAAACACAATTGTTAATTCAAGGAACCAAGTTGGAAGAACATGAGCCCAAGATTCAGTTCGTTATCATTTTACATCTTCAATTATATTCTATATGTAGTATTAGGCGTTAATTCTGGAAATATTCCATATCTCAAATAGTTAAATGAAAAAGGGACTTCTTGGATATCTAAAAGAGTTCAATGAAAATGGCGCATTTTTAAACATCCTGTGAACTATCCAAATACAAATTTCAATAAACAATTTGGAACGTTTTTGGGGAAATTCTTTTTAAAAATGTACTTTTTTCATGCAAAAAATTTGGCGAAAACTACTCATTTATTCAGAAAATTGTGCAATGTCAGAAAATTGTCCTCGAAAATGAAAATGGATGCTTAAAAGGATGGTATGTTTGTTTCAATACCTGATTTTTCGAAAACTGAAAATGTAAATTTTTTTCGACGACTTTCTACTACTACAATATAGAAGCAAGTGATTTTTTCTTAATAAAAATATGTTGTTAAAATACAGATTTTGAAATAAGGTTATGTACAATATTTTTCGAAAATATGAGTAGTTTTCACGTAATTTTGCGAGATGTATAGACAAATTTTAAGCAAGTAATTAGTCAAAAACGGTTCCGAAAGTTTTCTTCATTTTTCACGGGTAAAACAAGGAACGCTTAAAAGAATTTATCAGCTCTCTTTTTTGTTGAACTTCCTGAATTTTCGAAAATAGCAAATTTGGAAATAATGCGAGAGAGTATGTACTGCTGTAGCCCCACAAGTTTGTGTCATAGCGACCACCCCAGTTACGAAAGTCCGGGACTTTTTATTTACCTTCATTAATTGATTAATGTTTATGTCTTTATTATCAAAAGCAGAAAAAAATAATGTGACGTTTCCGAGAGAGAAAAACTAGATTTAGTGTTCAGGAGCAAGCCATTCTCTTTCTTCTAATGTCAAATTTTCTTTAACTTTTAATGTTCCTATTTCTAGGAGTAATTTGCGAGTTAAATGTTTTTCTCATTCAAGTTAGATTAATGAGAGGAGCGTAAACTTCAATTTAAGAGAGCACCTCTTCAGAAGTTTTCCGTACATCCAATCTGCTTTACTTTACACATAGTTGCAACTTTTTTTACTTTTATAATGCAAAAGAATTTAGACTTAAATCATTACACCAAGGATGTTTAAATAGAATCAACAATAAAAACATGTTACTATAAATATCAGGAATCATATGTAGTGTATTTGAAGGAACGTGCGGCAGGTTAAAAATGTCCTCTCACCCGTGAGTTCTCTCTCGGCAGCTCGTTAACGCTCATGCCCCCTCCCCTTCCCTATCCCCCTCCCCCGGACCGCCTCACCGCCTATTCAAATGAATACCATAAAAGTTATAACGCCGTAAAAGCCAAGCTCCTGCATGCCCTTCCAAATGTTGTTTCATATAACATGACACAGCCGCCGTAAATGTGTCGACAAATTTTACAATGAAATGCAGGGGAATAAGCTAGTTAATACACGAAGTAGAGCTACAGCATATATATACACATATACCGTTACGGGTACCTACGAGATATGCAATTAAATTAAGAATTATATTCATAAGTACACATTATGACTAATCTGCAGATGTGGCGAAATACAATTATTTGTTACATAAATGAGATAGATTTCCTAATAGATGAGTTCATATCTGAGTGAAGAATATCATCCATATGTCTCATTCATGAGCTGTTTGCTGAAGTTAAAGTAACAATTTGGTTGTTATGGTCGTTAGTAGCGCACTATTTGAATATGATTCAATACTTATTCATTTTGTACCTGTCGGATCGCCTTCCTTCGTTTTTTAGTTTTTTAGGTGTTTCGCATATTTTATAGCATTGGAGAACAAACTTCATAACTACAGTCCTGGGATACGCATCTACGTCGGCCTGCGGAATTTTCTCCAACCAGTTATGTCCCACCGCGTGGCACCGACCTAGTTGGGACAACCTCTACGCTCCCAATTGATCTCTCAACAAGTGTGGTAGTGTAGTGCAAGTGTTTTTTAGTAAGACTGAGGAAAGGACAAGGAAGAGGAAGGAAAGATCACGCGTGGTCCGTGGCCCGTTTGTTAGTGTACATCTCCGGCATTCACCTGGTGATGATCGGAGAAACCACGGAAAACTACCGATCAGAGCAGCCGGCCGTTAGAATTCTCCTCCAGACAACGACTGAATTTGACCTCGCTATGTAGCTAGTGTCGAGCATCCTGCCACCGTCGGGTTTCGAAGCCGAGGTCGGCCTGGTCAGCAGCACCTGCAGCAACATCAATTTAGGACCTGCTGCGAGATCAATTTATGCTACCTTTGCCTGTTTCGAATTATCGTAGCTCATTTCCTGTAATATGTTAAGATGTGCACAAATATATATTGAATAAGTCTTGACCGTAGTGGTCAGTACCGATTCTCGAATATCGAATGGTTGTATTGTACGTGCGCTCTTAAACCACAAAATCATTAGCTTTATTTTACAAAATCATTAGCATGACCTGCACTCTTTTTTTGCTATCACTGCGATTTTCTCCGTTCCATTTCTATAATTTGTTTTCCTGTTTTTAATATTTATTTAGCTCTTCCGCAATAAAAAATTGAATTTTTTTCGCGCAGAATCCAATTTCTCACTATTTCCATATCCCATTCGACCCATATCCCATTTTACTTATCGCTCAAAGAAACGAACTCGCTTTTAGAATAAAACTTGCAGCTACAATTCATTTCCAAAGAAGCACGAAATCATCTGTTGCAGAAATCAATCTCCCTGCGAGATAAGCGGCTCTCAGCTATCTGTTCTAAGAAATTTGAGAATTCCTGACGCAGGAAGATACTGAATCAAAAATGTATCTCCTCGTTGCTTCCGCTTCTTGCATTATTGTTCAAAATCGCTAGGTAGAGACAGGTTTTTACAGCAAAAGACGTTGAAAAGAAACTTCTGAGCATATCGAGGGCATGCAATGAAAAGCTATTAAGTTCAAAATCATGGATTTATAAACCTGCAGGTTATGCGGACAGACAGGCTAAATACTAGTATTTACTTACAAGTGAACCCTTCAGAAATATATATTCACAAAGATCTGTACAAAAAACGCAGTTCTCATTTGCAAGTCTCTAGTTCCACGATGTTGGATTAAATACCGTTTTCTTATAATCCCACAATATTGCGACTACCCTTCGTCTTCGGTCGGGCGCCTCGGACGGGTAGCCGGCTCGCTCAGTCGATAGACAGTCTGGCCTGAAATGGCGATGATGGAGGAAGCTGGCGGTCGGGGTCAAATGAGAAGCATTGCATTCATATAACAACATGGGGGATTTATTCGGTAATAAATCACGAATGAACTGGTACCAATCATGTCGGCGAGCATGCTTCCCTTTACCCAAATCAAAAAAACATGTCATGCACACACACAAGTTAAAATTAAGAAATACAAATTAATACAATTACAATGACAAAGATTTTCTCCTTGCGCAAATTCCCTCTTGGCGGCCAAGCGCGGTCGGGGAATCTCTCTTCGTCGCCCGGTCAAAAGGTAATTAGCAAAAATTGTTCGCCACACAGTTTATGACTTTCGACCACGGGCGCACCACAAAAGCAAAATAAATACTGCCTCCGCAAGGCGGCTTGCACAACCCACCAAAGTTGAATAACCTCGGGCCGTCAGCTGGCTGCGAGGGTCGTCACGGGCGATGAGGCGCCGCCCGGGTGGGGTGCGCAGGACTGAACCAGGTATACGTGAGGGGGCTGCTGGGGCTGGCCCAACACACAGCGCCGTCCGCTCACTGTTGTGAATGATTAGGTAATGTTTGCTCGAACGAATGATCTCCTCACTCTCGATCTATCACACGGGTATTTTGGAGATCGAAGCGAGTTCGTGAATCATCTGATAATCTCACGAAAAAGTCCCGAATTCGAGCACAAGTCGGATATTAACACAGCACAATTCACTGTCAATTGTCCGTCACACAGCCCCGCGGTCTACAATTGTTAAAGGGGACTTGCACAAATTCTCCCAAGAAAACTCAATGTTTTTTATAAGTCCATCCAACACGAACCGAACTCTGTCTCCGGCGCCTAGTGCCACCACAAAGGCAACTTGTCCCCCCTTGACCGCTACTCGCGTCCTACCCCGAACGCAACTCGTTCGCTTCTCCCCTCGCGTCGCCTGCTCGAAGTCCCTCGAAGCTTCTTTCCCCCACCAAAATTATCCCCAAGATTCTGGAACCTTCCAGAACATTGCCTAATTCCGGCGGCTATTGGCGCAAGGGTAGTGCGTCTCAAACTATTTCTGCCCAATCGTCGGGTGTTTTTGAGGCCGAGAAATGAGAGAGAAGCTGGCCATCGCTCCCTCTCGCTTCAATTTTGCGTCAAATAGGGGCAGTTATTAATGACTGGGGGTGTGAGGGGCTGGAAATCTCAAGGGAGGCTGGGGGAGGGCTCTGAGCGTCGCGGAAAAATACCGGGGGTGCCGTGCGCACGAAACGACCACCCAGGCTCCGGGACACGTGGCCGTGACAAATTCAAAGTGTAGGGGGGCGGCGAGTGGCCGCCGCCGCCCGGGCGCCGTCGGCTGACCCACGCTGTCGTGCGACGCGGAGTAATTCTTAGGCGCGCAATTAACTGTAATATATTCGGTATCACTACAATATATGGTGCAGATCTGCTGTCCTATTGAATCTTACGTTCAAAATAACTCCCTCTCTATAAAGCATATTAAGTCATTTTTTACGTACCAGCACCCACAGCGGCCAGCTTAATGGCTACACCTTACGGCTAGAGCAAATGGGCTGGCACATCAGTGATGGGGAGGTTGTGGTATCGATCACGACAAGGTGTCACATATTTACTAGATGTGTTTAACATCGATGAGTCTGTGGCCCTTATTGGAATGGTTGCACTGATCAGGAGATTCCGCGGGTTTCCTGATCACTACCAGGTGAATGCTGTTGCAGCAGCAACCTCCACAACCGGGCAAGGACCGCGCTCGATATATACTTTACATCGTTATCATCATCATCATCATCATGTATCCATCAATCCGAACTGGGTCGCCGTGGGGGAGTATGCCCCATTCAAACCGACTCCGTCATAACAGACGTATGCCGGCGGGGAGGGTATGGGACAGTACAACTCATCGGGACTATCATTAGAAAAAATATAGAAGCAATTTTCTAGATGTTTCCCCAAAGAAGAAATCAATGTTGCTACCGGGAGAGGTCGCTCAGGTCATCAATTGATGGCATTGCAGTGCCCCTGACCGGGTGGTCCTGGCTTCGACGAGTTTAGGTCCACGAGTCCCGACGGTGGCAGAATTTTCGACACTAGCCTGTCAACTAGGTCGAATTCAGTCGCTGTCTGGACGAGAATTCTAGCGGCCGGCTGCTCTGATCGGTAGTCTTCCGTGGTTTCTCCGATCAACACCAGGCGAATGCCGGAACAGTCCCTTAAGAAACGGGCATCGAATTGTTCACGATCTTTCCTACCTCTTTCTTGTCCTATCCTCTTCCCTTACACACACACACACTTATACTAACATGCACTACACAGCCACACATGCCGAGAGACCGGTTGGGAGCATAGAACTTGTCCCGGCAGGTGGTCGGTGCCCCGCTGGTGGTTACATGGTTAGAGAAACCCTCGCTAGCCGACAGTGGGTCGGCGCCGGATCTCGCCTTCCAGCGGGAGAAGATCACCGCCATCGCGCGAGCAAAACCATGTACTACACTTACGGGACTAATGACCCTAGTAGTCGATGCTCCCGGAATCTCTAACAGTGAATTAATCAATCAATTCAGGCACCGTCTGTAGAATTCTAGAGTCCCGCTACACTAATCGGTAGTGCTCCGATCAATTGTTGACTGTTTATATTATAAATTTTCTTATTTTTCTATATGTATAAAGCCGATTGGCATAAATAAATAAATAATACCAAGTGAATACCAGAGCAGTTAAACAGGCAACGGACTGCGCGCAATCTTTCCGTCCCCTTTCTTGATATCTTCACTCCCTTACCTGCATGCACTTACACTTGCATGCACTACACTACCACACATACCGGGAGAGGTTGGAAACTATGAGCTCGTCGTGGCTGGGGCGGTGTCCCGCTGTTGCGAGATACCTGGTGAGGGAAAACCTCGCTAACTTGCAAGTAGTTCGGCGCAGGATCTCCTATCCTGCGAGGGAAAATTACCGCCATTTCCTGACGGAATCATGCACTACACTTACGAGACTAATGATCTTAGCAGTTGATCGAATCATTAATCAATCAACTAATGTTGCTACACAACAGCATATACTTTTTACTTTGTTGTTTTTACTTTGTAAGAAGAGAAAGTATTAATCGTGCGCACGAAAACTGCGCATTTTCGACAGAAAAACTCTTTATTGCCGCCCTCTGGGAACGAAAAAGTCGATCAATATTTTTCCTATATATAGTTAATTACTTCCTCCAAAACAGTGTAGTAAAAATCCATGTTTTTTTGCCGAAACATTTATTGATAGCAAAAAGTCTGTTTGTCCGTCCTTCTGGGTAAAGAACATTCCATACTTTCTAGACCACAGCCCGAATCAAATCACATCAAATTAAAAATATCTCATAATTTCATTGAATTAGTGTTAAATGTATTCTTAAAAAATCCACGCAGGATGATACGTTTATAATAATTTGTATTGGATCCCATCTTCATAGACAATATCGCGAGCACCGGCGGAAACTATGAACCTCGTCTGTTCCAAAATATAGCCCGAATTAAATCTTACTGTAAGGAATAATTTGTATTTTACTAGGGCAAGATATATTATGTAACAAAAAATTGCTGCGGCTCTATTTGGTTTTTGGTAATAATTGGTTAATGTTACCATTTACCAGCTGAGGTGGCCCAGGACACCAGCTGAAATAAGTGCATTGCCTCTGACCAGGGTTTGAGCACTGACGGTGTCCGCATGTCAGCTAGCTAGCATTGTAAATGAATCGTACCACGGAAAAACGTTTTATAACAACATATTCAGTCCTAGTCGGATTTAAATTATGCAATTTTGTGTTTTATTTCGGGCTACGGTCTAGAAAGAACGACCTCTTCTTTCTCCGCCGACGCTCTGTAGTCTATGCTGAAGAGATTCAATACCAAGTAGTGTCGACTCCGGTTATAATGAACTCGGGTATAGTGATCCGTCGGTTATAGTGAACTTAAGTCACTAGTCCCATTTCATTTACATTACAAATAGACATGAGAAGATTCGGTTATAGTGAACCTAAATCTCAGCTATAGTGAACGTAGGAAATAGAATATCCTAAAATTTAATTCCCTCTTTAAAAAAAAGCATATCGTCTCGGTGCCACAAATTTCAACACTAGGCAGCTTAGAAAAAATATCGTTGGTCAAAGGTCATAATCGAAGAAGTCTCGCCTGAGGTGAAGGAAGTAGACCCGGAATAGGGACCTTACTGATGACCTTATGCCACTCAGTTTCACTACAGAAACAAAGGTTGTGTCCTGCGTGGGTTGCAACTAGCGGCGGCGACGGTTGATTGCTTACTTTCGGTTTCAATCTTGGTGTCACTTGATATTCCGCGGGCCAAAGCGCGTTGAGTTCTACGTAGGCGACAGGAAGCGCGCGACTGACACAGACTCACAACCTGGCAATACACGCCGTGCCGCGCGGAACAGTTTCATTAGCCGCTTTCGCCATCCAGCTACCGAAAGGATTCCGTATGTTATCAAGCCAGTAAAAGGGCCTAAGGAGAAAGGGACGGTGTTCCAACAGTGCAATAAAAATTGAAGGGTGTAAATACTGCATTACGATACTTAGAGACAGAGGACAATGCAGAATCAAGTATAGAAAGAGCGCGAACTTTGAGGAAGGATCTAGAGAAATTACTAATGAAAAACGTACGAAGCAAACAATTGAAAATAATTGATCTTTAAAGACAAATAAAATACAAAAATATTCAGTTAGTGCTGTTAATGAATTTTCCTGTATCTCTAAATTCATAAAATCAGTCATTATGGAGAAATTCTATTTAATTTTGACATCACTTATAGTGAACCTCGGGATATAGTGAACCGAAAATGTTAGTTCCGAGAAGTTCGCTATAACCGGAGTCGACTGTATTACAAACTATCGGTGGCGCGGCCAATTATTTGATTACTCAGTACATTTAACCCTAGATAGAGAAAAACTGTTGGCCATACTGTGTGATTTGATTCGAGCTTTCTTTTTTGGAAAGAACGTTTACTTACTTGTCTGCCAGTGCTCGCAATATGATCAATGTTGATGTGATTCAATATCCATTGTTATTAATTAATCGTGCCGCGGTAAATATTTTATTACAGAATATATATAGCGTTAATTGGCGGCAATTATGCCATACTGTCATTTGATACGAGCTTTAAAAAAGGCACAGTCTATTCTTTCTCTGACGACGCTCGCACGATCGACAACGTGCCGCGTCAGGGTTCAATACTAACCGCTAATGGTTCAATACTCGTTCGTCGGCACATTTTTACAGAATTCCTTTAGCACTAATTTGCGAAAAATTATGCATTACTGCTTGATTTTCATTTACGTTGGGGTTCGATATTATGCCCATTAATTTCTTAGGCGCGTGGTTTTCCTTAAATAGAAATGTACGAAATTTTCGAAATGTACGAAAACAATTTTGGAATAGTGATTGTTTAAAATAGAGGTAGATCTAAAGTGGTGTACTAATTATTTATAATCAAAGAGCGACAACTTTGATCTTAGTTTAGTGTTAATAATAGCATTCTTATCGGCTTTAGAATAACATATTTATTAATGATAAGAGTACAGTATATTAAACGTTGTTCCTTATTATATACAGAAAAACTTGCTTAATGCGGAACGTGTATAATGCGGAAATCTGTCTAATGTTAACATTAATCCCGGTCCTGTCAATCACAAATTCTACAGTACTACATTGTATAAAGGGGAATCTTCTCTAGTACGGAAAGCATTCTGGTCTCTTGAAGTTCCGCTTTGAGCAAGTTTTACTGTATAATGTTTTTCTGTTAATCATTTTCTCCAAAGTCGAAAAATTAATCTGAGTTGTTCACCACTCATTTTGATATAAAAATCGAATTTTTTTTAGAAAACGAACGGCGGCAAATTTTGTGCTTTCAAAAAGAGAATTGTAAAATTTTGGCAAATTTTGATCTGTTCAGTTTTGAATTTGCCTAAAGGCTCTAGCCGGATAAGATAGTAAAAAGTGCCCCCGCTCGAAATCGAAAAGTGAATCTTTCCTGAGGATTGTGACCACGAAAAACATTTTTTCACGGACTTTTAAATTCCTGCCCCCCTCACATCCGCCGTAATAACGAAAAACGTGTTTTTTTAACTTTATTTTTTTCACTGACTCTGCCGCATGAATTTTCATGGAAAATAATGGGTATTTATGTAAAATTTACTGAATTTTTCAAAAATAATTTTAAAAAATGTATTAGCCGCGAAATTCAACCTTTTAAATGGATTTGAAAATTTTGAAATTTTTTTAAAGAAAGTTGTTATTCTACCGGGAGCACGAGAAAATTCTCAAATGTTGCCCTAAAAATCATCTATCTTCTGGAATTTTTTCAGATTTTTATGATTGGTGCGCCATGTCTAAAAAAATTAAAATACGTATTTTCGTCCCATTCGGCGTATTTTCATGTACAGGATGACACACAGGACAGGAACGGTTTTGAACTGCGTAGAACTGAGAGTGCAGTGGTGGGAGGTGGGACGCCATTTCATTTGCTCAGTCCCTATAGAGCATTGAGACAAGCAACGTCGATTGTCTATGACAGTAAGTAATCAGTCTATTACAGCTACGCAGCGATTGTTTCGGTCACGGTTCAATATTGGTCGACATGGAGTTGTTCCGAGCAATCCTCATATGGGTGAAGAAATTCATATCGACAGGAAATATAATGGCTAAGAAGCCTGGCCCGAAACGCAGTGTAACGACACCAGAAGTAATGGCTAAGGGAAGCGGTAGTCAGAAGCCTAGAACGGTCAGCTAGATGACATGAATGTGAGCTACGAATCAATCTTGAATCGGTTAGAATAATTTTGTGTAAAGAATTAAAATTTCATCCTTACAAAATGCTAAATCGCCCAAAATTGTCAAAATCACCCAGATTTACCAAATAATCCCCCAATTTGCCGACGACACGGCGCTAGTTTTCTCAGGATCTGATATATACAAAATACGTAACACAATGCAACTATATCTAAATCTAATTGATAGCTGGACCGCTAAACTAAAAATCCAACTTAACCCATTAAAAACCGCTTCCAAATTATTTACCTTCAGAACTTACACTTCTCCAACTCCCTTGACATTAAACAACAAACCAATAATCTGTCATCCACAGAGCACGATTAAATATCTTGGACTTAACAGAAACACGAAAATTAAGTGTAAAAAAAAACATTTACAAACTAAGTTTGTCAAGTAAAAATAAAATTACAACTAAAACCTATTATCAACAAAAACTCCTTACTACCACAGAGTACAGCCATAATAATACAGGCGTGCCCCATCTGGATTAAAGCCGCAAAAAACCAACATCCACCAAATACAAATTTTACAAAATCAGTATCATGAATAATCACTAACGACCCTTGGTTTGTCACCAACGACCACCTCCACAAAAAACTATCCATCGAACCACATTAGCCAACCATATTAATTACCTCGCCTCCAAATTCTATTTTAATAATGCACTACACCTCGCCCGAAATCCTATACCACCATCCCGAATTCAAAACAAATTCCCGTTCCTAAAAAAATTCACTGAAATTGACAATTAACAGAAGTTCCTCGTCTCTGTATAGATGAAGCATAGCATGTAAGTTAGTAGTAAGCATTCTAAACATATTAGTCTTCATCTAATATGTAACATTCTATCTTCATTAATTATAGGATTTGTATCCTCGTATCCAAAAATTAAATTCAAAATTCCTCTGGCCTTATTGTTTTTGCATTTATCTTCCGTGAGACAAGTAATAAATTATGGCGGCAATGTGCAAGCAACATCCGCTTGTACGAAGACAGTTTGCACAATCGCAACTATATCTTAGTTTTCCTGAAGATCCAATGGTATGAGGTTTGTATTCCACAAAGCATTTATAGATTTTTCTTTTTATGTGCCGTGAACGGACTTCGAACTTGAGGATGGTTGGCTTTAATTTTAAATATTGTAAATCGATATTGTTGTTGTATGTAAACATTTCTGCTAAATATGAAATAGCCTGACCTAATTGATATGTTTCAGAAATAAAATCAAATCTTCTTCCGTGAGGTCTGGAAAATCAGGAATATCTGTTAGAGTTACATTTTTGAAATCGACTTTTTGTCGGGCCCATCTTTGTTCTTCGACTTCGTTGGCCAGGGTATTAGTTATAGGTTGTAGAAGTAACATTCGTTGAACAATATCTTCTGTTCTGCTCATATCGGAAATCATTCTTGGACCAAAGGTTTGTTCAAATAGCATGCTATTTTACAATACAAGCCTACCTTTGGTAATAATTTGTTGTCTAATTGGTCATGCAAGAGTTTATATTTTTTAGCAATGACTCCGTGAACTGCTTTCATAACCCAACGAATCTTCGTTACGAAACGGGAAGAATTAAATTCCTCAGTTGTTAATTGCTTTCGATTACCTTTCAGTGCAGGCATAAGAATAATGTACTTTTTTTATCTTCTAAATCTCTTTTGGCGTCTCTATAACCTTTGTATACTACACAAAAGTCTCCTTCCTGTAATAAGTTCTTCAGACCGTATGGGTCGGATGTTACTTTTGTCATAATCGTAGCATCGTTTTAAGTGGCATAAAATGGTCCCAAAATATTCGGGGAATTGAAAAATAATTTTTTCTACAATTATAGCACAAAACATTAATTATATTTACCTCGCCATTAATTTTCTTTTACAATTCTGACTTCTCTTTCATTTCTAATTGTAGTTTCTTTTCTAAAAGTTTTGCGAATGAACTTCATACATTTAATACATTTTCTATCGTCTGTAAACTTAACCTTTGTGCTAGGTTTGTTATTCGATGACATCATCAAGCTCCAAATAAATTATAATTATAAATTACAGAGACAATTTTATAAAATTATATATTAACTTAAGAAACAATATTTTCAGTCACATTTTAAAATAATATACTCGGCATTCCCCCGTTCCAGCTCGTTTTCATATTATTGCGCCATTGTTTAAAAATAGAAGAGTAACCCGGATAATCTCCTCCTCATACAGTTTCTACTGTTTTTTTGACCAAAGAAATCAAATCGATTCAACAATGAAAATTTTATTTTACATATCAGGAAAATACGTGGGCATCTGTAGCATGCCCAACGAGTTAATTAGGGACTTTGGGGTGGCATCTGAGACATGCCCTACGAGTGGTAGGCCGGAACACATTACGTACTGATACGAGCTAGTAGCCATTATTCTCGAGATATCTCTAACATGCCGTAAGAGCTGTAGAAGGTGTATTATGCACTTTGCTTACGAGTGCAAAGGGTTAGGCGAGTGGCTACTGCTGACAATAATAGTGATGCTAGATATGATACTGAGGAAACGGATATAAGTGAGAGTGGAAAAGATGTAGATGATGCGAGCAGCGCCAGGCCATCACATGAATTTGGGGTTCCTCCACTACCGAACAAAGACACTAAAGCAAATTAATTCTCAATCAAGTTCGCTAGCACGTATTATGCGGTAGGCTAATGCTTCTGGTATGGGTGGACGCGCGGGAGCGGCTCCTCCTTGCTCCCTCCCCCAACCTTCAGCTACCCCCTCTACTCGCGAATCCCAGCGGCCACCCTGGAAAAATCCAGCTTTCCAATATCGTCACATACTTAAAAATATTACGGAAATGATTAAAAGAAAATAATGAAGATGCTATTTTTGAAGAAAAAAGGATAAAAAAGGTGAAGTTAAGTGTAGAAAGATAAAAGTAAGTTACTGTTTTTTTTAATTTATTTTTTTATTTAAGCTTTTAAGTATTTTTTAATATGATAGAAAATCTGTTTAATCAGTTATTTATCTTGTTAGTATACACCACTGCATCTAAAATTCTCAAAAAATTCTCACTAAAATTAAAGTCAATTCTTTATAATTGATAATTTTTCGAACTTCTCAATTTATTAAAAATAACTGAACAAAATTGTTCACCATCTGGTGCGATTATACCTAACGGTCAAAATATTATTGACAAAATTATTTACTGATATTAGCCTTTTAATATTGCAAATACCGTGGCTAGAAAACAAATAATATTGTAATTACATGTTTCTATAAAGTTCTATATTCATGAAAATACGCCAAATGGGACGAAAATATGTATTTTAATTTTTTTAGACATGGCGCACCAATCATAAAAATCTGAAAAAAATTCCAGAAGATAGATGATTTTTAGGGCAACATTTGAGAATTTTCTCGTGCTCCCGGTAGAATAACAACTTTCTTTAAAAAAATTTCAAATTTTCAAATCCATTTAAAAGGTTGAATTTCGCGGCTAATACATTTTTTAAAATTATTTTTGAAAAATTCAGTAAATTTTACATAAATACCCATTATTTTCCATGAAAATTCATGCGGCGGAGTCAGTGAAAAAAATAATGTTAAAAAAACACGTTTTTCGTTATTACGGCGGATGTGAGGGGGGCAGGAATTTAAAAGTCCGTGAAAAAATGTTTTTCGTGGTCACAATCCTCAGGAACGATTCACTTTTCGATTCCAAGCGGGGGCACTTTTTACCATCTTATTCGGCTAGAGCCTTTGTATCAAATTCTGAGTCTGGCGCGAATTTTGTTTCCATGGACGCCGGAGATGAAAGATAACGGTCAAGTGTTGTACATAAGAGGAGATCGTGTCACAGGATGTTTTACCCCTGTCGTGAGTCGCAATTGCCCCCTCCCCCTCCACACACCCGCGGTACACCCATCTAGGTAGATAGCAAAGTGAAGTGTCGCTTCACTTTGCTATCAATGCCATCGCCGTCCCCGCTCCCGCCATCACCATCGCCACCGCTACCACCTCCGCCACCACCTCCGCCACCTCCACCGCCACCGCCACCGCCATCACCACCGCCACCACCACCACCACCACCGCCATTGTCACCGCTCTTCACGATCCCTTCTTTCACGTCCAAAACGCTGTCATTTATTTTATCTCCCCTGTTCACAGAGGGTTTTCGTGGACAGCGGTTTTCAAATTCTTTTCCTTTCAACAGGTGTCAGTCAAACTTTTGAAACGCTTCTCAAGCGACGACAAATGTTTGTTCTTTGGGCGGCGCGTATAACTGCGCGTGGCCGAATGTGGCTGCAGGCGTCGCGGGCGATCACCGCCAGGCAAATCTTCCATCCCCACCCCCGCCCCCCCAGCCCCGACCACGCCCCCGCCAGTCACGGATGTCGTGGAGAGACATTGACGAGATGAGTCACGTGATTATTTTGCCGAGGAGACAGCCCGCGGATGTCATAATTAATCTACAAGCTTTTGTGTATTGATTGTGCTGGCAGTCAGGTCCCCGCGGTCCGCACCCCGCGTGTGCCATGAAAAGGGGAAGCGGTAGATGGCAGAGGATCGCAACTACTCATATAAGACGATAACGGATTATTAGATTTATGTTGCAATTAATTTTAGTTGGATTTTTTTCAGAATTTTTCAAATACAATTTCTAATACATAAATGGATAAATTAAAAGTTAATAGTTGAAGAAAAAGTTTAAAAAATAAAAAAATAAAAATCTCAAGCGTTAATGAATATTCTGAAATTTCCCAAATCAAGGAAGATTAATGTCAGTAGACAATGAACTGACATCTGAACAAAATTTGAGCAGATACCATTGCGGTTCACGACAGAATATGAATAAAACTAAAAGACATTATCAGCAGCTGGACATAACAACGATAAAGAGGGTGTGTATAGACAAAGGATATTTATATCTACCATTTCAAGAGTAATTTTTGTTCCCCGCTGTAGTTTTTCACCGCGTATTTCCCTTACCATATACCTAATACAACCACTAATACAACCATGTAGGCATGTTTTGTTCACGAAACTGCTTGTACGAGCTGGCTTGCTCTCATGGGTTCAGTTCGATTGGCTGCTCGCGAAGAGGGAGACGGGGTGAAGGGAGAAGACGAAGTGAGGGAAGACCTGTGAGGGAAAGCGAACCATGTTCTAAGAAATAGAAAGCACCAGAACGTAAGTGAAGACGAAAAACATTGTCCTCGAAAATGATACAAATTAGCGCGAAAAATAATGAATTTCAGAATAATGTCATTTAAATTACCCGAGACTCGTAACATCTCACACGAACCATCTCAATTTCCTAGAGTTACAGAAATAATTTTGCATCTCAATAATTTGAGCAACCTGACGAGTTAAGATGGTATTTGGCTAGCGAATTTTAGACCTAAGCGCTGGAGACAATGATGAAAAAACATATTTTACAGTAACAAAAAGTATTGAAAAAATTAATTTGGCATAGTTCGAAAGGTCAATAACATACAATTCCTCACATAATTCTGTATAATTTAGAGATACTGTACGTTAACGAATTATTTCTTGTCGTTTTAATGTTTTTCCTCTCTATTAATTATATTATATAGTAGATAAGTTAATTAATATTAAAAGAAAGTTCATTTCATTAATTAGAATTAAAAATAGTTGTGCTGATAAAGCTCATACTTTCTCGTATTGTTTGACTGGTTATAATACTAGATGAATCCGATCTATTTAGTATTTTCTGCTTTTTGAATGTTTCCATCACAAAAAAATGTCAAGTTGTCTGAAGGAAAGACACCAATTTAACATTAAAAGATACCTGTAAAAATCAATAAAATAATGAAAATTTTAGTAAGTAATGGAGCACAGCCACAAGACGACCGTCACTTCAGATGGAGTCCAAGTCAGTAACATTTTTAATTAGATTGATTCCTGTTACAGTATACTACTTTCCGTTGTTGAAGAGTTATTGGAATGATTGTTTCATTCATCAGATCGTAAAGAAATAAAAGAATGTACTTTTTTAGTCATTTTCTTTTAGTTTGGCAAAAGATGTGAACGATTAGGGCGTGTCCGAATTCATTATCATGCACTTATCCGTTTGTATTAAAGAGAATAATTTTAAAAAAATTGTTTGTTTAACTGTCCTTGAAGTGACAAAAAGAGATTCACACAACGAAAATTACAAACGGTCATACTCCTTTTTGGGACATCACTTCACATTATTTACGGATCGAAAGGATATGATGCTTCCGCTTTCGTTGCATCGTCTTCCCTAGTCGATGGACCAACCTTTTTATGATACATGATGTATTGTTTTTTGGTTGAGGGGCTCTTCAACTGTTTACGGCCGGATTGCCCAACTGGTGGTCCTCGAAAGCTGGTGGCCCAACTGGTGGCCCACCATTTATTGTGGCCCGCGAAAGGTTAATGCACCAAAGTGAAAGTCCCTTTTATTCGTGTCGGGCGAGAACATTGTTCACAAACCGGTGCCAACACCCCCTTTAAAGTAAAAATAAGTTAAATTTAGATTCAAGGATTTTTTCTCGTAAAGTCAGGAATTGAAAAATCATCCCAATGTGTATGCATGCTACGGCCTTATCCTACATGGTTCCACCTCCCGTTCCATGGGGTAAACTGCTGAGAACAACAATAGGGGGAAGTGAGGTGTGGATCGCGTAATGAAAATATGGTCCCGCAATCATATTCAAGGTTTTATTTGTGACCCTTGAGGCTTTGCAAGTTGGATACCCCTGGTTTAAGGCATTGAGACCTATGAGTAAATATCTAATGAGTATATGATAGAGTGATGAAATGGGTGTATCAAAAAGAAATTACGGAATGAGAGGTAGGGGAAACGAGTAACTTTGAGAAAATCTGGCGAGATCCCGTTTCTATACGGATTGCCGGGTGATCGAATCTGGATCCCGCTATGAAAAGCTTATTTGCCCTAAACTTTGACACGACGAGATCCCTCTCGGGTGATGTATTGTTACCATACGTGAAAATTATATGACAAAAACCTGCCCAAGGAGGAAGATATTGTTCCTTCATTTCCGTTCACTGAATTACGTATTACAAATTACTTTCACGTCGTTTCCAAAAGTTTAAATATCTCAACCAAGACAAGCACGTACTCTTGCTTTGTTAATTATCTTTCACCCACAATTAATTGATTCTAGCACAAATGTATACCTCTTAAATACAATTTCACGTACATTGGAAACAGTTTTACACTTCATTGTAACACAATTTACTTAAATAATCAGTACATATTGTGAATTACCAACATTTTTTAAAAATCGTTACTCTTTCGAAGTTTTCAATCCTATTTTTAAATATCCTTTGAAGGAGATGGCTTACCTTATCCTCAAGCCGAAAGGTAATACCATGCCAACAACTCCTTTGCGACCGCCCCTTATCACGGTCCAACCCCTCACTGCAACAGCGTTAACCGGGAAGAAATCTTTTTCAGCGAAAACTTTTAATTATATTCTGAAGGAGGAATATCGAGTTTCTTTCTATAGACTGGATATAGAATTTCATTAATAATTTTTTGTTGCCCGCCAAAAAAAAAGAGGAAAGGCACCTTCATTTAGCGCAGAATAGATGTTTTGATCATGTTTACGTGAAGGTGGGCGTACTGATAGACGGTACAAAGCCGGCGACCGGAGAAGGTAGACGAGGCAGCTGATTTTCTTGAGCTCCCCCCTTTGGTTTTTTTGCGAGCTCTTCTGGGGAATATTGGTGAAGATGTTTGACGCGGCGCTGCATCTCAACGCGGGCCGCTCTTTCATCTGACGGCCCCAACCTTTAAAGGCAGCATGCGGTTGAAACGCCGCGCCGGCCCCACTCCTCGTGACAGGTGTCTGCTAGCGATTCCGCCATGGCGCATCGTTTGACGCAGGCGATGCGTTGTTAAAGGATTAGAAATGTGCAAATAGAAAACATACGGTATAATATCTTTCATTTCTCCATATTACTATGATTTGCTCCTCATAGGTAGTTCATTGGTCAGCTGCTCGCTTTCCATGACGCGATCCCAAGTTCGATGCCCGATCGGTCAAGATTATAGTGTGCGTTTTCCTTGCAATGTACCAGTATACGTTGCTGTGTGACGAGAAAACTCACTTCTCAGATTGAGAAATACGGCATAGGGATGTCTATGTGCTCACCACACGTACTCCTTATCCCACGACCGCGAGGCCGGGACGCTGCTGGTAGGCTCTGCTTCCGTAATGGGCTGTCGTGCCAAGAACAGATACTATGATTCGGGAAATGGCAATACAGGATCTTTGAAATAAGCCAATAAGACACCAGGTTATTAACAAATCTTTTTCAGTGTTGTTTTGCTAAGTTTCGTGGGTTAGATGCTCCATCTCATTGAAAAACGTCTGATGAAAAGTGTGTCTGATACGTAATGCGTTAACACTCTCTTTAAATCTGCGGTTTGAAATAATGCATTTGATTACACTAGGGAAGTAAAAAAAAAATCATACCTAGAGGATGACAATAGGTGATTTCAAAGGAAAACGATCACGCTGATTTCGAAAATCATTATATTAAGTTTCTATCGGGTTTCAAAAAATATGAATATATTTATTATTTGAAATAAATAAAATTTCCGTATTGTCACTCCGGTTATATTACTACACAATTTTATCAGCATGCTTCATATGATGTAAGAACCACTTAAAAATGGAATACGCATATTCGGGCAATAATATTGAAACATCTTGAGAGGAGAAATTCCTATTTCTTTGTTTGAAAGTCCTTTTGCGCCTTGTCACTTACTCTTTGTTTCCTGTTTACTCTCTCTGACAAGAAACTGATCACGATCCTAACACACTTGGTATTTTTTCTCCTTTGTAGCAATATCTTGATAAAACCTGTTCACCATGTTCTTCCCTAATATCACCCAAAATTATGCGAGAAAAATTAAGATGGAAGTGAAGAATATGAAGTTTCAGAGACATTCTACACCTCATATTTCTGTGCGTTTCTCTTCATTCTAAGACCATGCTTTATATCTGTCTTCTTTCTTTTTTCCGAGAAATGCATGAACAACTCTCTGAAAAGATTGCCAAGCTTCTAACTCAATGTCTCGCAATTCTTTTTCCAATATTTTCTTCCAATTCAGACTTCACGCGTGGCGGATACAGCTCCGCATGACACCGATTCACTCAGAATCTGCCACCCGAACAGTTGTATACTTGCGATAAGGTATGGGGCTAAAATAATGCCTTTCAGTGACTGATTCACAGTAGGAAATATGTGTTTATATGAGTCGTTTTCAAAACATCCATTACGACCTACTAAGATCACTAAGACCTACTCGTAACTGAGCGCGACTACCAGACGCGAGACTAACGACGGCAATCTTGGAATATGGAACCTAAAAAAAAACAGGAATTTTGTTGACATCTCATGAAAGTGGCATAGATGAACGGAACAAACATATTTTAATAGATTTTATGCGTACTGATTGTACATATCTTGCAGATGCAATTTAAATGGATTTGCATAATAGCTAATACTGTGTAATACGGTATATGGATATGGCATATTTAAAAATTATGACGTGAAATGACGTTTTTATTGTGATATACGTAATATACTTAAAAAATTGAGTACGTAGTGCACTCGTAGTTCCCTAGTGTTATTTGTTGAATCTAATGTGGCAGACTGTTGCTTCTACATTTGTACAGTAACTCGCCGTGCCAAACTCTGTCGAACGCCTTTTCTATGTCTAAAAATATTGCAAATTTAAGGATTGATTATTGAAAGTTTGTGGCTAAACAATCAGTAAGGTGAATCAGTTAGTGTATTGCGGAGTGACTGTTTTTGAAGGTGAATTGATTTGGGAGAATTATGTTTATCTTTTTAAAAGTTTGTTGTGTTTTGTAAGTATTGCTTATTCGAACATTTTAGAGAAGTAAGGAGGACATTGCCCCGATTTTTTGTTTGAACTTTTTCCCTGCTTTTATAATTGGTTTAATTATTGATATTTTCCAGGAGTTTTGAAAATAATTGATACATAAACTTGCATTATAAATCGCCGTTAGTAAACGTACTGCAGTTTTAGGAAGTTCTTTTACTTTGCTATATAAAGATTTGGTCTATTCCGACCGATTTTGTGTTTTTTAACTGTTTAATTAAGTATCTAATATAATATACTAGTTATTCATTAATATATTAATACTATTATAAATTAATATCATTATATATTAATATTATTATAATTAATATATTAGTTATTATATTATAATGAGGGTATAATTTTATATATTTTCTCTTTCTGGAACTGTGTGGTAAGAGCTGGAATGTTTTTGATTATTTGGTTTGTAACTACAAATGTGTTTGCTGAATTATTCGTGAAAGTGGATTTGAAGTGTTCAGCTAGTGGTTGTGATTTTTCTAGTTCTGATATGGCTACCCCGTTTGTTGTTAAAAGCTATTATTATTTAATTATTAGTTTCGAAGATCTATGATCCTCAAATTTGTTTTATTCTTCTCGAAAATTAAATGTTATGGCCATTCCTTAAAAAAACACTCAGAATTTTGTAACTATTGAACATTATAAAGAGGATTCGAAACTCAGCTACTCAAAAGTGGAAGCGTCTTCGATTATTGGAAATACAGATATTTACGGGAATATTGGTGTACGGAATTGTTATCTTTAAAGCATTTTCGTGTAATTCTTGGTGTTTTGACTGTCTTTACTATACGGTTATGCTGTATATTATAGAGAAAACTTAAAGGGTCAATTAAGCATATAATTCTCTTAACAGGGGTTGATGAAAGAAAAAGATTGGGAATCCCTGATCTGAAGGAATGCATGAACGGGAACTAGTACTAGGAGCTTTAATCAATTAATCAAAGTGACACTGTTCTTTACATTACAAACTCTAATATCCCCTCACCAGTAGGGGGAGCGCTTGTGATATGTTCCACCTCTCCCTACGAAAGAGAAGCATTCGAAAACCGTTTCTCACCTCCTTTGCAGCCGGCCGCTAGAATTTTCCTCCAGTCGGCTGGACTCGCTATTTAGCCAACTATTTAGGTAGTGTCGGCAATCCTTCAACATTCGGGAGTCGAACCCTAGGGCCTTCCAGTCAGAGACACCTTAGTGACGCAAGTTCATGCCCTGAGCTTCCTGAGCCTGTTCCCGCCTCGAGATACGCCACATCTTCACGTGCTGTCGCATGCTACCTGCATCACTAGAACCGCCACTGGGACCAACCGCCCGCTTGCGACTGCCCGTCGCCCGGGCCGTCCGAGCTATAGAGGAATTACTCTAAGAAGGGACCAGTTTGACCGTTTGGGAAACAAATGAATGTAGTGTAGAGCGATGACATTGCAAGAGATGGTAATGAAAACCATTTACTAATGAGCTAACTGTAAACGAATGCACTGACAAAATGAGTGCATGGACATAACCTGCAAGTATGCTGCGAGCAATGGCCAAGCAGTAACTGTCAAAACGACCCCTTCTTATAATAATCACCAGGCGCCATCCATCATCTCTTGCCTGCGAGTATTGCAGGCACCGGGCAGGGGCTGTCGATACTGTTCCTCTTGTCCGGAAACGCCCTTCATACACCGCCACCTCGAGTCCCCAAGTATATCCAAAAGCAAAACAGCCAATATTCAAGCTCATTGTCTCACCAGCCAGTCTATCCGTGCATATTTTGCTTTCTTTCTTTTGCGTTAAACAAATATGTACGAAATTCTTAAATTACTGCTTACGACCCGAACCCCTACCTCCACCCGACACAATGTCAACACATTTATAGCACACTCACCTGGCTCTGACTACTGTGACGTGTACTGAAAGCTATGCTATAAATAGATATTCATTTTCGTTATTTAAAAATATACAATGGTTATTAACGCCATTAGACCAATAAATAGCAAATAACTAACCAAGTCTGTAGCTTCTATTATTGGCCATTTGTCGTTGACTTTTCGTAGTATCATCTTATAAGAAAAGATCAAGCCATGCCATTTTTTGGAATAAGTGTACTTATACGCCATGTTTAGCTTAACAATTCATTTATTTCGATCGTTCTTAAACGGATGGCGAAATGTAAAATTACTAAGGAACGTCAGGCGTTAAGAGTGACTTTTTGTTCTTCTTTTAGGTTGCGCTTATTGTATAATAACAGTACCATAATACTCGTACGAAAAAATATTTTTTGAAATATCGCTCAATAGTTGAATAGCCTTTGTTGTAAATACTAATTATTATTTTCGTACAGAGCACTAAAAATCCCACAATACGCGTCTTCCACAATCATCCCTCGTTTCCTCCGTCCCGCTGTTGGAGCTACTGCTCCTCCCCCCGTGTTAACCACTTGCACTTCGCGTCCGCGCCGCCTCCCGCGCCTGTCAGACGCACGGCGGCCAAGTTGCCCACCAAGTTCGCGGCCGCTGCCGGCCGCCACCCACCCACCCGCCGCGTGCTGCTGAAGGCTACTTGCCCGGCGCCGCCTCGCCGCCGGCGCGGCGCGCCGCCTACCTCCGCACACTTCGTTTTCCGCCTTCGCCTCAGCCCTGCGCCGCGGCCGCCCCCTCGCCCCCTCGCCCCCTCGCCCCCTCGCCCCCTCGCCCCTCGCCCCCTCGCCCCCTCGCCCCTCGCCCCACGCCCCTCGCCCCACGCCCCCTCGCCCCCTCGCCCCCTCGCCCCCTCGCCCCCTCGCCCCACGCCCCCTCGCCCCTCGCCCCCTCGCCCCCTCGTCCCCTCGCCCCCACGCCCCCTCGCCCCCTCGCCCCCTCGCCCCCTCGCCCCCACGCCCCCTCGCCACCTCGCCCCCTCGCCCCCTCGCCCCCTCGCCCCTCGCCCCCTCGCCCCACGCCCCCTCGCCCCCTCGCCACCTCGCCCCCTCGTCCCCTCGCCCCCTCGCCCCCTCGCCCCTCGCCCCCTCGCCCCCTCGCCCCCTCGCCCCACGCCCCCTCGCCCCACGCCCCCTCGCCCCCTCGCCCACGCCCCCTCGCCCCCTCGCCCCCTCGCCCCCTCGTCCCCTCGCCCCCACGCCCCCTCGCCCCCCTCGCCCCCTCGCCCCCTCGCCCCCTCGCCCCCTCGCCCCCACGCCCCCTCGCCCCCTCGCCCCCTCGCCCCCTCGCCCCCTCGCCCCTCGCCCCCTCGCCCCCTCGCCCCACGCCCCCTCGCCCCCTCGCCACCTCGCCCCCTCGTCCCCTCGCCACCTCGCCCCCACGCCCCCTCGCCCCCTCGCCCCCTCGCCCCTCGCCCCCACGCCCCCTCGCCCCCTCGCCCCTCGCCCCCTCGCCCCCTCGCCCCCTCGCCCCACGCCCCCTCGCCCCCTCGCCACCTCGCCCCCTCGTCCCCTCGCCACCTCGCCCCCCACGCCCCCTCGCCCCCTCGCCCCCCTCGCCCCTCGCCCCCACGCCCCCTCGCCCCCTCGCCCCCTCGCCCCTCGCCCCCTCGTCCCCTCGCCCCCACGCCCCCTCGCCCCCTCGCCCCCTCGCCCCCTCGCCCCCTCGCCCCCTCGCCCCCTCGCCACCTCGCCCCCACGCCCCCTCGCCCCCTCGCCCCCTCGCCCCCTCGCCCCCTCGCTCCCTCGCCCCCTCGCCCCCTCGCCCCCTCGCCCCCTCGCCCCCTCGCCCCCTCGCCACCTCGCCCCCTCGCCCCCTCGCCACCTCGCCCCACGCCCCCTCGCCCCCTCGCCCCCTCGCCCCCTCGCCCCCTCGCCCCCTCGCCCCCACGCCCCCTCGCCCCCTCGCCACCTCGCCCCCTCGTCCCCTCGCCACCTCGCCCCCTCGTCCCCTCGCCCCCTCGCCCCCTCGCCCCCCTCGCCCCCTCGCCCCCACGCCCCCTCGCCCCCTCGCCACCTCGCCCCCTCGTCCCCTCGCCACCTCGCCCCCTCGTTCCCTCGCCACCTCGCCCCCTCGTCCCCTCGCCCCCTCGCCCCCTCGCCCCCTCGCCCCCTCGCCCCCTCGCCCCCTCGCCCCCTCGCCCCTCGCCCCCACGCCCCCACGCCCCCTCGCCCCCTCGCCCCCTCGCCCCCACGCCCCCTCGCCCCCTCGCCACCTCGCCCCTCGCCACCCTCGCCCCCTCGTCCCTCGCCACCTCGCCCCCTCGCCACCACCCCCTTCTCGGCGGATGCCGGATACGTTTACGGCCGCCGTTTCAGGGCGGCTCCCCCTCGCAGACGCGGCCCCGCTTTTTCCGGTTGCCCCATCCCCGACGTCGCTGGCACTTGGCGCTATTGCGTCCGTAGCTACCGGCCTCCAGCCCAGGCTCCGTCACGTGTTTGGTCGTTGCTGCCCTCAGTCCCGATCCTGTGTCCGTCTGTCTTGTTGCTTGTCTCTGCTCTTTGTATCTGTCACTGTCCCCGTCTTCGCCTACCTGTCGTCGCTCACTGTCTCCTCCCACGTCTGTCTTCGGCCTCTGGCTCAGCCCACGTCTCTGTTTGTGTTTTCGCTCCCTGTGTGCCCCCACCTATATCAATCCTCTGTCTCCGTCTCGAATCCGGTCCCTACCTCCACCCATCTGTCCCCAGCCCGCCTGTCTTCACCCCATGTCTCCTTCACCCAATCTCAGACCCTTGTCGTCGCTCCTCCGTCTCCGCCTCCCCCTGTCTTCGCCCTCCTGCGTCCGGCTCCCTACCACCATCTGCCGATCTTGCTGTTCCATCTTATTGTCCGTACGCTTCCACATTTACCTTTTGCTCAGCCCACTTTATTCGGATCTTCAAATATACCTGATTTCTTGAATCTGAATTTGAAATGGAATGATTTTGTCATTAGATAATACCCATTCTTTCAGCAATAGATGAATTAACGATAATGTGGGAATTTAAAGGGAAGGGAAAATAATGGAAAGGCAGTGGGGAGACTACGACAAAATCTTTGGCCCCCACAAATTCTACGCCAAGTAAAGTTAAACAGTTCATTCGGCGTATGCTCGCTTCCGCTGACACTTTTTTTCGTTTTGTTATAATTTTCGCCGGCTCTAAATCTCCCCCGCGTCTCACGCGTAATTCTACCCACCAACTACATTTCGCAGCAACTTGCGCCTCTCCATTTTCCATGGTTTCTCCGGTAAATACCAGGCGAATGCCGGAGGAGTAACCTAACAAAAGGATTGTGGACCGAGCGCGATCCTTTATTTCTCTTTCTTGTACTATGCCCCTTTACATACACATTTACACTTACATGCACTATACTTCTACACGTATCAAAGGTAATAGCTTACCCCCGGCTGGGGCGGTGCTGCGCTGGTGGCTGTATATCGAGGGGGAAATTACTTGAGTGACGACGGGTAAGTCGGCGCCGAATTTCACTGTCCGAGGGAGGAGCACCGTCACCTTTCGCATATTGCATTCTCTACACTAACAGGAGTAATAAGTCTAGCAGTTGGCGTGCCCTGAAACGCCAATTAATCAATTGCCGCTGCCCGCAAAATCACTTCCGTCGCACCTTCCTCCCAATCAGGCTTCGCTTCCGTTGCCCTTCATCGAATCACACGCCTTCCCACTTAATGCCACCATTTCCCCCCTACTTTCGTAAGGAATCCACAGACCCAACCAGCCAGCCAGCGAGCGCCCGGCGAGTGCGATGGTGGATCGGCGGGCGTGCAGGCGGGGGGAGTCGTTGGGTGGGCGGGCCTATGGGTGGGTGATTTTGTAGGGCAGTGGACGGGCGGGTGAGACGGAGGTTGGGCGGGGGGGCGAGTCGGGGGCGAGTCGGGGGCGAGTCGGGGGCGAGTCGGGGGCGAGTCGGGGGCGAGTCGGGGGCGAGTCGGGGGCGAGTCGGGGGCGAGTCGGGGGCGAGTCGGGGGCGAGTCGGGGGCGAGTCGGGGGCGAGTCGGGGGCGAGTCGGGGGCGAGTCGGGGGCGAGTCGGGGGCGAGTCGGGGGCGAGTCGGGGGCGAGTCGGGGGCGAGTCGGGGGCGAGTCGGGGGCGAGTCGGGGGCGAGTCGGGGGCGAGTCGGGGGCGAGTCGGGGGCGAGTCGGGGGCGAGTCGGGGGCGAGTCGGGGGCGAGTCGGGGGCGAGTCGGGGGCGAGTCGGGGGCGAGTCGGGGGCGAGTCGGGGGCGAGTCGGGGGCGAGTCGGGGGCGAGTCGCTTGGGTGGGTAGGCAGGCAAGAGGCGAATGGGCGAATCGGTGGGTGGGTGGGCTGGCGGGCGAGCGAGTGAGTGAGCGAGCGAGCGAGCGTGCAAGCGAGTCGGAGGCTGAGCGAGGGTGGGTGGGGGTGGACGGACGGGTGCCGCACCGGCCGCGTTGCTCGCCGTCTGCTCCGGACGAGAAGCCGCTGTTGGATGTTACGAACTCCGCGGCCGTTGTTAACGTCAGTCGCCGGCGCAGTCGTTGCCATCCGGAGCGGTCTTGTGACAAGCCAGACCGCTCGCCGAATGCGCATTGCGCATTCATTAAAGTATTTTTTTCATAGAAACTTATTCCTCGGGATGAGCGGCCTCGTGTTCCCGCGTTACATCGGCGGTGACTAGTTTGTGAGAGTTTCGTGCTGTTGGCTGCAACATCGAGGGCGCTGACGTGGTTTGCGAACGTTGGGGACGCTGCAGTCGACACGACAGACCGCGATCGCCAGCGACGATGTACTGCGGTTGGCGAGGGCTTTTCGGAAAGTTGAGGTGAAAATACGGCTGGGTCTAGAAATAGGAGGACCTCCACTAGCTTTTCAATCTCGGTATCACATCACATTCTTAGGTCAAATTTTATAATGTCTCATCTCCTAAGCAGTGTAGTATAAATGCCAAAATCAATTTCCTTGATCGATTTATTTTCACTTTCTAACACAGTCGAGGTGATAAAGAATATGAAAAACTTTGACGCACGATCTCCTCCTCTGTGACTCTGTGAACATTTTTTGGCAGCAAATTCGATCCCTCGAATCATCGGGAAGTTGTCGGTCACTTGCTGTGATTTAGGGAATAAATATTTACACATCTCGCAGCGTGTTTTAAACGAAAAGAATGGGGAAAATGACGATTTTAATGTACAATACGCACGTTTTTACCAACATCATTAATGTCGTTCAACAATTTACATTTCGTAGATAATAAATTATATTCCAAATAAATGAGTTGCAGCGCAGAAATACGTATATCAAAAAGTACTCAGATTAGTAGAATGTATTGGGACATTTTCACTTCATTAATTAGAAATTTGAAAAACCTCACATGCTCACTTCCTTTGACCAATGGAGTTTTTGCAAAACAGTTGAATAATATAATAAGGCCCATCTACTGATAGAAATAACTCTCGTGTGCTTCAATTACTATAGTTTTGGAAAGAAAATTGAAATTCCTGTAAAATTCAGAAACCTCACGTGTTCTCGACATGATTTTTCTATTTCATTGTCCAGTGTTGACATCTCACTGCTACTGAACTGGCAGCCTAATGTAAAAATGACGAGGACATTTTTTGTCAATGAATCCAATAGTGAAATATACTGTTATTTAAAAAAAATCATGGAAAACTTTGATAAAAAGTTAGGTTACATTAACTCTTGCTGCAAGTATAAAGAATTATCAGTAAAAATAAAATATCCTAGTCTCAGTAAGGTTGCTAAAAGCTTCTCAGTAGAAAATTATTGGGACGCAACGAAGGTCAAAAAGTTTTTCTCTAAAATTACATACTTTTTAGTCTCACGAAAACAACCAGTGATGTTGTGGTAAACGATTACATGCACCATCTCTACCATTCAATTAAACCCAAAGACATTTCATTTTCGGCATTATAAATTTAATATTTATGACATTTGGGAAAACAGCAAAATTAATGTACTACGCAAGCTTCGGGTTTAAGGGCTCAAATGTAGTTTGTACTTTTCTGCTCAAGTAAAGTATTCATGGTCGATCCTCAGTCGACGAGAACGCTTCAGCAGTTGTATCGTAGCGATCTCGGACCGAAGGGTCGCGGGATCAAGTCCCGCATCGGGCATAGTTGTATTTGTGCTCGTTCTTTCACCCCTATCTTCACCATATGTCATCTTCAGAGTTACTATAACAGTTAAACCTAATAGTGGTCGCTAATGACCTAGATGTTTATGCGATCTCAAAAAAGAAAAAAAAAGTATTCTTGAAAAGATAAAGATCAAAAATTAAAAAAATAACAACCCGTTAGGCTTCCATGATCAACCGGAGATAAAGAGTTCAATCATTTTTAACCTTTTCCGAGACATTTTCTTCCCTCTCACGCGTTTACTTAACCTCTCGAGTATCTTGAATGTATACATTTTTTGTCGAGGAAGGTATTTTTTGCAACACTCAAACATATATTCAAATTCCACAAAAGTATTCTGTCTCTATAAATAAGAATTGACTGGATTAAGAAAAACACAGTAATATAATTTCAAACACCCAGTAAGAAATTCACATTTGCAAAATTCAAAAAGTTATCCCGATCGGGTTATTTGAGGGCTTACTTAATATGCTAGAAAGAGGAGAAAATCGTGGCTAAGTAGTCATTTTTTTCAATACATAATGGCAAGGGTTTTGAATATATAATGGCATGTATGGCTTCAGCATACTTCGGGTACATAATTCACAAGCTAGTAACATTAGACATATTAGAAATTAGAGGGGAAGTTGCTTAATAGGAAATCTTATATTTTACAAAAAAAAAAGTAAATTATTATTAGACGTTTAGGAAAGTGCATATTTTGACAAAGAGACAAAATTTCCTTTTTCTCTTTTTTGCCTCCTTTACGTAAAATTATTTTAAAAATAATTTACTGTCTTTTAAATATATTTAAATGCATTTTGAATTTCTTTGTCTTGGATAAAAATAAAGGTTTTGGTTTTAGTACTCCTAATACTTGTTTATATTGTGTAGACTCAATATACAATTAAAGTTTTCATGATACATTCAATGCCTTTGGAGCGCGAAATCTCGTTTTTCTCAACCTTTCCGCAAAATTTGAAAGGAAAATTATAGCAACGGGTCTTGGCTGAGCCCCGAGCTCATATCTGGGACGCAACACAAACATTTGCGAGTTACAGGGCAAGTCAATAACTCTGATTTCCGACGTCAATATATTGTCGTCCCAGATGTTCTGCTAAGAAGGTAAATTAAGGAAAACTTTAGTTCATTTAAAGAATTAACTAAAGAATTAAATGAACTTCCAACGCCGCCATCTCATGAAAAAAATGAAATCAAGCTAGTGGTCGTGATATATCAGTTGCCACGGTGTCTTGTTACTTGAGTCCCGGATCCACCCGGCCATCAGTTTCCTCGCGAATGAATCTGAGGTTTAGGACATGTCACACGAATGAGTTTTACAACGTTGCCAATTTTCATTTTAGCAACTGAAAATTCGGTTTACTGTGTCCTCACAATTTTCCTCAGAGTAGTCTCTTACAAGGGGTAAATTAATTAACTCTCTATTAGGGGCTGGTCGGTGGAGGGGTCGTCGTTAACACGTGTGTAATCTGCTTACAATGTATGAGTGTGAGTGTCCTTTGCAAGAAAAATCGCTCGTTGTGAGGGATATTGGTGTAACAGGAATGGTCCTTTTGAGTATTCACTGTACATTCTCAAAATACTTTTCTAACAGACCACCTTTTTGTCATTGGCGTTAAAGAAATATTATTGTTAAGACCCACAAATGAGCAAGAACTCACAAATTGTACATTTTTGTACACAGAAACAAATTTTTCCCAGTCTTACATTATAGAATCCATCCCACATTGTGCATTAACGCTATTGTAACAGAAATAAGTTAATATTGTGGAAATTATGACAGATATCCAAGTTCAAATAATTACTCATTACTGAAAGAATGTTAGTTCCGAAAAGTACATCTGAGTCCTGTCGAAACAGAATTCCTAAAGGGTTTGTCATTATTAAACCCCGGAAATTCATGCACTAAATAACTTAAAAATATGGATGGAACCATGCACTCAAAAATTGGCAATATATGCATTTAAAATATTGGCAATATACGCACTTAAAATATTGGCAATACATGCGTTGAAAAATTAAGAATACGCGTTAAACAAAAAGAGAGTTAGCAACAGTTAATATTTATTTATGGGTAATCATTTATACCTTAGTACAAAACGCGCGTAATAAAAAATTTATTTTCAAATATTATAATAAACAAAAAAATTATTTGCTGTATTTCATGACCATTTTCTGTAAACAATTCCATTGCGGGTTCACGGGTTTTGGTCCAAAAAATAACGTATTCTGGTTTGCCGACGTTTCGGAGTTTATTATAGCTCCATCTTCAGGGCTTACTATGCGTGGGAAGTTACATAGAGAATATGAAAGTTCACATCATGAGAAAAAAGCCACACAGGACAGCATGCCTGCATGTTCCTGAATGTTACATAGAGAATATGAAAGTTCACATCATGAGAAAAAAAGCCACACAGGACAGCATGCCTGCATGTTCCTGAATGGCGCAGGTCCCATTTTCAATTATATTTTCAAAAAATTGCAAAAATTTAATACTGCAAAAGTATAGTGACAACAGAGATTTCCCACTCCATAACAATTATTCTAAAAAATTAGATCTTTAAATAAGGCCAGTACAATGTTTGAAAAAAGACGCTTTCACG
The DNA here is from genome assembly GCA_031308135.1 of Acheta domesticus. NCBI lineage: Eukaryota > Metazoa > Arthropoda > Insecta > Orthoptera > Gryllidae > Acheta > Acheta domesticus. Next base: position 51,882,257 of record JAHLJT010008446.1, read on the forward strand.
TATTTTCACTTGAAAGTTTCCTTGATATTTTGATTGATTGATTAGTGGATTCCGGGCACGTCAATCGCTAAAGTCATTAATACCGTAAGTGTAGTGCTTTATTTAAATCACAGGAGGTGGCGGTGATCTTCCCCCGTTAGAGAGAGAGCCGCCGCCGCCCTACGTCGGCTTTCATAGTTTTCCCTAACCAGGTATCTCCCACCAGCAAGGCACCGTCCCAGCAGGGACAAGTTCTAAGCTCTAAGGGACATGTTCTAAGCGACATGTGTAGTAGTGTAGCGTATGTAAGTGTGAGTGTGTGTAAGGTGTTAAGAGGTTAAGAGGTGTGGATAAGTCTGGGAAGAGGAAAGAAATACTCCGGCATTTCCCTGTTGTTGATCGGAGAAACCACGGAAAACTATCGATTAGAGCAAGCGGCCGCTAAAGTTCTCCTGCAGAGAGCGGCTGAATTTGACCTGGCTATGTAGCCTAAAAATGACGATTTTCGTGTCCTATTCGCCTAATCAGACTTTGGTTAAATTAATATTCATTCACAGTATCCATAAGATGTTCCTGCGACAAAACGCTCTAGTATTAAGATGGGACAACTCCTGTCCTGGCAACTACATAGCGCCGGTGTCTTCTATAGAATTTCGAATGATCAGAATAACTCACGTATTTTCTCTTACAAAGGAGCTAAATGCATGATCAATAATTCTTTTAAAATTAAAATTCATACAAATTTTCTGAAGTAGGGTACTTAATTATTATGTACCTTTGAGTTTTAGACTAAACAATGGAGGTAAATATATATACATAACGAGATGCTGCATGTATCGTCATTAATACAAATGATTAATGTAATTAATGAATATATGAGATGTGTATAGTTTAAAGTAGATTACGAATTTTCATTTAGGGGCTACCTTAATCTCTTGACGTCAGTACAGTTGGTATAGTAGATCCGAAATTTAGAACTGGTTTACTGAACGAACGTAAACTATACTTCAATAGGGATTCAAGTCTCGCGCATACTCAGTTGAACGCTCATGACGGTTGGTGTTCCACCCATTTAAAATGTCTGTGTGTTTAATAAGTTCCGCCGTCATCTTACGTGAATGCAAGATCGCAGTAGCTGTGCCATTAATCAAGGATCACATATGAACTAAAATATTATTAATTGCAACCAAGCAATAAAAATGCCTACAATTAATCTTAAACACAAACAGTCAAACAAAAGTTAAAGTAGCATGCCAAAAGTAAATAGATTCTAGAACCTTAAAAAGAACGCTTATCTCCAATGTATTGACGGTAAAAATACGATTAGAAAACATGCGTTTTAACTTACATATTTCATGCACATTAACTGAGAAAATTCTCCTGTGATTGCGACAAAAATTTAAAGATCTCACCTCAAAGTCGCACAACATCAATCAAACTTTCTCTGACGACCACCGTATCACAAAGTGAAAACGAATGCTACTCCGGCAGGGTTCCATGCAGATGAGTCTTCATTAGCATATGCAGAGCATCCCCATTTTTCTGTGGTCCCGTGGAGCTCCTGGATAGAGAAGCGACGTGCCGGACACTGGAGGGAGAACTCAACACGCGACCACGGCTTCCGGTCGTCTTAGGCGACAGCGGCGGCGACGGGCGGCGGAGGTGACGATCGTGGTGGTGGTGGTTACCGATCGTGGGGGCGGAGACTGCTTCACCGGCGAAGTCGGTTGGTTTCTTCCCCGGCTTCGTCTCCGGAGCTACTGTTACGTCGCGATTGGGACTTCCGCTGTCGTCATCCGCTACCGCCACCACCGCCGCCGCCGTTTGCCGCTGATGCCGCTGCTGCCGCCGCTGCCGCCGCTGCCGCCGCCGATGGCCTCGACGATGCTTCTGCTCACCATTATTCTGTAGACTCTGCCCTCCCCTCCGCCGCCACTAACGCCACTATTGCCGCCTCCGATGCACTGCCGGGGACTCGCGCCGCGCCGTTGGGAAGTGCATGTGCGTTGCTGCCTATGCCACGTTCGCCAACGGTAGGGACTTTCCGATTCTACTGATTGGATTTCGGAGTCGATTATTAGTGCTGTGGAAGCGGTATTCGATTCCTTTGATTCCGATTCTTGTTGGAATGGATTCCAAAAGGCCGGTATCGAATAAATGATTGCATTTGATTATTTATTCACAGTTGATAGTTGAAGTATTAGTAAATTTTGGTTTCAAATTTTTAACAAATTAATGTTTTCATCATAAAAAATAACCTTTAAGTATGTTTTGGCTTCATTCAGAGTGTAATATAGAACGTAATTTTGTGGCGAGTGTAGAAGCACGATTTTACAATTTGTTGTCGTTATATTTGAAAACAGAAACACTTGGGTTAATCTTCCTAATAATTTTTGCAGTTTATCATAATTATTGTAACCTTAGTGCAAAGAAAAATTATGCAGGAAAGCTATTTTAAATGTCTGATTCCGGTAACGATACTTTGTTTGATAAGTTTTTATCAATCTTGTATCATATAATACGATTTCCTGGGATATTGATACTTTTCTTGTGATTCGATTCCGAGAACAGTACATCCGTTGGATACGTTTCTTTTTCTATCATGAAAGTAAATTCCATTATTCAAGTATCGATCTCGACATTTCTATTCCAAAAATAATTGTTTTACTGGAATCGAATGTCCCTAAAGTAGCAATACAACTAACTCGTGGCCACGAGCAGTAAAAGCTGCTCAACAATCACGCATCAGTTTAAAAATTCTATGAAGATGAAATTAATCTCCCGCGAGATAAACGACTCAAAATTACACTTTCAGAGAGCTGGCAATACGCGGCAACGTAGGAAGACATTGAATTTAACTGTGGTATTACAACATCATTATTCTCTTATTGTGCATCTCTTCCAGGAGAGGTGACTCTGGCCATAAACTGATGTCACTGCAGTGCTTCTGACCGGGAGGTCCCAGGTTCGAGTCCCGGCGGTAATAGGATTTTCAACACTAGCTAGATACCTATGTCGAATTCTGTCGGGGTCTGGAGGTGAATTCTAGCGGCAAGCTGCTCTGATCGGTAGTTTTCCGTGGTTTCTCTGATCAACACCAGGCGAATGCTGGAGCAGTACCCTAAAAATTGAACCACGGACCGCGCGCGATCTTTCCTTCCTCTTCCTTGTCCTATCCTCACCCCCATACACACACACACACACACACACATGCGTGCATTACATTACCACACATGTCCATGGGAGACCGATCGGGAGCTTGTCCCGGCTGGGGCGGTGCTGGTGGGAGATAACCTGGCTGGGGAAAACCCCGCTAACCGGCGGTAGGTCGGCATTCATTGGGGGAAGATCACTGCCACCTCCGCACAAAAACACTTACGGGACTAATGACCTTAGCAGTTCACTCACCTGGTATCACTTATTAATTAATCAATCTTTTTATAGGCAATCTTTCTAACCAAACGAAGTGATAGTTTAAAAAATACAATAGTTGCACTACTAAAAAAATCAGGTGCTGAGATAAATGAGTATGAAGTTTTCACCTGGTATTCATAAAACTATAATACTTGCACTCACATTTGTTGGTGGAATGCTGTTGTGTAATATATGCTACTGTTGCTGCCGGAAGGTAGACCAATTCGCAATTCTGGAGAGTGCATTAACTCAAAACTCGAATTTTTTGAGTTGTGCCTCCACTGCAGCCCACGAGCTAAATATTTATTTTTTGAAATTCCAAAATTTCAAATGAAAATATTTTCAATTGAATTCAGGGTATTGTGCTCTGTTCTTAAAAAGTTAAAAAATAACAAGTAAAAATATTTACTCAGGTAACAGACTGGGAGTCACAGAATCGCATACGTTGTCAAATGAGCTATTTAGGAAGCCTATATTGGGATACTAGTGTGTAATACATTATAGTATACATGCAGTTCTCGAATGATATTTCACTTTTCAATTCCAAAGATTCGCTAAAACTTCCAATATTTTCAAAAAATATAAGCGCAATGATTTAAAGACTTACTGAGGTACACTTTGCTATGACATATTTCTAGCTTCAATATTGAAAGGTTAGGACCGGTTAGAAAAAAAAATCCAGAAATGTCAATGAAAATAGTAAGAATGACATTTTATTAAGTTGACTTCACTCCAATAATGTTGACCAAACAAAATTTTTAAAATTGAAGCCATTTATGAGAAAATTTTGCTTACATATTCGTTTTTTATTCTCCTTTATTTCAATCAAAATTGTGCGATAACCATTCAAATTTTGAAAACATCGTACGTGACATTATACAAAGATCTAATGATCTAATTTTGAAGAATATATTTCATCGAGAAAAAATTCTGGTTTCCAAAAATGTAGTTAGGATTGAAAAACATTTTCATGTTTTTCAATTTTAGAAAATTTAGAGATTTAGCGAAAATAGCGTTTCTGCCATTTTATAAACGTACTATGCTCTTTTCTAGCAAAAATATGAAAGAACAAATTCGGAGTCAATTTTTGAAAAAATTTCTAGCCTAATTTTGAAATGTCTTGTTGGCTTCAGGTAAGGTAATACCTCTTTTTTTATTTATTTACGTCAATAATAGTTAAAAACTGTGTGTGACGAGCTATGGGGAGAAGTGAAATTTTGTGCGGTTTTCATAATTCTGTGATCTCTATCCTAAACCATATTGTAGTCGAATTTTGAATACAGAAAAGAGAGGTTTTTTTTTCGAGTTTTGTTGACAAAATATTCGCTCCTATATAATAAAATATATTTTCAAAGGTAAATTAGCTATAAATTCCTGCCCTGAACCCTCATGTTCTTCATGAAAGAATAATACTTTTTGCCGCGATAATATGGGAAACGATAATTTGAATAACTATATTTCCCACTGAAATTCAGAAGACGTGCACAAAGAATGAAGTTACATTTACGTCCAGATGCAAAACAAAGGACCATCTCAGCATTTGCTCAAGGATCAGGGAAACTGGACGAAAAACCTGATCGAGATGGGGGCCATCAACCCAGAAACTGTGGTACAATACTTATACAGGTTTTTTAGTCTTTACATTATACAGTCCATATGATTATACAGTCCAAATGATAAATAATTACATTAACTATCATTGTTAAAATAACTCTAAGAGTTAAAATAACTTTTCAAATTCAAGGGGCTGCGACATCAATAAAACAGATCAGTATCACAGTATATATATATATATATATATATATATATATATATATATATATATATATATATCGGTGAACATCCTTTATATAGATAATCAAGCAATCCATGCCTGGCGCTTAAACCGTTTAGCCCATTTTCTCAAAATTTATAAGCCCGATCGACCTGAACGAACTCAAGACTTTGGCAGTTTCGACAGGATATTTTTATTTTTGAGGGTATATTACATGCCGCCTCAAAAACATTTTCAATATTTTATCAAAAAATTTAAATTTTTTGATACAATTTTAGTAGTCGGATACGTAAAGGACGCTTAAGAGAATGATGCAGGTCTCATGTTTGTTGAAATCTCAGATTTTTCAAAAATCGTTAAAGTGCAATTTCTTGGGATATTGTATCACCACTTTTAATTGTCATGACGTCGCACTAAATTTCCCGAAAATTTCTCATATTTTCATATATTAAGAAATTAATGCCCTTATCGAATTTTGAAGAAGAGATATCATTATGAAAAAAATATTTCCTCAATAATATATTCGTAGAAGGGCTTTTTATCCTTTTGTTATTTTCAAAACTTCAAAGGTTTCATAAAACATCGAACCTGCACCATTTTTATAGGTGTAGATTTATCATTGGCGTACATTATAAAGCATTCTGTGCAAAAGGTTTTAAGGAAAAAGCAATTTTTGAAAAAAAATTGATAATGTCCCAGGGGCTTCGTGTTAAGTAACCTAAAAGTTATAAGATTCGTTTCAAATTAGAAGGGTTAAGCTTGATCAGTTGCGGAATATTCATTTTGTTGAAAAAGCTGTGTACATAAAACAACTCGTATTGGACATCTACAACAACTGGGTATTGCAATGTTAACAAAACACTGGGTCGAAATGAATGAACATGGTTGCCGCCTCGCATATTCAGAATGACCCCATGAGTATGCACTTTCCTTGAACTCGTACAAACAACATAATGTACTTAACTAGTACGAAAGTTTCTTTGGCGCATTCACTTCCAAATTCCAAAGTCCGTGTCTCCCGTAGTCGCCTCGTCCAACATTTCATTCGTATGTGCCAAAGTCTTACTTTCTGTACTAGTTATGTAAATGCAATTTTCAGTAAAAACGGCAATTTTTAACCGAGCATTACAAAATTGTTTGTGTACGGAATACTTACACAAGAAAGTAAAGATTGCTAGGAGTATTTCCGACCATTGTGAGCTATTTTGAACACCCATCAAATTAACACGTCAATGAGTAATTTCCCAATTGAAACGTCCTCGCTGTATGAACAAAATGCATGGGAGAGGAGAAGGGATGCGCATTCATGTCCAAGGCTGCATTTAAAACTGGAACACTTGGCATCTATCCCCAATGACTTTGGCGCATATTACGATGTATTATTAATGCGGAGTAGATGCAAGATATTAATTTTGCGCAGTAGAGTGTATTACTAATCGTTATCATATTTCGATATAGACTATCTTTTCCTTTTAGGAAAACTGAGAGTATAAATAACTTTGAAAATATTGATGACATTAATAATATGTAAGTGAATTCAGTAGAGCTATTCCTGTCTAACCAATCCCGTTGTACGTCGGCCCACTGCTCGGGAATGACTTGTTCGTTGTGGCGCCAGTTAAACGTAAACAGACGTCGAAGGCACGTGTGCATATGAATAATTCTGTGCCTTCTCCTGTGACAAATTTCCTCACCCAAGATTGAAATGGAATTTTCAGATACAGGTAATTACATTGTCTAACAAACGTAACAATTCTACAAAATTATCCAAGTCCCCGTAAAAATTAATTTCTTTCCACAAGAGTTTTGCGCCACAATTTAGTGTGCCTGTGTTTTTGGACATTTATTATGTAGAATAGCAGAAGTGGAAAATCTCGATAAACGCATTTATCTTCACCAGGAAGGAAGTCAAAAGAAGCATTCGTTTCGTAATAAATCATGAAATCAGCAAACGACCCAATTCCTGTTCCCTTCCTGGTTGCCAATCCTACTGGTATTTGTATTATAATTACTGCTACTGAAGTTCTTGCAAATAAATTCCACCAACGTCATTGCCTCTTCCGTCATACCCCTTGCTATCCTCATTACAATCACCACCTTCATCATCGGTGGTGTTTTCACCATCACCGGCTACCACCGCAAGCACGGAAACCACCGTTAAATTCACTGCCCATCATATTACCAGTACCACTGATACCACCAATACCATCGATACCGCCAACAATGTTACTACCGCTACCGCCACTCCTGCTACTCCGCTACCACCGACAGCACGGATATTACAACTTCCCGGTGTCCTCAATTCAACCGACACCACCAATGCCACATACGAGTTAAACCACTGCCCCTCTGCCGACATCACCAAAACCACGCTACCGCCGTTACCATCACTTCTACCACTGCCACCAGCTTCGTCGGTGTATTAGGTTTCCAGCTTCCTCACACGGGCTGAGGTAGCTCAGGGCTTCAACTGATGTCACTGCACAATAGCTAGATATCTAAGTCGCGTGCAACCGCTGTCTGGAGGAGATTTCTAAGAGCCGACTGCTCTGGTCGGTAGGTAATTTTCCCTGTTTTCTCCGATTGGCCGGAGGCGAATGCCGAAACAGTATCCTAACAAATGGGGCAGGGACCACACACGACCTTTCCTTCCTCTTCCTTGCCCTATCCTCCCTCTTTATTTACAAATATTAACACTTGCATGAACTACACTACAGGCCTAGACGGCTGGGGCGGTGCCTCGCTAGGGGAGATACCTGGATGTGGGAAACTTCGATAGCTTAGGTGTAGATCTGCGCCGTATCTCGCCATTCAGCGGGGGGAGAACACCGCCACCGCCACCGCCACCACCACCACCACCATCTCCCGCGATAAAAACACGCACTACATTAATGGGACTAATGATTATTCCAGTTGGCGTGGACGGGCCAACGAAATAATCCGTTAATCAACCCGGCTCCCCACTCCCTGCTATGCTGGCATCGTAACGTGCACTCCCAATTTTTACGAATTACGAATTACTGGGCTAATGAGCCGGTGCATCGACGTCGCGACGCCCGGCGGTGCCGTGGCCAACCATTATACGGCAGAGCATGATACTGCCACCCCCCGTCGCTCCCCACAAGCCCTCTGGGCCAGTGGCGCCGCGTGCCCGGACAAGGGTCGCCGCCCCCGGAAACATCTGCTATGGCCCCCGCCGCCGTCGCCTCCGCCGCTGCCGCCGCCGTCGCTCCCGCCCACCCCCCCCAGTCACCGTCTCGTCGGCGGTGGCTTTCCCGCCTAACAGCGCCTCCGGAAACCAATGCCGGACGCCTATTTATATGTACATGCATAAAACGCTGAAGCGGGGCCCCGCATACGGAGATTTCAACGTTCGAGAAAGAATCATAAGAGTTCTGGCTCCTTTGTACTGGGATAAATGAATCGACTTTTTACCGACAATGGAATCCACAGCACATGATTTCCTCTACTCAGATACATATAACGCAAGCAATATGTATTATTCGTATCAATTACAGCCTGCTGTTAATCTTCTTCTTCATCTTCTTAAAAAGTGTAAGACTTGTTCCTTTCCAAGAATTATAATGAGTCTTTCCATCTTCTTCTTGGCCTACCAACTTCTCTTCTTCCCCTCGGCCTTTCGTCTCTTGCAATCCTCACGATTCTTTTCTCCTCCATTCTCTCAATATGATCGTTCCATTCTTTTCTTCGGTCTGCTACCCATTCCGTAATTGGCTTAATTTTACACACTTCCCTAAAGTTTCTGTTTCTTTCCTTATCCAGTAGTGTGATTTGTGATTTTCCTCAGAACTCTCATTTCAGCGACCTCAAGTTGTTGTTGGGTACGTTTTTTTCGCTTCTTGTTTCTGCTGCATATGTTAGTATTGGTCTAATTATTGATTTATATATTCTAACCTTCGAGTCCTGTTTTAGATGTTTATTGTACCATATTGAGTAGTTGAGACAGCGATCCTATTACCCTTATTATTGCTCTTTGATTTCTTTTCCGTTTGCCCTGAGCTTGTTAAAGTTATTCCCAAATACTTCATCTCTAGAATTTGTTCTATTATTTGATTATCCACCACCAATTTACACCTAATCGGATTCTTAGCAATTGTTATAGCTTTCGTCTTCTGAGTAGATATTTTTAAATTAAAATTCTTACAAGTTTTACTGAATTCATACAACAATCGTAAGTCATCTTCGTTTTCTGCTATTAACAATGTGTCGTCTGCGTAACATACAATATTTATATTATATTTTCCCATACTATATCCTTTTTTTGATTTTAGATGTTTTATAATACTAATCATTATTACATTAAATAACAATGGGCTTAATGAATCCCCTTGTCTAATTCCTTTCGAAGCAGGTATAGCAGGTAATATTTTTCCCTGGTTTTTAATTTTACTTTGTTTTCTCAATATATATCGATTATTAGTTTTAAGAGGTTAGAGGGTATCTTTTCTTGTTTCAGTATTCTGATGACATCAATTAGCTTTATATTGTCAAATGCTTTGCTTAGATCTGCAAAGCATAGGAAAGCTGGTTTGTTAAATTCTAGAGCTTTTTCCGTGATTTGTCGGATGATAAAAATTGCGTCAATGCATGATCTACAGCGTCTAAACCCGTGTTGTTGTTCTTCCCATTCTATCATATTCATAAGAGTATTTGCTATATACTTTGTGAGGATTTTCAATGAGCTGCTCTGGAGGTTTATCACTCTATAATTATCTGGATTGCGCTGGTCTCCTTTCTTAAATAGAGGGATTATAATGCTCGATTTCCATTCCTTTGGTATTGTTGCATTATGTAAAATTTTATTAATAAGTTTAGTTATCTCCATAAGTTTTTTCCTCCATATTTAATGAGCTCATTATTTATTCCATCTTCTCCTGGTGATTTCCGATTTCTAAGTGTTCCGATTACTTTTGATATTTCTTCCCATTCTACGTACTGTTACTTCGATGTAATGTCTTCAACCAACTCTATTATCTCCGGAGTATCATCGTGGAGTAGTTCTCTAAAATATTTTATCCATGTTTCGACAGACTTTATATGTGCTAATGAGTTCATTTATTTCTGTTCTCTGACCTCTAATGAATCTCCAGATATGTTTTTGCCGCCCTCAGAAGTCATGCTGTAGTCGCAAAGTGAAGGAGATCCAGTAATCTTTCTTTATTTCTCTAATCCTTGCATTAACTTTGTTCCTGATATTTTTATATTCATTATGTGTTTCTGGTGTTTTATTCTGTTTGAATTTTATATATGCCGATCTTTTCTTTTGTGCTATGTCCTTCACTTCTTTAGTAAACAAAGGTTGTTTTTTTTCTTTTCTGCTGCTGTTTCTGTTAATTATTTTGTGCTGCCTGCTTTCTGCTGCCTGCTGTTAATTATTTTGCTATTTGATATTTCATCGCTTTAATATTGTCCTCAGTGTTCCACCTTCCGCCACTTCTACACTTTTAGGCGTATAGTTGTTTTGGGAAGGTAATCCCTCGAGTGCTCTGGAAATTATCGATAAATCCCCGACTCGCGAAGCCAGAAGAGAATTTATTTGATTTTCCAAAGCACGAGTGGTATTTAATAGCGCTATTCCACGAATGAAATTATGTTCATCAGAGTTAAAAGCTGCGCCAAGTATTGAACATATGTTTAAATCAATGAGATATGTTATAGTACACAGGTGGTTTATTGGGCATCAACATAGCGATCGATATATACCGCCTCCTAAGATAGATGAGTCATAGTTTATGATTGGCCAGGAGGGAGAAGCAGTAAGAAAAATCGGATAGAAAAAGCTATACACTTTTTGAGATACACCGCCCTGATTGGGAGATTTTGTACGTATAGTTAAACACTATTGGTTTCAATTTCACAAGTGGAATTGCCATCGTAATTTTTTTTCACAAATGACGCACTGCATGAAGATGTTTTTTATTATTCTTGGTCAATTGTCGTTGCAGGTAGTTGTATTGCAGGGCAGTGAATATTCTCTATTAGGAAATTTTGCCAAAAGCGCTCGTTGCTACCTATATTTATAATTCAACTTAATATGGAAGAAGAGCGAGTATAGCGATTCTTGTGCTCTAAAAAAAGTGCATAGATAAAATTACTCCCTCATACATCACCCTCCGTTTTAAACTGTTTTTTAATGTTAAATAAATAAGCTTACGTGATCTTTTCTTTATTCTTTCACTTTATACTATTCTTCTACTAAATAACCTCACTCTTATTACTTCTTCAGAAACATTTTTATAATGTTTCCCTTTTGAGACATTTTGCAAGATCGTTTGAGTACTCTGCTGGTAGCTAACATTTTCCATTAATGATGACGCATTATATGGTAGAATATTGTTTAATGAAAATCTGTGATTTGAAGATCTAACGGCGATACTAATGGCGATAACAATTCACGCCCCAGGAAATACGAAATACTCAATGTAATGAACAACACACAACTTCATTACGTCATCCGTTACGAACTCCCGCTATCATCATTACTATCACCATTTCCCTCATCACTGCGGCTTTCATCTTCACCGCAACGACTTTACAGGATTTCAGGTTTTCCGAATTTCAGTACATGTGCACGTATTATGAAAACTTAACCATTCTGTCGAAACCTTATTTTGCCTTATGTTGTTGTAAATGTCTTTTTTAGACATTTACCGTTTTAAATTACTTCTTTCTTTAAATACTTAGCCATCTTCTTGTAGTATTGGTTAAAAATTTTAAATAATTTTCAGGTTTTCTATTCACAAAAAGGCTGTCTACTGGGAAAGAAACTTCATTCTTGTTTATTCAGAAGGTGCCATTTGGAATACCCGTATATGTCTTTGCACTACCTAAGCTCTCTTTGCTCGCACTTCTTTCCATTAATTAAAAGAAGACATCAAACATTGGGTTTTGTGTTAGCGCTGGAATTGCAACACAACCAAGCGCTCACGTCTCACATTTCAGGGAGCAAGTCCATAATCACGACATTGATATGTTATCGTGCTAGATATTCTTACAGGAGGGGAAGGTAACCCACGCTCCGTTTACAAAGAATTAAAAGTGCTCTTTCATATTCCATACATAGGGATTGAAGCAAATTAGGACATTCGTTTTTGCCATTCATTTAGGCAAATAAATTGCATTACTATGTCTTTGTACAACTATAATTTGCAACACTGTGTAATAAATTCTTCCTCGTGTTATATATTGTTTTACATTAGAATGTTCGGCTAATATTAAATTTACTATGTTAATTGATGATTGAAAAAAAAACTTGATTGATATCCCGCTGGTTGGTTTGTAGTTGAATTCGAGGTGTGTGCTTGAATTATCACATAAGAGACTGCGATATAATCGCTATATTTTCTGTCTTGTGTTTTTCTCTAGAGTTGGAATTAAACTAGGCCTAGCCATGGGGGACACCGTTAGCTAGCCGGCAATGTCGGACAATCGACCTCAAATGCCGAATACATACATACGTTTATCTCTTCTTTCAAGGAAAGGAATGCATTCAATTAGGATTTGAACATATATTAATAATGTTCAACAGACGCGGAATGTCTCTTATCCTCATACCAGTAAATTGCGATATTATTATGAGTAATAGTTACGTAGTAGAACACAAAGAAATAGCGTACGAATGAAATGTTGACGGACGGAGACAACGATAGAAGCTAGTACGGCATTTTGAATATATTACGCCAAAGCACTTTCGTACGACTTCCTTATATTATTTTTACTTTCTCGTAGTAAGTAATGGAAAGTATTGTGATTCTGCAGCAAAACGTGGCAATTGTTTGAGAGAAAACCGCGTTGTGGGTTTCTGATACTGAAAATATGTATAATTCATGCTCCTGTGTATACTAGTAAATTACTTCCTATAATACATTGAGCACGTTTTGCAGACGTTTTGTGGGGTCCAATCAAAAACTGATTTACGACAAAGCAACTGTTCCTTCGTCCGTCCGTCCGTCCGTTCGTCTGTCTGTGTCTGTCTATGTATGTCCGACTCCGTCCCTTAACAACGCAATGGCAAATTTAAATGCGAAAACATACAAAACGCTGCATTTTTTTATTTGTTGTATTTTATAAATAATTTTTGTTTTTAAATAATTTGACGTAGATGCCAAATTGTAAGTTTGCTTTAGAGTAAAGTATACGTAATATTGAAAATTATATATTAGGCCACTTTTATGTATATTAATTATTAAGTATAATTAATTATTTTAAATCAATGTAGATTTTAGTTTAAATTAGCTTCAAAATAATGTGATTACTACTTGGCACAAAGTATCCTCAATGGGCAAGTGAAGACTTTTTTTTCGTAAGTTTTCAATTTTTTTAAAAATGCTTCGTGTTGAATCTAAAAGTTAATTTTTACTGACGTTTGGTATGATAGCGGTCTAGCATGTGTGAAAATTTCAGATTTTTATCTGCTCCCCAACAGAGATATTACAGTTCAAAATTGGGGAAAAATCCAAAATTTCAATTTGCAAGGGGCACGTTATATACCAATGATATTTTACAAAAAGGAAATTTTCCATTGTGTGTAAAAGCACAGAAAAAATTAAGGCTTATATTGTATTCCTTCTTTGAAAAATTACTCTCTGAAAATCGAATTTCATTCATTCGCGTTCCATAGATTTGGTTGCAAATATTTCCCAAATAAAAACATAGAAAATAGGTAAATAATATTTTGATTTGCAGGCCAGAGTATGCTGAATCGAATGCTTTTTATTCTAGAATGATAAAACAACCTAAAGCTGAGTAATTTTGGAAAGAGTAAATGTCTGCGAACGCGAAAAATGGTGCAAAACAAAAATGACCGCCATTTGTAAACCAGGTACAATAAAAAACGTTAAAGATGGTTTTGAACAGCCAAAACAAAAGGAAATTTATGTACAAAATATGAATTTTTTTCGATATGTTCGAGCGACCAATTTATTAAATTCTGGACCACTTAAAATGGATTGACCCAGAGGTCAAATAGTATTATTTTCCTCCTGTTTACCTCCCTTGTTTCTTGTTTACCTCTCAAATTTGTATTGTTTCTTATAGATCTTTCACAGTTATCGCTATATTCTGCACCCAGTGTGTCATTTCCCGTAGTAGATATCTTCAGTTAAACGCAGGCACTTTTTTGATATCTACAATAAACCTTAAAGATGAACTGAGGTAATTATAGAAATATTTTAGTACTTAACATGATATTGCATTTTGCATGGTCACTTCTAAAAATTATTTGTCGCACTCCTTACAAATGAATATTGAACGGGCTACTTGAAATTAAAATGAACTTACTACGTATGCCAAACGTTCTTTATGAATAAACAGACTTTCGTGTAGATATTTCATTGAGACATCCATACTTCTTGACAATATCGGTTTTCATCCGGATGCCCTGTATATTGTATTATTATTCGTAACAATGGCAACGTATTTATTTCTCTAGTTTACCCATTCTCGTTTTCAAAAGTTTCGAGATGAAACGTGCAACAAATCATTTGTTTAGAACCATGTTGCTCTAACTCCAGTTTTGAACATTTTCAAGGAGAGTGCCTTGAAGTTTCAGTACTAAATAAATCGTAATATATACCATTGCTGTTGAGACAAAAGAATTCAACGAAAGAAAAACGCTTTTTAAATGATTATTTTATTAAACAATAACATTATTTTTTCTGAGTTTGACAAAGGTAAGTAAAAGTTTTGGAGTTCGAACAATGAGACTTGTAAGAGAGAGCGTAGGCTTCCGCGGCCGGAGTCAATATTAAGTTGGCTGTCCGGGTGACGCCGCGTCCATGGCAAAGGTGCCGACGTTTCGGTCGCCATTCTGCGACCTTCCATTACGCCCTGAGGAAGGTCGCAGAATGGCGACCGAAACGTCGGCACCTTTGCCATGGACGCGGCGTCACCCGGACAGCCAACTTAATATATATAATGAGACTTGTAGATTTTTAACAATGTTATAACTCTTTTCTAAGATCTTTGTAAAGAATTACTGCATAGTAACTTTATTCCTTAACGCCGAATCCCAAATGTTTGCCCGCACCTAAAAAATACTTACATAAGGACTTATGTATATTGAGATGTAAATATATCTGTAGCTGATTTGACAGTGATTTTCTTTGGTTTTTGCAGCAGACCAATAGAACCATAAAATTGAGTAGACTTTATTTGACATAATTTAAATGGCGTGTTTGATTAACATCTACGAAGGGCTAAAAAGGAGAGTGAATTTGGAGGAATTTCAAATAGCGATCAATTACACTACGTATTGAATCTAATTCCCCACTGCACTGTACCCTGATTCTTTATACTTATGCTCTATTATTTCTCCTACTTCATTTTAATCTTGTTTCAAAACGTTAATCAATGCATCACCCTCATACCATTCCGGCATTATCCTCATACTATGCTACACAATATCCTTTTTTCCCACCATTATCAAAACCCATTAAATTATAAAATGATAAATGTTTCTTATAATAGAAACACTCATGGTATTAATTCGCTTAATCTACACAATTTCACATCAGCGTACGTACTGAAGTTCTAAAGTAGTCTTCTTCTGTAACTTGCCTCGCATTGTAAGACTTACACCATAATGTAAATGGCTAATCATTAGTTGAAGGAGTCAGAACCATTTAGAATAAACCAAAAGGTATAGAATTGAGTACGAAAAATGTTACAGAAATGTTTAACTCCTCATGACCGTAAGGTATGCATTTTCAATATAAAACTGAAACAGAAAAGGAATTGGAACAACAATGAAAACAAAAACCAGGTTTTATAAAAAACTAGTAGTGCTACAGAATGACACAGACTATCTCGTATTAGTTTTCTATTCATTTTTGTCTCCACTAGCTATTCGACCTTGCCACATATCTTGCCAGCTGCAATCTATCGCCACCCAAAGTTCGTTTTTTTGACATTTTCTTAATTTTTCAGTTTCCTAATAATAGAACGGGAATATAATTTTAAGAATATTAAACAACAGTAAACCTCGTCCCAAATGACAATTTTCATTGAAAAATTTGGAGCCGTTTTTAAGAAAATGGCGTTTAATCGCTTCTATAAATTCGAAATTTGAAGCCCTTTTTACAGAAACTTTTTGAGTTCTCAAAAAACTTCATTAGAAGTCTCGTGAAGTACCTTAACTCACAAATACAATAGTGTTTATAAATGGCTAGAAATGTGCATATTAACGTGAGAGATCTTTCAAAAAAAACTACATTTGTGTAATTTTTGAAAAAACAAAAAATACCCCAAAATGAAGTTTACGTTATATTAAAGAGAGCAATTAGCGCTATACGTTAGAAAAGTTTGAAGACAAAATTGGGAGCTATATATGAGCAAATGCCGTTTGAGCCTTTCTGAAAATGCGTATTTTTGAGCTAGTTTTCACGGAAAACGGTAGAGTTTTCGAGAAACTCTACCAAACATTATTTACGGCACATGTACTCATAAATATAATAATATGTGCAAATTTTCGCTAATGTAAATATTAACGATGACAAGTAAAAAATGTTTTTATAATAAAAAAAACAAAAGAATAGAGCCAAGTTGTATTTATGCCAGCTCGTACATTTAGCACTATCCGTACCAAAAGTTTAAAGAAAAAATTTGGAGCCGTTTTTGATAAAATCTTATTTTTGTTATTTTTCACAATTGCATGCAATATTGCCCGAGAACTCTAAAATTTTCATTCACATGACCTTAATGAAAGAACTCACTATGGAGAACAAATTTTATTTGAAGGAAAGATACCTATCTTCAATTTTGTAGCTGTAGGAAGACGCCGAAAAACATTCAGAATTTTGCAATTTTCGAAAATTCAGGGTTAACTGTGAAAACCGGACCTGTGCCACCTTTATAAGTGTATTTTGCGCATCATCATCATCATCTTTTCAGTGATTAGGAGAGTCTCCTGTTCTTTCTTCAGCATGCCATCTTAATCTTGAGCGCCCGACATCCCTTTTGCCATGAGGTCTGAAATAATATAATTGTTTTGGGATGCGGTCACTATTCATTCAATGTAGATGTTGGAACCATCGGGTCCTGTATTCTTCTATTTATTTAGTAATGGGAGTACTTCTAATTCTTCTCTAATCGTGTCACCTTTTATTTTATCTAATGAAGTGCAACCTTTGACTTGTCTCAAGAACCTCATCTCAGACGTCTGTATTCTGGTAAAATCTTTCATGGTCCACGTCTCGCATCCATAAAGAAATATGGGGATAGCCATTGTTTTATAAAGGTTTACGTTTAGCTTTGAGCTTATATTTTTTTGCTGCCTCCCGGCCGACGACAAGGGTATATTGAAAAATAAAATACAGCATAATGGAATGTTTATAATGTTGGAGAGAGTAAGTTTGTAAGGAGAGTGAAAGAGATAAAAATGAATCACACCAAATTGCAGTAATGAATATTCTAAAACTTGATATTTCGTCATTCGATTGAAAGTAAAGACGAGTAATTCCCTTGTAATTCCAAGTAATTCCCAGTCTCGAACGAGTTAGCAGTGCTGAAGTATATGAACAAAGAACTCGATATAAAAAGTGTGTATGGCGAGTTCTATAACATTTGTCGCTACTCAATTCTGAGTAAATACAATTCATCAGAAAACTAACAAAGAATTACACTCGTATTTATCATTATCATTTTAGAAATTTGTTAGTGCCTTGTGAATTTGTCCATTTCGATATAGATGGTAGCAATTTCACTAGAAAAAATCATGAGAGGATTTGCGTAGCCAATTGGCATTACCACGAGTGTGACACGTTTCTGAAAACTTTCTAACTCTCTAAAATACTTAATGACATACCATTTTTTTCAAATTACGAGTATAGGTTAAACGAAACCATCGTCTCGTCTGGTAGAGATGATACCGGAAACAAACCGTATAAAGCGAGATTACTCTGACTCGTAATGAGGTCAACAATAAACTTGTGGACGGAAGTTGTATAGTTGGTTGTGATTACACACGTGCCGTGTATAATGAGGGCTTTTAACACTCCTGTTTCACTTTCAGAATTCTCGTGTTCTGTGAGCCCGGAAACTTTTTCTGGTGGTAAAAATTACTAGAGAATTATTTTCAAATGTAGCATCCGGAATATATTTTAAACATTGACGAGTTAGAAATCATTGTCCCTTCATTACTTACCAAAAGAAAACACTTTATAAGAACCATAATGTCTATTTCTGAACTACTTCAATAAAACTTAATCATCAGTCTATAATTATCTCTTTCTCTCTTCCTTTCTCCCCTCTGTCTCCCTCTTGTCTTGTGTTCGTTGTCTTACTTCCTCTCTGTCCCTCTCCTCTCTCACACTCTATCTCTCCTCTTCCTGTCTCCCTCTCCCAGTTTTCTCCCCCAGTCTTTTCTCCCCGTCACCCTCTTCTTCGTCTTCCTCCTTCCCATCCTCCCTCCCTTCCTCCTCTCCTCCCTCCCTCCCTACCTGCTTCATCTCTGTCCCACCCACTCTCCCTATTCCATTCGTTTCCGCGTCGATACTCTATTTAGAGCCTAATGGAGAATCTGATTATTAGTGCGGTGTTTGTTTTGTAATATCCACGGCGCAGCGGGAGTATGAATACTCAATCGAGCGGCGCTTCGCCGCGTTGCAATGTTCTCGGGAAAAGGTCGAGCCCATTCACTCGAGATAAGGGGGCACCGCCTCCCCTGCCGGTGAAAGTTAAAGGGGTGCAATTGTTATTTCCTAGTGCTGTCCCTGCCACGCCACCTGTCGCCGCCCCCTCATAAATTTTGCTGTTATAGGCCGCTATTATTACCGACGCCCCCGGCGCATCGAAAGGGCAGTTTCCCGCTTGATCAGCGCAGCAAAGCGACGGCAAGCACTAGCTCGAACCAGTCTAGGCCCGGTCTTTCATGTGCAAAGTGTTGTTCTGTCTTGTGTTGACTGTGTAAACTAGTATTCTCATAATATTTTGTGTTTTTTTTACTTGTGACTAGTTTCAATGTGTAGAAAAGTGTCATAAGTATTGAAGTTAAAATAACTACAGACTCTACTTCATGCGCTGGCGTAGGCCGGTGCATATCGGAATCTCTCAACATATTGAATTCTGATTCACAAAATGAGTTGATGTCGACCAACCTTCTGCAATCATCACTTGGTCATCAGCAAATATATCAGCAAAACATGGAGTCACAAAACATGGATCCCCATGCAAATGGCCAACACCACGTCTCAGCAGGTGCAGAATTCTATCTACAAAGTGGAACGTCCTCCAACGGAAATTTTCCCTCAGATCCAACTGTAAGTGACGGTACATCAACTGCTCAGGCAAGTACATTCACGAATGTTCTTTCACCCATAGTTCAGTCGTCCAAGAGACCGCTGGACCCAAATGAGCCGTCGAAGAAAATTAGTCAAGATCAAAGTGTAGAATATTCAATCCCCACTAGTAATAGTTTCAGCGCCTTACAAAATCTCCAAGACCCTGAGGAAATCAATCCGATCCCCCCAGTGTTTGTGTATAACATTGATAACCTCACAGAAATTCACGATCTCTTAAAAACCACCCTAAAAAGTGAATTTTCTACCGAGTTAAAATTTGGCAAGGTTAAAATTCAAACGGAAAACAGCGAAGACTACAGACTGTTAGTGAACATGCTAAATACTAATAACAAATCATTTCACACTTACGCTGACCCGTTATCAAAAAAATTATCTATTGTAATAAAAGATGTTCACCAATCCTTTACTGAAGATCAAATTCTCGCAGAACTTGTATCGAAAAACTTTCAAGTTGTGAAAGTCAATAGACTACATAACAAAGAAGGTCAGCCAATTCCTGTCGTTTCAGTGATAATTGTGAAAGAAAATAGGTGGCAAGATATTTTTAAATTAAATAGACTGTGTCATGCTGTTGTTCGTGTTGAACAGCGAAAACGTCTCCCAGGGCCAGTTCAATGCTCAAGATGCCAAGACTATAATCATACCAAAAACTATTGCAATAGAAAAATTCATTGTGCTATTTGTACGGGCAATCATTTCACCAAAGATTGTAAGGAACCGAGCAACTTTGTACCAGTATGTAGTAATTGCAAAGTGAAAGGTCACAGGGCAAATGTGAGATCGAATGTTTGTTCATATTATGACAAAATTGCAAAATCTAAATCAAACAAAAACGGTAACGGAACTAAAAATCCACCTTCAACCAATAATAATATCAATAACACTAACAATAATAACAATAATTTTACTTATCAAGCTAGAGAGTTTCCTGGCCTGCCTTTCACTAATAACATTCCTAATTTTAATTTCTCAACTCGCTCACAAAATCCCCCTCCCGCCTCAACCAATGTTAATGATGCTTCTTCAAATAGTTCAACTAACAATGCAAACGGAAATTTTAACTTAAGTGAGTTCCTGACTAGCCATATTGTCAATTTCTTTGGTCGTTTAATTCAATCGTTCCTCCCTACTTTAATTGATAATATAAAAACCTCAATTCTTAGCTCAATTTTCCAAAATCACGTTTAAAACACCATGCTTCAATAATCTAACATTTTTAAACTGGAACTGTCGAGGTGTTCTAAATAAACGATCTGAATTGAAACATTTTCTGGTTTCACATGATATTGACATAGCATGTTTAACCGAAACTCACCTTATTTCTTCCAAATCTTTCACAGTTCAAGGATACAAATGTTATAGACGTGATAGACCAGGGGACGTACCAGCAGGTGGAGTATTAATTTTAGTGAAATCCGGCATTCCGCACTGGACATCATCTCTCCCAATAACACCAGGGTTAGAAACAATAGCAGTAACTATCAACCTTCAGAACGGTAATAATGTAATGATAATTTCAGCTTATAAGCCGCCTAATAAACAATTGACTGCAACACGTCTTCAAGACATTTTCAAACTAAAGGCTCCCATTATCTTATTTGGTGATTTAAACACAAAACACACTTCTTGGGGATGTAGAATAAATCAACCAGCCGGAACTTTTCTTTTAAATCTCGCAAAGCACTCAAATTTCAAAATTATTGCGCCCGTTGATCCGACATACTTTCCTTTTAATGCGAATTACCTTCCAGATATTCTAGATATTGTATTAACAAATTTAAACTTTGCTCTCCATTCATATTCTATCTGCGAACTAGATTCAGATCATAACCCGGTGATTACAACTTCCAAATTAATCACTTCTTTGCCTAATTCTTCACCGCATTTATCTACTCACAAAATAAATTGGCACACATTTCAAAATCGGTTATCATCGCTCCTTCCTCCGTTCTCGAATCTGAAAACCCCTGCAGAAATTGACCAAGGCACACTTTTGTTTACTAATGCCATCACAAATTCAATTGACTATTCATCTCATTCACTAACTGCTACTCGCAGAGGGCTCACCAAATATCCGCTACCTGAGCAATTACGTAATTTAATATCACAAAAGAACAAAATCAGACGTTTATGGGCAAAACATCGCCTACCTCATTTGAAATCTGCATTAAACCATCTAACGCAATTGGTTCGAAACGCTCTTACGATGTACCAAATGGAAAGCTACAAAAAATATGTTTCAAATCTTAATCCGCAAGATTCATCTCTTTGGAAAGCAACACGTTGATTGTTAGGTCAGTCAACCAATATTCCGCCATTAAAAGGTAACAACAAAATTGCACAGTCGATTTCTGAAAAAGCTGAGCTATTAGCAGATTATTTCGAAACTACTTTCACCCAGCATGCTGTAAACGATAGAGGACACTGCACAATAACACATTTTGTGCAGTCACCAAATTTAGATGTACCAAATCGAATTTCTTTTATATCACCTAACGAAATATTTGAACTAATAAAAAAGCTACCAATAAAAAGTCACCAGGCCACGACAGAATCACTGCAAATATCTTAAAGAATCTGCCCAGACATGGTCTTGCGTATCTAAACAATATATTTAACTCGGCATTGCGACTAGGATATTATCCTAATTCTTGGAAACACTCTCTAATAATTCCTATTCCAAAGCCTCAAAAAAACTTAAATCTTCCTTCAAATTATCGACCAATTAGTTTAATTCCAATTTTGTCAAAAATATTCGAAAAACTTGTATTAAAAAGATTTACAAAATTCATTCTTGATACTAACGTGCTTCCTTCTTTCCAATTTGGCTTCAGAGAAAGCCACTCAACAACTCATCAGTTATTAAGATTAACAGAACAAATTCATTTTTCATTTCAATCGGGTTTTCACTTACTTGCAGTTTTCTTAGACGTTGCCCAGGCGTTTGATCGAATGTGGCATGATGGATTAAAATTCAAATTAAGGAAAATTGGACTACCATTATATCTTATCAAGTTTTACAACAACTTATCAACATCTTATCAAGTTTCCTACTGAATCGCACTTTCTCTGTACGTCTTAACTCTTTCATTTCTTCACCTCGGGCTGTTCTTGCTGGTCTTCCACAAGGATCCCCGTTATCTCCTTTCTTATTTAATTTGTACGTCGCAGATATTCCTACTAGTAATACAGTTAATATAGCTCTTTTTGCAGATGATACTTTACTCTTTTATGCAAACCGAAATCTAAACACAGCATGTCATATAATTCAATGTCACCTAAAAAACATAGAAAATTGGTCTAAACTGTGGAAAATTAAAATCAACCCAAACAAATCAATTGCCAAAGTATTTACTTTAAGGTATCCTGTCTTTCCTCGCCCTTTGACTTTGGATACTTCTATCATTCCTTGGTCTCATCTGAACTCATCTATTCGTTATCTCGGCGTTCTGATGGACACAAGACTAAATTGGCACAGTCACATCTCGTCCAAAGTAATTGAAGCCAATAGAAGGTTAGCTATTTTACGTCCAATTCTTAACCGTAACTCTTCTCTAAAAATTCATTCCACTTTAACCATTTACAAATTTATTCTTCGGCCAATATTAACCTACGCATGTCCTGTTTGGATTTCAGCTGCCCCAACCACATTAAACAAGTTACAAATCTTCCAAAACAAAATTTTAAGAATAACAGTAAATGCCCCCTGGTTTGTCAGCAATAAGACCCTCCACAACGATCTTGCAATAGAACCAATTACTTCATTTATTACAAAGCTGGCAAATAATTTTTTCAATAATTTAAATCATGTACAAGGAGCAGTCACTTACGAAATAGGAACCGATCAGCCCCCACTCTCCCGCCTAAGAAACAGACTCCCATTCCATATTTTCCTTCAATATCTCTCTGATATTAGATGAGGTAGGAACATTTCTAGCAATTACCTGTCCCTCCCATCGTATTTTCTTTTTAATCCTGTCATTGCTCTAACATAATTCCCTCGCAATAACCTTGGTTGAAGGTACAACAAATGAAATCACTATCAGGGAGGTAACAAACAGTTACCCCCTTCACAATTTACTGATGCAAAGTTGCTCGGCCAATCAACTGAAGAGCCTCACGGCTGAACGTTGTACTGTCTTTAAATGTAAAATAAAATTAAAAAAAAAAAGCACTAGCTGGGGAACGGAGAGCGTGGATCACTTGAACAGCAGTTCACCTGGAACATTTTCGTTGGTACTGTAAGAAATACTAGGAAAACCCGGCAAACGTTGTTCTGCCCTTCATCTCCCTTTCCTCCCCCTATCTCCCTATCTCACTGCCTCTCCCTTCCACCCTCACCCTGTTCCTGTCTGTCTGTTCTGTGTGTCTCCGGCTCTGTCCTTCTCATTCACATTTACTTGGAGATTCTGCACGTCTCTCAGTAGGTGAGGTGAAATTGGGAAGCGCCAGACCGACAAAAATGTAATAGAATATTCAAGAAGAGCTCATCTTGTGGATTACAATGTGAGAAACGTTTCTTTGACACCAAGATAAATTGAGGCTTCAGATTTTAAAGCCCATCGTTTAGGATTATTTAACGATATAGATTCAAAATGGTGTCGAGTGCGTTGCGGGTTGCATTCGGCGTGAATATTTAGTTCTGTTCTACAGCGCCATGTAGTGGAGTTACAAACACATAACAGCGCACAAACCTTCTGGGTGAAAAAAATACGTAGAAGTGCCAACTTTCATGGAGATCGGTCATACGGTGTCGGAGTTTACCTCTTTATATATACCAACATCCATTTTTTTATGTATAGATTTTTGATGGCTTTCTTGAGAATTATCGTACTCTGCATTTTACGGCCATTTTTTGGTTCAATTAGGTAGTCAGATTTACCACTCTGACATACTTCTAGAAGCTTTTTTTAAATATTCGTCCACAAAATGATTAATTTTAATTAAATCTGAAGATAACAAGACGATATTGGCAATTGGCTCTCAGGCAGGATATCAAAAGAAGATTAATTATTCCTAGAATTATGCAATATCGCAATGGTGTCAAGATCTTCTACTGGTGGCAGTGACTCCTGGTGCTTGCTCAGGATCGCTAACAATTTGTCAATAAGAAAGACATCGTCTGCGAGATTCGCCGCGCGCTCGCGTAGCCGCGGCGGCGACCCCGTCGCCTTATCAGCGGTCGCTGGAGGGGTGGCGGGGGGGGAGAGTTGTGGCCCCTACGCGGCGAAGGGGCTGGTTGTAACGGTCTGAGTGAGGAGTGACGAACAGAAAGTTTCGAGAAGATGAGGTGTGAGTTGGACTGAGCGAGAGGCGTGGCCGCGAACCCAGTCAGCGGAAATTGCACCACGTTAAGGCGGACGCCGTCATGCTCGTTCTTCTAGTACGCTCTGTTGTGAGAGCGAGTTAAATATTTCAATATTTCGGACTAAGGTCTATATTACGATTCTTATGTGCCACATCGGGTACATTTCACCCGAACTGCCCGATTACGAGTTCACGCCGTTCACTGTTGGAGATAATTCCACGGACACAACCTCCGAGTTAACGTTGAGGTGTGGTTCCCGTAGTTCACTTTCGGAGATTGCTTCGCCATTATAAAACGTGTTTAATGACTGGTATATCCGTTCCATGTGCATTCTCATAGCATCTTTGTAACATGTGCAGAAGATATGGATTTTTCGTGTGGGAGGACTGTACTGATTTTTGAAAGAATTTTGCCATGTTAATAAGCTAGAAGTGCAAGTTCTGTTTTTGAAAGGAGTATTAGGGATGGTAGTTTTAACACCAAGGTGAAGTTATAAATCTATTAGAGCTATTGAAGGACCATTAAGGAAGTCATAAAATTGTATTTTCTAGGAGTCATTGAAGAAGTTAACTGAACTTAAATATTACGCAAGAAATGTTGTAACAAAGGGTAATTTTATATAGTTTTTCAAGTAACTTCTTTTGAAGATGTTCGAAGTTATTCATGTGTAATTAAAAGTGTTGTGAAAATCATATTTGAAACGAACTATTGAAGAACATCAGCAAAGTTGAATGTTGTACAATAGATGTAAATGGGGTAAATTCCTGTAGTTTTTTTTACAAGAATTTCTGTTGAACATTCTGTGTTTTCAAAAAAGACTATAGTCATTCAGTTTAACAGAATATAAGATATTTTTGTGTAATTTCATTTCTATAGTTTTATAGGAATTTCTGTTGAACATTCTGTGTTTTCAAAAAACTATATTTATTCAGTTTAACAGAATACAAGATATTATTTTGTACTTCATTTCTATAAAAAAAAAGAGGTCTGTTGAATATTCTGTTTTCAACGACTACAATTTGTTCATTTCAATTGAATACAAGATACTCTTTTTGGAACTCCAAAGAATTTCGTGCACGAAATTATATGAGAGTGTTGACGTAGTGTATGTTGAGGGATAAATTGACTGCAACTTTCACGAACAGAAAGCAGAATGATATTCTGTCAGTTGAAATGCAAGTACTCCTCCCTATGACAGTACATTCTCATCACTCCTCGTCTCATCTGAGATCCCAGTTGTTCAATTAATTGAATTTCCATTGCATTTAATCACAGAATATACTACTGTGATTCTCATTCTTTTCAACTAAGAGAAAAATTAATTTAGATAATCTTTCAGTTGATTTTTCCTCCAAGGTTTTTTTTTATTCTGTTCAATGGTGTATTTTTCTTTGTTTATTTGTTTATTTCTGTATGTTGTGGTCATTTTGCAATTTGTGGCTTGGTTTTTCTATGAAGATTCAATTATATTGAAGTTTGTGGTTTCAACTTTGTGTTTTTTTTTCAAAATTTAAAAGAAAGCCAATGTCTCACGAAATTTCCCTACAGCCGACCTACACGTACGGTTACAGGGTAATGAATTGCGTGGAGAGGCGATTGCGTCGTGGCACTCTTGCCATGGATTCCTGCTCGTGGCATCGACCTTGACAACACTGGAATATCGTTTAGAACAAATTTGACCAACTGAATTTAAAAAATACCCCCAAACAGCAGAACTTATTGGTCATCAATCCACAACCTCGATCAAGGACAAATAGTTCTTGAATTAAATGGACTTGTGGTACGTTATTCCCCGACTTGAACAAAGCTGCAGTAATAGCAGAGCATTTGATATGTTTATTTACCACCAACTCTATTACAAACGCAGAAATTATAGCTATTAACATACCTAGAAATGTTATGAGTGTTAGGTCAAAAGTTAAAAATCGAGGCGGAGGGGAGCGGAGCTGGGATTTTGGATTTGGACGAGGCAGTCATAATTGTAACATTTCGTGATATGTTCATTATGTAATGGATCACCATAAAATCTCGAGATTTACCCACAAATTTACATTACTGCGATAATAAACAAATGCATTCTTTTGCTGCATTAGGACTATATTGTGGGGTGTTGCTTGCGATGTATCTATTTAAACAATATTCCTATACCGTAGTTCGAGAAAGATGGATGTCTATAATTCTCCTGAACCTAAAGAAGTGACGTTCGGTGAGGAAGTTGGCGGGTTGATTTCCAGTGGTGACACGTTCACTATCTCAGTAAATGTGATTACAGGAGAAGATTTTCATATGGTGAAGTGCCAGGAAAATGATATTCATTTCCTAATATATACCTAATATTTTTTTTCTAAATGTACTATTCATGATATTGCAATTAACAATAATTATCCCCAAAACTAATACGAGTTACTTTTATTCTGATTTTTTGAATCTGATTTGTTTTGTACATCGCATTTTTTTTCCTTAACAAACATTTGACTTGCGATGAATAGTTGGTTGTTTATTTACGATGCTAAGGATGTTAAATTTCTTAACATACAGGGAGATACAAGTGCACTTAACAAACCTGTACGGTTGCATGTTGACAGGGGTTAAAGACACATGTGACCGATAAACACGTTTTTTATTGATACTGTGATCAATCGCTGCCCGCATGTTCAGGCTCGAATACTTTCCATTGACTTTGAGGAAGTGAACTATTTTCCCCGTTTCAAAACTGGTAAAGATTCTTGTAATTCTCGCAACTACCGGCCAATTAGCCTCCTCGCAACTCTTGCAAAAGTGTTTAAAATGAATTCACAATGGGTTAACGAAGCTTTAAACATTAAAAAAATGCTATTTCAGATTATGATTTCGGGGTCGCCTGGAGCATTTAACAATAATTCAACTTCCTTCCCGCAGTGAATAAATAGGGAATTTCATATCCAGAAAGTCACCATTTCAGTGAAACACAACGCAAAGTAATACAGACACATCTACTTGGGAATCAGGCGACACCTGCAGATGGAGCACGCAGTGCGCCAACGAGTGCACTTTAGGGTTAACACATGCATATCCAATACGCAGCATTGGAGTAACGTAAACATTCTACAAGGAATTCAAAATAAATTCTTGTGACAAATTCTAGAAACTCCCTAGTTCATTCCAAATACGCAAATAGAATTAAATGTAATTCTATCGAATATTCATACTGACATTCTTTCACGTTCCTTCTCTTCAATATTCCAACCGAGCTGTTTCCAATTCAACCTTGGCTTTCATTATAAACTCCCCTCGAATGCGATCCCGCTTTCCCATGGAAGAACGAACCTCATCGTGATTTTCATTTTTCTCCTTTAAATTTAACTTAAATAGTGAACTGGATTAATTGGTTATGTATGGAATAATCATAAAAATATTTCTTACACAACGTTCTTATATTTCCTTTAATTTTCATAAAAGCTAAAGTAAAATTCAATGTTCCCCAAAGACGTCTGTTAATGAAATGTTTTCAAAGATGTTTCTTTGTAATCGTCTTTGAAAAAAAATTTCATTGAACAGAAAGAAAAAATTATCAAAGAGAAGTACCAAACATCTCATAATTTCTCGCTTTATTTGTAAATTACAATTTTCGAAGATTCTGAGTATTCGTCAAAAATGGGACCTGCACATTTTAACCGTCCGTTCCAAAGAAAACCATGAAAAAATTCAAAGCCTTTTTGAGATAAAAAAGGCTTTATTTCAAGCAAAAGTACGGGAAAACTGCGCGTATTTTAAAAGAAATTTTACATGAACTTAGTGAAAGATTTAATGTATTAGAACAGATTTCACCTCTCTATTAGAAAAAGTTAGAGCTCTTTCGTACCCGATTTTCTTTTCCCTTATTTATGTTTTAGGAATAAGCTAAAATATCTTTTAAAAATTGGCATTGCAATAATGAAATGTGAAGGGTACTTTTTTTACTTTCGGTCTCAGACACGTTCAGAGGATACAGAATTGATTGGCCTTTAATGTATCAACTATCTGAACCAAACTTATGCAATTTTTATTTTGCCATTTCTGAAACGAAATCAAAGTTCGGAAATAAATTGATTAAATGGAATAAAATAAAAATTGGCTATTTTTAGGCAAGTGATCTATTCAGGAAGAGAAGTGTTAATTGCTCTTTTAATTTTGACAAAACTATTTCAATACTGTAGCTCAACAATTTTGAGAAAACTACGAAAATGCTCTTAACTGTGCTCACTACTGGTGCTTGTGGTGGTGGTGGTGCTGAATAAAAACATCATACAAATAGTTTTATTTTGGGGAGATAGTCGACACAGAGGACGGGGCTAATCAACTTTGCTCACTAACCCAATTGAAAAGGCCAACCAACTCCGAACGGATTTTCCATTAAGGATGGATGTAAAGATAACGAAGGACATCAAATCTAAAATACTGATACACGAAAATCATGAGCTAGGTTAAAGATTTGAACTGAAAAAGAGAGAATCAAAATCTGTATTTCTCAATATTACAGAAAACGAAGGACAACGAAAATATTACTCTGCAAACTCTTAAACACACGTAAGATTACGACTCCACCATCATTACACTGATCATAATGAAATAGTGAGAATTTGGTTAGGCTTCGAAGGACACGTGACACAAAGTTAAGGCTTATGGACATTCGCAGACGATTTAAGGACCCGAGTGCCAACCAGCCCAACTATCGTCTCTTCTATCTTCTAATTGCACAGTACATTGTATTAAATGTATGCATGAAATAATGAATTTTCATTTTGAAATCCTCTCAGAAGCTTAAGGCCTGCTCATTCTATCTGGGAAATTGAAGATCTCAATTTTCGAAATTTTTTGATTTTTTAAAATATTGCCTTTAAGTAAGAGGTGGTCTGTTTATCAGGTTAACTACACGATGTAGCAAAGTGTCATTTTAAAATTTGGCATTCATAAGTTACTCCATTAAAATGCTTTATTATCGAAAATACCATTCGAAAGACTACTGAATTTTCAGAATCCACTGAAATCGCTATGAGCGAGCGACTATGGCAACCAGGATGGTCGACGCTCGCCCGTCGACTGAGACAAACAAGTGCCCCCCTGATCTTTCTCCAAGCGCTTGACAGGTAGGGCGCCGAGCGGCGGTCGGCTGTTTTTCGCAGAATATGCTCCACTTTAGACTACTGTGGAATGGCGTTACTAACGAAACGAGACCTAAAACTGCAAAAAGGTACCCACACTGACTTGAGCTACCTCGACGTAAAGTTTGGTGAGTAAAGAAAGTGATCACTAGGGCCCGAGTGTTTATGACGTGTCATATTTTTTCCCCGTGTTATTTCCATGGAAAATATAAGTTAAGCATGATCTTATCAAGAATGACTGCAATTAGGCAAATTGTACCGGTCATATAGTTACATTTTGACTTTTTAAACTTTTTTGTCATTTCCGTTAATTTTTCATATTATGGTGATATTTTCCCAGTAATTTTCATATTTTTGTCATTTTTTATCCAATTTTCCTGTACTTGCAGTCGTCTCAAAGACATTTTTCTCATCTTCTAATCATTAGATACAATTATTATCTAATTTATTACAATTATTGTATCTAAATGTTGTCTGTCTTTCTTTTATATATATATATATATATATATATATATATATATATATATACACACACACACGTATGTGAAAATTAGAGTGGTAAGGTATAAAGAAGGAGAAAATGAAAGGGTAGAAAGCACTACATGCGAAGGCAGTCTTAGTTTAGTTTTGTCAGTTTTTTTTTTTCAAGGTCAACCGTCTCTATAAATAACTTCAGCTAGTAGAACTGTCTTCACGGGGCGCCAAAGGAGAAGGGGTGAATTGTGAATGTGCTATAAGTATATTTTCAATATAATGGTTACTTAAACAGCCAAAATATTTTCAAGGTTTCGCAAATGCAACCAAAATATGTTTGTCATATTTATGGTCATATTGTCATATTTTTGGGTGATAAATGCTTGCTTATTTCTAACATTGTTAGGCCATAAACATCTGAACCTTAGTGATCACGTTTGGTAAGTTGACCCAGACAAGCGGTTGTACCGCCAGTGACATGGAAAGTTGGGGTCTTAGGCCCCGACATATGGAATCTGGTGTACCTAGCCTCAGACAAAGCTGAAAGCTAATGACGATGTTATACAAATTGGGATTATTAATATCATGGAATTAAAATAGATCTCAATTTTACTAAGTGTACAATTATTAGAAATTATGGGAGAGAAAAGTTGACATTTGCATATCTTACTATTTGTCAGAGTACAACACCTACAAAATACAAATGGAAATTAAGTTGTTTGGAACAAACCTGGATTGTGAAGTGTTAACTTTACATTAAAGTAACGCTTCTCGTAATACAAACAATATTCGTACACGGAAAAGAGAAATTAGCGTCAACGCAACGCAATCGGAAAGTTTGTGATACTCTGCAAGTGTTTTGGTTAACGTGCATTTCTTGCCTCCAGTCTGCTTTGCCTTTGGAATAAAAACAGCTCGAAATTCAAGGATTCAGCTCTAAAAGAAATAAAACTGGAGTTTATGGAATATATCGGATGTGAAGACCAATTCTTACCAACGAAGACCTAGTAAAATTCTAAAAAACGTCCCTGCATTCACGAAGAACCATGATACAACAGTGCAGTATTGCGGAATAATTTGTAAAAAATAATTATTATATTTTTGCTTAAGTGTGAGTGGAAAATTGCCGCTTCTTGTAGACATTCTCAAGTATGTTTGATAAGAGAGTTGTGGGGGGGACGAGGAGAATGTTCTGTATCAGTACGGTATTTTAATATTCGGATTATCTTAGTAAACGAGTGATTTTCAATTTTCATATACTCGTCATGGAGTTGAATATGCATTGAAATGACAATAAAATCAAACCCTGGAAATTTCATTTCAGTATTGAATTATATGGAAATCAGTAAAACTGATTTTTTGTTTTTTCAAACTTTTGTATCAGCCAAACCTCCATCAACATGAACATGATCATCAACAGTATTAATCATCTGTGCTTCGATATGTTGCGGGTCGCCGCAGTTCTTACTGGAGCCATGCAAAAGGTAGTGCATTGTAGTTGTGAAGCAAATGTGTGAAAAATTGTTGATTTCCTATAAATAATTATTTACAATGCAGGTAAATTAATCAAGAATTACCTTTTT
Organism: Acheta domesticus; assembly: GCA_031308135.1. Lineage (NCBI taxonomy): Eukaryota > Metazoa > Arthropoda > Insecta > Orthoptera > Gryllidae > Acheta > Acheta domesticus. Next base: position 51,914,227 of record JAHLJT010008446.1, read on the forward strand.
ACCTTAACTTCAAGTTGTATTTTTATGTTTGGAGAATGCAATAGATTTCAATAAAACCAATATTTTTAAAGAAAATTTCTGTATCACCAGAAAATACGTAGAAAGTATTTCGAACGAATATTCCAGTTCTCTCAAAACAGAATTCTTGGAACTTTTCGTTGTTTTCATCGTTCTTCGATTTAAACTGTGGAATTCCTACAAAGAATACATTTTCTTTTTGTCGCTTCCGAAACACAAAAAGTATCTGAATCAGTATCTGAAAAGTATCTGAACCTTCAGAAGCTTCTTACATTTCATGACATACTATGCCCATGTATTCTCCTAAACGGGAAAACATTGAACTAGCCGGGAACGAACGACGTAAGTTGGTGGCAGTGTGCAACTAAAACGAAAGAAACTGAAAAAAATATACAAAAAAGACAAAAAAAACGAGCTTCCGGACATCGATCGTCGAGTTACGGGGAAGGGATGCAAATCGCAAATCTACCCGGCAGCGTTAACACATGCAAATGAGGCGGAACGCAAAACAACGATATCCGCGGTGCTAATGGAGAGGGACGGGCGAGCGATGGCTCGAGGGCCCGGTGCGTACCCGCAGCGAGTTCCGGTGCGTGCGCTGCGGGCGGAGCGTGGCGGTGCGTGGCGGTGCGTGGTAGTGCGCTCCGTTCGCACGGTCGCCCATCGTGTGCGTAGGCCGTGCTCGCACTCAATCGTTTGTTGTGAAACGAAGCCCATGAGGTGCTCCCTCCATGGAAAGCAGGTTAGAAAACGCAAGAATGTTACTTTGTGTTTTCCTGTGACCAAAAATTATCGATATTAATGGAAAAAGTTTGATTCATGACTCGCGAGTTAGGAACGAACTTCCCTAGACTTGTTCTTGTTTGTATACTTGGGAATCAACATTGAAAATGGTTGCAGGATTTGAAATTGAATATGTTAAATTTTACTTCAGTTGTTTCTTCAAATACTAATTATTACCCATTTTTTTTATTATTCCTCATGTGTTTCTTAATCCTCATGTATTAACGTTTCCAGAGAAAAAAGCAATCTGAGCTTCAACATGGGAGCCGAATATAATCGTATGGGGGTCTATTTAAGCAGATAGCGCAGTAAGAGATAAGCTGGCGTGTTGGTCTTACGGTCTCGACGCGAAAAGACAAAAATATCGGCAAATAAAAAGGGAATAGGCTCAGCAGAGTTATTTGATTAAAGTCCATCGTATACAGTGAATAATATTAATTTGACAATAAAAAATCGTTGATTTTGTATTAGGGTGTCTGATGAGTGTTGATGATCTGTTTTCTTACATATTTTTATTACCCTGTATTTTTCTATGGTGCATTTTGGAAGTACGTTCTACAATATTTCTGTCAGGACAACAATATTTTTGATTTTATATTACTATATAATATTATTCTTGAACGAGTCTTAATATCACCTAGAAAAGAATTTCGGTTTAAGAATTGATAAAACGTTTCATTGACAGTGAGTATTCCAAATACAAAATCGAATAACTTCACTTTATGTGAATATTTCTTTGAATACGATACAAATTCAGTGTTAAGTCTCAAGTAAAAAACTAAATGTTAAAATACGACCTAGACAGGATATATCAGAGTAACACCGGTAGATGGATACGTGCGGTAAAGTGTTATTCCAACGTAAAGTAGCAAATTATAGAAACTAAAGTTACTGAATATTTATTGAAAATAAACAGCAACGTAGTTTAAGTTACAATGAACTGATATTGCTTAAAAAACATATATCTAATTCCTGATCTTGAACTAGAGACGAACTATTAACATAAAAGAAGAATACACAAAATTACACGCACGCCACATTTCATCTTCGATAGTACCAAACGAAAAACAAAGATGTTAGGTAATAGATTACCCCTGTATTCTTCCTTGGCTTATTGTTGGCAACAGACTCCGATGATCGAATGCCGGTTAAAACCTTTTTGTGAGGCTGTAACCCATTGAGAAACGGATCATAAGTGTGTATAAATTAGTTATTGCACAATAAAGCTTGCTGGTGTGTGCTCACAGTAATACCGACATCCAGTCTAGGAATATTGGGGTTTCTCCGAATTCGAACCTCTGATTCGCTCTTCAAATATTGTGTTTGTCGTTTGTTATTGCCGGTCTCGATTTTAGTTAAATCTCTGTGGCTGCGATAAACGTGTTCATTTATTTACTCTGTGAACACTAAATCATCTCAGAATTATCTTAATTGTTTTGTTTTCGATGAAGTCTCAGTCCTAATTACGTCAAATAATTGTGAGTCTAGGAAAATCTAAAATATTGGGAAAAATTTAAATAAATTAAATATGAATAAATATTTATAGAAACCCATGCGGCACATGGACATATCATATGAGCCACATGAGTCACATTAGTCATACTGTCAGGAAATGGAAGAAAAATAAAAGTAACACACTTCTTGTTCTGCATTATTGTCCAAGCAATTTCATAAAGCAAAACATGGATGTTCCTCAATAGACGTGATTTTCTGTATTACTCGTAACAAGAGTTAAAGGGTATCCGCGGTTAAAATGAAAAAAGTTCCCCTAAACCAAATGACATATTAGTAGTTACACTATAACTATCACAACATTTTTCCGATAGGTTTCCCACGTTCCTTCATTCACGCCCCTCTACAGCCAAAATATGTTTTGAATTTTAAATTTTTTGGATAACTTAACACTAATTTATCTGAAAAATTAGAGAATGATACTATCAGAAAATATATTTTTTTCTTTTCTCAGCGCCAAATGTAAACTCAAATAGTATTTTTGAAAAAAAACACAAAAAATATGTTTTACTATGTCTTAGAACACGCTTTTTGAAGTTAAAAAAATAAAAAACACTTTTAACATTTTCCCTTCTATAAATAATCTTGACTTTAAATAAACTTTTAAAATGACTACATCAGTTATGTGCATTTATTTTAGTGTTTATTATTCCTTTTGTCTACATTGTTGTAGCGCCAAGTAATTAATATTTTGATTTTTAATGGAACTTCGTTCTATTCCAGAAAAAACATTAAAGAATATATTTAAAGCAGTTTTTGAGAAAATTGTTTAAAAAGTTTGTATACAGGAAACCCTCATTAACACAAATTCCTACCGACCGAAATAATCAGTTCGTGTTATAAAAATTCGTGTTATCCGAGTTTTTTAAATGCCTGTAATACCGTAATCCCTTGCTGAGCGAAGTTTTGTTCACATTACGGCGAAATTAGTTTTAGGCGTGTTCGTGCAAACGAAGGTTTACTGAATTTAACGAAAAATTATGCGAAAACTACTCATACTTTCGAAAATTTGAACATGGCCTTATTTCAAGATGTCTTTGAAGAATAGATTTTTTAAAGGACAAACATCTCTATCTTCACTATTGTAGTTGTAGGAAGAAGATGCCGAAAACATTGTGAACTTTTGCAATTTTAGAAAAACCAGGGATTCCACGAAAATTTAACCGACACAATTCTTTTGAGCTTCCTTTATATTATCTGAGGAAAAGGTTTAATAAAAAATTTTAGATCGATTCTTCAGAAAATTTTGATTGTGTTGAGGCTTCATGTAAAGTACTCTCAAAACCAAAATATCCATTCCAGAGCTTCGCTTTCGTTTAGATCGTTTGGGGGATATCAATTTTTAAGAATTCGTTCTGAATGGTTTAGACAACAGACCAACGGACAGATGTTTTGCCGTCAATCGATTACCAGGACCCGCCTTTAAAAGTTTTTCTGTCAAAAAATAGCCCTTTTCAAGCGGCCGATAGCAATAGTTTCTATTCTTACGAAGTAAACTGAGAGAAATGTCATTACTTCCATCATTTACATCTAAACGCAAAACGCATCTCGATATCTCAAAGCTTTTCGAAGATATTTGCTGCGGTCACTTAGGTTGTCCACCTGCATATTTCATTTGCGGTGTAGTTGAAGTTTTGTTCTCGTTGCCTGGACTTCAAACTCAACTAACTCAAACTCAACAGGAGCAGATGCAGACAAGCAGATAGGCAGACATGCAGACACACAAGGCAGCCAGGCAGATATGCAGACAGGAGGACATGCAAACAAGCAAGCAGAAGGCAACAGCAGACAGAAGCAAGCAGCACGCGGATAGATAGACTGACAGATGGATAGACAGACGTACAGGCCGATAGACAGACGGACAGACAGACGGACATACAGACAGAAAGTCGGACAGACAGACGAATAGACAGACGGATAAACCGATGGACAGACGGACGGACAGACGAACAAACGGACAGACAGGGAGACGAACAGACAGACAGACAGGTCGACAGACGGACAGATGAACAGACAGGCAGACGGACAGACAGATGAACAGACAGACAGATGAACAGACAGACAGACGAACAGACAGACAGACGAACAGACAGACAGACGAACAGACAGACAGACGAACAGACAGACAGACGAACACAGACAGACGAACAGACAGACAGACGAACAGACAGACAGACGAACAGACAGACAGACGAACAGACAGACAGACGAACAGACAGACAGACGAACAGACAGACAGACGAACAGACAGACAGACGAACAGACAGACAGACGAACAGACAGACAGACGAACAGACAGACAGACGAACAGACAGACAGACGAACAGACAGACAGACGAACAGACAGACAGACGAACAGACAGACAGACGAACAGACAGACAGACGAACAGACAGACAGACGAACAGACAGACAGACGAACAGACAGACAGACGAACAGACAGACAGACGAACAGACAGACAGACGAACAGACAGGCAGACGAACAGACAGACAGGCGAACAGACAGACAGACGAACAGACAGACAGACGAACAGACAGACAGACGAACAGACAGACAGACGAACAGACAGACAGACGAACAGACAGACAGACGAACAGACAGACAGACGAACAGACAGACAGACGAACAGACAGACAGACGAACAGACAGACGAACAGACAGACAGACGAACAGACAGACAGACGAACAGACAGACAGACGAACAGACAGACAGACGAACAGACAGACAGACGAACAGACAGACAGACGAACAGACAGACGAACAGACAGACGAACAGACAGACAGACGAACAGACAGACAGACGAACAGACAGACAGACGAACAGACAGACAGACGAACAGACAGACAGACGAACAGACAGACAGACGAACAGACAGACAGACGAACAGACAGACAGACGAACAGACAGACAGACGAACAGACAGACAGACGAACAGACAGACAGACGAACAGACAGACAGACGAACAGACAGACAGACGAACAGACAGACAGACGAACAGACAGACAGACGAACAGACAGACGAACAGACAGACGAACAGACAGACAGACGAACAGACAGACGAACAGACAGACAGACGAACAGACAGACAGACGAACAGACAGACGAACAGACAGACGAACAGACAGACAGACGAACAGACAGACGAACAGACAGACAGACGAACAGACAGACAGACGAACAGACAGACAGACGAACAGACAGACAGACGAACAGACAGACAGACGAACAGACAGACAGACGAACAGACAGACAGACGAACAGACAGACAGACGAACAGACAGACAGACGAACAGACAGACAGACGAACAGACAGACAGACGAACAGACAGACAGACGAACAGACAGACAGACGAACAGACAGACAGACGAACAGACAGACAGACGAACAGACAGACAGACGAACAGACAGACAGACGAACAGACAGACAGACGAACAGACAGACAGTGGAACAGACAGACAGTTGAACAGACAGACAGTTGAACAGACAGACAGTTGAACAGACAGACAGTTGAACAGACAGACAGTTGAACAGACAGACAGTTGAACAGACAGACAGTTGAACAGACAGACAGTTGAACAGACAGACAGTTGAACAGACAGACAGTTGAACAGACAGACAGTTGAACAGACAGACAGTTGAACAGACAGACAGTTGGACAGACAGACGGACATGCGGACAGACTGACGGACATGCGGACAGACTGACGGACATGCGGACAGACTGACGGACATGCGGACAGACTGACGGACATGCGGACAGACTGACGGACATGCGGACAGACTGACGGACATGCGGACAGACTGACGGACATGCGGACAGACTGACGGACATGCGGACAGACTGACGGACATGCGGACAGACTGACGGACATGCGGACAGACTGACGGACATGCGGACAGACTGACGGACATGCGGACAGACTGACGGACATGCGGACAGACTGACGGACATGCGGACAGACTGACGGACATGCGGACAGACTGACGGACTGAGAGACAGACTGACGGACATGCGGACAGACTGACGGACTGAGAGACAGACTGACGGACTGAGAGACAGACTGACGGACTGAGAGACAGACTGACGGACTGAGAGACAGACTGACGGACTGAGAGACAGACTGACGGACTGAGAGACAGACTGACGGACTGAGAGACAGACTGACGGACTGAGAGACAGACTGACGGACTGAGAGACAGACTGACGGACTGAGAGACAGACTGACGGACTGAGAGACAGACTGACGGACTGAGAGACAGACTGACGGACTGAGAGACAGACTGACGGACTGAGAGACAGACTGACGGACTGAGAGACAGACTGACGGATATACAGACGGACGGATAGACGGACAGACGGACAGACGGACAGACGGACAGACGGACAGACGGACAGACGGACAGACAGACAGACAGACGGACGGACAGACAGACGGACGGACAGACAGACGGACGGACAGACAGACGGACACACGAACAGACGGACAACAGACTGACAGTCGGACGGACGGGCAGACGTTTTGTTTTCAATTGATTTTTCTTTATGAAGAACCCATAACACGTGGATTCTGACTAGACACTGTGTTAAAGGAAGTAATTTACTATATACTAGCTGAATGTCACGTCGCCGACGCATAAAAGTACTTTCGGTTGTTTGATTTCTTTTTTCCTTCGTCTTCCTCTTCTTCGTCTTTTTCGTCTTCCTCTTCTTCGTCTTCTTATTCTTCTTCATCTTCATCTTCGTTTTCTTCTTCTACTTCGTCGTATTTTTCTTTGTCTTCTTCATCGTTGCCGTCTTAACCGTCTTCTTCAACGTCGTCGTCTTATTCGTCCTTGTCTTCTTCTTCGTCTTCTTCATCTTCTGCTTCTTCATCGCTGTCTTCTTATTCGTCTTCTTGGTGCTCGTCTCCTTCCTCTTCGTCTTCGTCTTGTTCGTCTTCTTCTTCGTCGTCGTCGTCTTTGTCTTCGTCGTTTTTTTCGTCGTCTTCTTCATCGTCCCTCTTTCTCTCTTTGTTGATTTAGTTCCCGGCATACTCACCAAAATCGCAGCGCCAAAACACGAAAAACACGTTTTCGGAAATTTCTTATAATTTTATGGCCGAATCTGAAAACAAATTATCAGTTTGCCATCAGGAGACCGAGACGCATCGAATGACACCTCGTTCGTCTGGATTGGTGTACGAGGAGTAGTCTAACCGTGAGAGATGAAACCGAAAATCCCCAAGCACGCACACGAGGAGTTTACTCAAATACTATGCCGGGATGTACACGATTTATCTACTTTTTCGTTACCAGGGCCCAGAAATACGGGTTTTACTGTCGAAAATATGCCGTTTTCCGGCGCACGTTAACAATACTTTCTCTTCTAGCGAAGGAAGGACGATATAGTAAAATGACTGTTATGGACGTGAATAAGCTGTTCGCATAATACTTTTTCAGTACTTATGCATGTACATCATTTGTTTGATTTATTTTTGGTTGTGAAATATTTGTTTGCAGATTGTTAGTGGTAACTCAACGACACATCTCGATTAGTTTAAATTTTTTATCATCAGGGTTCATGGATACCACAGAGATGTCCTTTCGCCATAGTCGCCTACGACTTTTAATTGAACCTTTAATTGAATTTCCAATAATAATTTTGTCTAACTTAAAGTGCATTGAATTCAATAACTTTTTAAAATCTATTTTAATAAAATTACAGTGTCTGTCTAATTTCAAAATAACGTCTTTTTTTTTTTAATTTTGCAAACGAACTTTTTTACATGATATATAAAACCCATTCTAATGTTTTTACAATGTATGCCTTCCTGTATGTCGATCTGTCCGTCTAACCCTGTGTGTTATGTCGATCTGTCTGGGGTAATCTCGGGAACTACTAAACCCGTTAGATGTAGTTTTTACTGAAAAATAAGACATATTGTAGGACATAATTTAAGCTATATTTTTGTGATAATTTTTTTATTATTCACATATTATTATTATTTTTATTTTTTTGTGTGCAGTTCTATTGTTTTATTCCGATCATATTAAAATTGTAGTGCCTCTGACCGGGATTAGGGTTCGAGTCCCGACGGTGGCTGGACATTCAAACAGTAGCTTCATAGGTAGGTAGAATACAGTCCCTGACTAGAGGAGAATTCTAATGGCCGGCTGCTGTGATCGCTAGTTTTCCGTGGTTTCTCCGATCAACACCAGCCGAATGCCGGAGCAGTAACTTGTCAAACGGACCACAGACCGCGAGAGCTCTTTCTATCCTGTTCCTTGTTCAATCCTTACACTTATACACACTTACTCTTATTTGTTCAACATCACATTTTTCGGGGGAACGGACAGAAGCATAGAACTTTTCCCGGCTAGGGGCGGTGTCTCGTTTGTGGGAGATACCTGGGCGTGGAAAACCCCGCAAGGCTATGGACAGCAGTTGATGCTCCCAGAATCATTAATCAAGCAATAAATAAATCTACTACTTAAAACAAAATTTAAATGAAATCTCATTAATTTTTTCGCAAAAGTTTCTAAATTAATCAGTCAATCTCCCAAAGTGAAAAAGACATTTCTGAAAACCCCTACAATACCCTTCTAAATGCAATTTAATTCATTCAAATAAAACAATTATATTTTGATTAGAGATAAACTAGTTGTGCTAAACAGCCCGTACTTTCTGGTCCCATTTTCACGCAAAATTACGCAAAAATAACTCAAATATTCGAAAAATTGTACAGGACCTTATTTCAAAATCTATCTTTAAGGAACAGATTTCATTAAGGAAAAAATCTTTACCTTTAATATTTTACTTGTAGGAAGATCCCCAAAAATTTTGAAGTTTTATAATTTTCGAAAAATCAGAGTTTTTAACGAACATGAGACCTGTCTGTCGAACGTTGTTCACTTTATCTAACAACAGAATTTAATAAAAAACGATAGAGCAAATATTTTGAAAATTTGGAAAATTTTCCTGGGGCTTCGTGTAAAATACCCTCGAAAATTTAAAAATGTTTCAAATTCTATGGGCCGTGACATCAGGCAGATCGATTGGGAATATCAATTTTGGAGAAAATCAGCTGAACAGTTAGAATTGAAATCATTATGTTTATATATATACAATTGTATAATGACAGAGGTCGCTAATGACCCAGATGTTATAAAGCGACCTTAAATAAACAAATTTAAAAAATGGCTGATTGTACACGTGAACGAAGCATTCAAATAATTATTTGTAATTAGTTAAAAGTAAAGTATTGAATAGTTGCTCTATTAAAACAATGTTGGTTTCTTGATGTCTCATTGTGCAATTTTCCCCATTTTCCCGTTTTGTTTCCTTGTTCCATTTTGCCCCCTTGTTCCATTTGTCGGCTATCGCTCCGCCTCGCAATTAACCTTCCGGCCTCGTCCTTCAAGACTAATTTAGACAACTTGTTACATAAATAACTATTTTGGGGCTCCTTCATCGTGGTCGATCTAACGAACACAGTACCTTAAGGCGGCTCCACACATTCGCTATTCGGCTAACAGCGAGCAACCGCTCGCCGAATCCCGAGTAGTGTGGATGGGTCGCTTGCTATTTGCCGAGTGACGAACATTCGGCGTCTTTTGGACACATCAAAGGGAGCGAACATTCGTCGAACATATCAGCTAGTCGGGATCGGGCGAGCAGTAGCACACTGCTCGGCGAATGCCCAATGTGCGGAGCCACCTATAAGCTTCCGAGGAAATGGCTCCGGCGGGACGGGTCCTCCGCCGCAAGTGGCTGCTCGGCGCCACCTTTTCGGCCGCCCCCGCGCGTGGCCTTCCGGCCAGAGCGCTTTTCCGCTTCGCCCCGAGTAACCGTGTTTGTGGCTCGGGCCGCGGCGGGTGGCGGCGGCGGCGGCGGCGGCGGCGGCGGCGGCGGCGGCAGCAGCGGGCGCAGCCAGTCTCCCTCTTTGCGCCCACAATGGCGGAGGATTTGAGCAATTTGCGGGACGGCTCGCAGTCAGCGCAATTGCGAACGGACGGGTGGGCGGGGCGGCGGACGAGGAGAGCGGACGCAGCGACGGCCGAGTTCGCTCGCATTATGGTAAGTGGCGTTAGTGGCGGCGGCGAGCAACGTGTGCGCAGGAGGGAAGGCGGAGGCGGCGGCGGCAGCGGCGGCAGGGGCGACGGCGCAGGAGGCGGCAGAGGCGGCGAAGTCTGCGGCGGCGGCGGAGGGGAAGTGCAGGCGGCTTGGAGAGAGTAGCCCCGAGAGGAAATTAGCGACGGGAATGGTGATGCGGCGCCGATGGTCGCGAATGTTGATTCTGCGGTGCAGATCGCCAGGACGGCAATGACAATGACGGCGGTGACACTCGTAGTATGGATGAGGGCTTTATTGGCAACGACAGAGCAAGACAGTGAAAGCCTCTTTTTGATGTTACTGTCTTTCTTGAACGAGTGAACAGTACACGATCAAGAGTATCGCCAGATGTTTTGCACTTCCTTAATTCTGTTCATGGGAACAAATGGAGACTGCAATTAGGGGAAAAAATTATCTTTAGAATTTGAAAAATTACTTTTAAGAACGTCTTTACTTTCTCGTCTACTATGTATTGTAATGCTGCAGCGGAGAGCGGCGATTTTTCGTCCCAAAAATTGGTATTGCGGACCCGTGATATCGAAAAAGTGGATAAATCTTGAAGCAATATGTAGAAAAATATTTCCTCTAACACTGTCAGAATCCACGTTTTTAGGATTCTTGATATTGAAAAATTGGTTTACAGCAAAATCTCTGCCCGTCCTTCGTCTTTCCGCCAGCCCTCTGATCACCTGATCAAAGGTACCGCCTAATCCGATCCCACGATTTTCTCTAAAATTGTTATTCGATTAATCTAAGCGAAGTAGAGGTCTAGTGAATTTGGAACAGATGTTCTTATTTTTCGGTATTTTACATAAGCCTGAACATTTGACATTTTTTCACAAGAATTAAGTGAAATGTTTTGATAAATTTCTTACTCGAACAGAGCAAAGAACGCTTTGAAAATGACGTAGGTCTAATTTTCGCTGAACTATCGGAATTTTTGAAAATTGAAGGTAACCATTTTTTCGGCGTCTTCAGACAACTAAAATTTGAATAAAGATATTTTTTCCCGAATGAGATGTGTTTTTGACAAGCAGATCTTTAAAAAAGATCTTGAACATTTTTTCGAAAATATGAGCAGTTATCGCGTAATTTTACTTGAAATACATTCAACAATTTTCAACAATTATTTTCCAAAAAAGCTCCAATTTTCTTTACTTTTGGTCTAGACTAGAGTGAAACACGCTAATAAAAACGGCGAGGTCCCACTTTCGGTGAACTCTTCAATTTCAAAAATTGGAATAAAAAGACGTTTGCAAAAAATTGCAAAAGTCGGGAGACACTGTCCCCCGACTTTCGTCATGTATAGCGAGAATGATGACGGCATAGCCGTCGAAAGCTGGCTCTCTGAATATATCTGTGACAAAGATGATTTCAATTACTTGATCTAAAATGGTAAACGTCGAGGTCAGTGTCGGTAGCGAAAACGTATAGCGAGCAGCATTGAGAGGGCAGCGAGGTCAGTTGAGTAAAAATCCGGAGCATTTGCTGTCCAATCGGCGGGGGCGAGAGCGGGGAGAGTACGAAACGAACGGCCGGCGCGTGGCGGAGGGGCGGCGGCAGCAGCGGTGACAGAGGCGGAGGCAGAGCGCTGGGGGCGGGATGGGTGGTGGGGGCGGCGGAGGCGTACGGAGCGCGCGGGGCACGGAGGGTGGCAGCTGGCGCCGCCGGGTCGCAGTCTCTCGTGCGCTCACCCACCCACCCACCCACGCACCCACTCACGCGCGCTCGCGCTCGCGCGCGCGCGCAGTCAGCCAGCGAACTCCACGGCGGTGGCGGAGACTGCTCGGCGGAGGCGCGGCGGCAGAACGGCGGCGGGGCGGCGGCGGCGGAGAGCGGCGGGCGGGCGGGCGCGGGCTTTAGTGGAGAAACGCAATTTTCACATTCCTCTTACGTTCTTATCTGTCTGTCTCTCTCTGGCTGTGTTCGCCCCCAGGACACTTAGGTATACAGTCGCTCTCTGTCGGCCCCTCTTCGCCTTGGGGCCTGCGGGCGCTCAGCATCCCGAGCCTGTAGCCCCTCAGGCATCATCTCCCCCTTCCCTCTTCATCTCTCTCTCCGGCTCCACTTCCCCAGCAACTGCCCCGCGGGGGCCAACTCCCAATTGGTTCCATGTCGGGGATATTGAGTTCACAGTTACCATAGCAACTAGCTCAAGGCAAGGAACACTCAGTTTGTCCTAGCTCCCTCCATCCTTGCCTGCCGCGCCTCGCCGCCGCCGCCGCCTCCGCCGCCGCTTGCTTGCATATACTAGATCTATCTTCAGCAAAGGATATTCGATATTCTGTACGGAGAGAAAAAAAAAGTTCGGAATTTTTTTCTTTCCCTCTTTGTTCCCACTCAACTTCCCTTAAAACACATGCGGTTTATAATACGCACGCGCTTTGTGGAACAACCGCAGCGGACACTACGATCACATCCACGACGCTCAGCGCTGGAATGGGGAGGGGGGCGTGGCGGTGTGCCTGCGCTGGAGGGAGTCGTGGCGGCCGATGCTGCTGAAGTTAGAGAGAGAGAGAGAGAGGTGATGCTGAGGTAAACATACAGGTAATCGCCGTATACATGACACAATCGTGAAAAGAGGCGTAAAAATATCTTAAACAAATTTTGCAATTTGGGTATCTTAGAAATCAGGAGAGTCGCTGCGAGTGCGAAGGCGAGCGGTTTACATTCCTAAGTAAATCTCTCAATCTCGTTCCTTAAGCCGATTTTTTTCAACCGACCATTCGGATTATAAATGCATTTTCAAGTACACGGATACGATGCATTTGCGTTGTCAGGAACCACGCATGAATTCATAAACTTACACTTTGCTTTTATTAAATTTCTCGTATCTTCCTTGAATTTAGTTTCGTTTTGTTTCGTGTCGTTTGCTAACAATTTTTTCTGAATTATCAGAACAATTGGTAATTTATGATACGTGTACGAAAAATAAAGGATAATTCATTCATCACTTATTTCACAACACACACGCGCATTCATACGTACTACACACGCACTTCAGCAGTCTGCAAGCATAATATATAAGTAATAACATCTCTTGTTTGTTAACATCATCATCGGAACTAAATAAAAACATTTTATAGAATTTAAAGGAAAACCGAACATAAAACCTATATGAAGCAATGATAAACTTAGGAAACGCTGTACAAGAGGGATAATGTCAAATTTTGTCAAGTTTTGTGTTTTTCACTTCCGTAATCTCAATAAAAATTAAATTAAACAAAGTATTTCTCGAAACAAGCTCCAATCTATGTATTCTCGTTATAAAACTAAATACTTTCCATTTCACAAGAAATGAAGTAGAGAGAACAAACAAATTGGAAGAATAAATGTGTTTGTAGAAAATAACATTAATAAAATATAATTAGAAGAAAAAGCAATAATAATACAGTTAAATTTGTTGAAAAAAATAATGATTTTCATGGGATATATCAACAATATACTTATTGATTTAATCAAGTTCACATCACATTCCAATTTTTAAGAAAATATCTAAAAAATATCATTTCAATATTTTCAACTGTAGTTCTCTGCTAGGGATAAAATTTTCCCAGTTAGTGAAAACATGTAGTACTACGTAAACAATACGTTTTATTTAATAAATACCTACTAAAGACAGGCTATGACGAAAAAGTGAAGAACCAACATCGTGGCCAGTAGACTTGGATTTAAACTCTGCAATATATACACACACACTTTTTAATTGTCGGCGGTCGATTTAACACAACGGGTGTGAAGGTCTGTGAATATAATTTACAAACCAGACACTGGGTTACATCTGCTGCTTCTTATCAGTTTCCACATAACAAGTCAGATTCGTCCCCCTGCCTGTCTGTTCGTTAGTCTGTCTGTTCGTCCGTCTGCCTGTTCGTCCTTTCGTCTGTTAGTAGATATTTCGATCTCAACAAACAGATGTCTTGTCAAACACTTGTTGAAACTTTGATCTTACGACACAGCAAAATCTACAAGTAGACACGTTTTTTCTCCAAATACATGTTTACTTTTCATTATCATAATTGTTATTCCTATTATTATGAATTATAATTCTATTATATCATTGCATAATCTACAAGAATCCGTGCCCATTCTCAGAAGAAAAATCAGAGGGTGAAGAGACTCGTTGGCATTCCTTCACTCCACACATCGAAAATAAGTTATTTCTCGCCAAGAAGTAACGCGAATATTGTATCGTTCGCCTTTGTGAGATATTGAGACAAACCGTTGCCGCCTACGGGTCGAGAAGCTGATCCCAAGAATTGTCGCCTACACAGCTACGATTCTCTCACTCCCACAACGCCAAATGGAACGTAGCGATTCCGAGAAATATTTGCAATTAATTTCTTAGAATGAAAAAAAGATTTCTTTTGTATTATGTATATTACTAATTACTAGATATCGGAAGTTGACATTTATTTTACTTAAAATAGGCATACAAAAAGGAATTTATTCTGGCTGAAATAGGGGTGCAAAAGGCATGAAGGCAATTTAAAATAACAAGGGGTAGTTAAAAAAAACAATCAAATTTTTAACCTAACTCCAGAACTTACATCAGCATTTGCGTCGAAGGAAACTATGTTGTTTGTAATATTGAATGCATATGTCTACAGATTTGTTTCACTCGGGACGCTGACTCTTTGAAATGCTATTTTCCTTAAATCTTTGCCTTTAATTTCGTAGTTTTCAAATGTTATCTTGTTATAATTTTCGAATATATAATGTGTTTGCCTGAAATGAGACTAGCACTTTTTACCACCCTCCTTTAGTACATCTGAGGAGAAAATTTAAAGAAAAAATTCGGGGCCATTTTTGAGACAACGTTCTTAATATAAATTGCATTAATTTCAGGCAGAAATTACGCGAAAACTACTCGTTCTTTTTTCAAAAAATTGTACATGGATTTTTTTAAAGAACTGACTGTTTAAAACAGATTTTAAAGACATTATAATTTCTATCTAAAAATTTGTTCATTTGAAATAACTTTTTGCACTTTACGAAAATACAGAGATCGTCGGAAACGAGACAAGCGTCGGTTTTTTACCATTCTACTCTATCTAACTAGTCATATATTCAAAACTTGTTCATGACGTTATTTCAAGATCTATCTTTAAAGGAGAGATTCCATTCAGAAATAAAATCTCTTCTCTTCAATATTGTAGTTGTAGGAAGACGCCAAAAAAAAGTTCATCTTTTGCAATTTTGATAAATCATGGATTTCATTTAAAAAAGAGACGCAAGTACAAGAAAAATAAACATCCACACCAAAATCGATCTGCGTGGTTGCAAGAAAATAAATTGAAAGATTGGATTGTGTGTGTATGTGTAAGTAAACACATGCATTTACAATCGTAATAAAATGCAATATATACCAGATTTGAAATTTTAGCGGAATTGCAAATTATTCCATCGAGAATTAATTTTCTTTAGCAGATTTTTTACTGAAACGTAGAAACCGTCTAGCAATGAAATCCTTATTCGAAACGGCAACATTGATCCCTAGCAAGACTGCCTATTGTGCTACTGACGCTGCTGACAATCCATCACTCCAGCAATCACTGTCTCCTCCACATCGTTTATTTTTGTTTCTCTTTTCTCCAGTCCTTGTCTGCTTGAGTACTAAAATATTCAAAAACTCTATGTTACATCGTATCAGCGGGGGTGGGAAACATCGGAGTTCAAAGGCAATATTTTTTGTAATTTTACTCCATTGATTAAAATAACAACCTTATATAGATCTCATCGTATTCAAAACTGTCTTCTCATTATGAGTATATATACTCGTGCATTTTTATTTCAATGAAACAATTTAAAAAAATATTTGAAAAATATTTATAGGATGTCCGAACTCTTAATTGCACCCTCCTGGAGTGTCTTTGGTTTCATCCCTAAATCGTATTGCCTTGATGAAGATTTTGTACAGAAAATATAACAGAATTATTTAAAATTTGAGAGTGGAATTTATTTACTCTGCTATTGACGAGAGCCACCGGTCTCACCAAGAGCCTTCGATTTCCTCTTGTAAACCAATTTACTCGTCTTGTACGGTCACGTCTCCAGGTGTCTAATGAAGCCCTGTATTCAGCTCCACAACATCCTGTTTGTTCACAATGCGAGTAAAAGGTATTCGAACATCACTGTTTTGTAACAATTGAATCGTTTATTTCAGAAACCCGTCAAACGCCAAAAATCTAAAAACGTGTTAGCGGGAGAATATTCTTCTATTAGGAGACACATCGTTTACTTCATATTTACATAAAAATTATTCATTGATCGATTGCTTTAACATTAAAAACTATTTTGAAATCAAAATACTGGGACGCTTTTTCTCAGTTTTCTCGAAATAACGTTTTTGACATTTGACAGGTTTCTGAAATAAATGATTCAATTATTGTAATTATTATTCACTAATTTGTTATCAATTAATAATTTTTAACATTGTATTAACGGAAGTGTAAGGAAAAGTTAATACCAAAAAAAAAAAATAGTAGGGGAGGGTGGGACACAGTGAAACAATGTACACAGTATCTTTTGAAAATTGTTCATCTTTTCGTCAGGGCTAGTAGCGCAGAAGATTTGTCTTAATGTATTCTTTCTTTTTATGTATTGACGATTTTTGGAGTTTCGCGTGTGTTTAGTTACGAGATAATTTCGTATTTGGAAGACTCGGAGTTACATTTTGCTTTCCGTTTGGAACCTCATTACACAAAAGTTAACGTAAAAATTAGGAATTTGAAATGTCATACTTATTGCATGAACTATTAGAAATAATTCCACCATTTTTCGCATATCTAATGCTACTAGTTTAAATCTGGCAACATGTTTTGATTTGAAGGTGAAGTGGTACACAATGGAACAGGCCCACACGATATACATTGTAACACTTTTTCATTGTGTAACATTGTATTTAAAATGAATAGCATATTAATTTGTTTTATTTTTAATATACTACTTTATATTTGAAAATGAATATTTAGGAATTTATAAGTAACTGCTGCGTCAGAAATATCGAAGAGAAGGAAACTTCATTTCAACATAAAGGAGAGGTCCAGCAAAAAGAAATTGATGATTTAGAAAATGAAGAATGTAGTGACAATGGAGAAAATCATAATTTAAATGAGAAAATTGAGCTTTTTAAACTCAAAGAGATCCTGAACCAGGTGACTGTGTTCTGGTGAAATTTCCGAATAATCTTTAATACGTTGCATAGTATTGGCACCAAAAGATACAGACTGTGACTACAAAGATTCTTATCTTCGAAGGTGAACATTAATTTTAACAATGATAGTTAATGTAATTATTTGCCGTTTGGACAGTATAATTCGAAATTTCTGTGAGAAATAATTATTCAAATTATCGTTCTCCATATTGTCGCGGCAAAAAGTATTATTCTTTCATGAAGACTGAAGACTCATGAAAAACTTGAAAAAAAAAACGCTCTTTTATTCTGTATTCAAAATTCGACTAGAATATGGCTTAGGATAGAGATCACTGAATTATGAAAACGTGCACAGAATTCACTTTTCCCCATAGCTCGTCACACAGTTTTTAACTGTTTTTGACGTAAATAAATAAATAAATAAGGTGTAAGAAGTGAGAGAATTTGTGACCCCAAATGTTGGGGATGTAGCGTGTGCAAACTTTAATTTGCATCAATTTTACCTCCTCCACTGCCCATGACTACCAATATACTGGAGGATTCAAACAATTTCCAGTAAATTTTGAAGAAGTTAATATTAAATATGTTGGTTTTTGTTTGTTTGTAACTGTTCTATTATTATTATTTTGTATTTTTATGTTCTGTTGTGGCATGTACAATAAAGATATATGGATGAACAAATAGTTGTTTTACTGTGTACCGTGTGTGGTACACACTGAAACAGTTGTTTTCCCCTTACTGTTTAATTTTCCTTGGGCCAAAAATTAATTACAATATGTCAAAGTGTTGCTCAAAGAATATACCTTAAATGATACCTTAGTAAATATTTTAAAAAATATATTAGACAAGAAATTTGCAAAATGTAATTTTTGTTTCACTGTCTCCCACCCTCCCCTACATGTAACGCAGATTGAATTGTTGAAATGTTCTAGAACGTGAAAATTCGGGACGCAAAACTTATTCGGACACCATGGACGACAGTAATGGTTTGATTCCCATGCGCCTTACTTACGGGAAATTTGAAACGCTAGGAAAGTTAGTCTCTATTTGTGTAACATAATTTTTGATAGATATTCTGCAAGCGATTCGTGTGTGCTATAAAGAGAAGAAATAGGTTGTAATGGAAAGGAAACAACTTTAGGAGAAATATAAATCATACATAAGTTGGATAATCAATGCAAATCATTAGGGGAAATTTCTGAAAATTTATGCAGATCTAGGAATAACAATAATTACTGGTAGATTTAGTGAAAGAATATTGCTGAAACCAAAAGAGAATTGAACGTCCCAAATAACTTAGTAAAGGAGATGGTTATGCGTTCCTTTTACAAGATCTATCAGTAAATCCTAGGGTGGTATTCCTAGGTCTGTGTATAATTTCAGAATTTTTCTTCAATGATTTGCATTGATTATGCAGCCTCATTGTGATTTCCCTTTCTTTCAAAGACCTTTCCTTTCCATTATCATCCGTTTCTTCTGTTAATAAAATTCACGGACAGCGTATCGAATATCCATCAAACATAACGCAATACTACTAGACTTTCCTTGCGTTACAAATTTCCTCCAAGTTACACGAGTGGGAACTAAAACCGTTACTGTCGTTTTTGGTGTTTGAATACTTCCAGGATCCCGAATTTTCACTTACAAGAACTTTCAACGATTCTATCTGCTTTGTACATGTTTTTCTTTTGTTTTTGGAACTAACGTTTCCGTACTCTTAGGTTAGGTAAAGCTATATTAAAAATATTAATTGATAGTAAGTTAGTACAATAATAGTTAAAGTGCATTAGTGATGGAATACATTTTACACTCAATGTAATTGCTAGTAGCAAAATGTCAGCAATCTCCTGGATATTGAGATTTGAATGGTATTAAAATAGTGTCTTACTAAGTTTGTAAAACTTATTTAGTTAAGTCACATTTATATTGGAGAAAAATGTTGTTTTCAAATTGGTCACAAAATTTCATTGGTCGAATAGAGACGCTACTAAAGGCCGTCGTTTTCACGTAATAAAGAATGACAGAAATATCACGTTCACAAAACATAGATAAAACCTTTCGTGAAATAAAAAGAAAATTCACTTTGAAACACAATATCCAATTGTTGTTTACTCACCGCTCTGGACGTCAATCTTCCCTCTGCAAAGCCCCGGAACACACTCAGCGAAGTGTCTCGCGCGCGGATCTCACGTGAATGCAGTAGAATTGGTGTGTGCTGTTCGATGCAAGTAGCTTTTCCTACATTTATATCCGACCTGGATGTGTTCGGTTTGGCGCTCTGCCCGTGAGAGTCGTTCAGATACCATGAATTTCAGTAGTGATGTTTTCGAAATGTCCGATTAGTCATAAGCCATTGTAGATTGACGACCGACCGTACTTTGATGAGATACTGATTGTTAAACGTTTATTTCATTTGCTTTAACTATTTTCAGGCATGCATTGGTTTATTTCTTGGGAGTTCCATTCAAATGAGCAAAGGTTTTGTATTAAATTTGACGCCCTCTTTGATATCAGAGGCCATAAAGTTTTATTTACAGAAACGTTACGGAATATATTACTAATTTGTTACAATAACGAAAAACATCTATTTTTCCAGAATGTGTTTAAATAATATATCACTTCTAATGCTAACAGTGTAGGATGAACAAGAAACGACTGTTGTTACAACAAACGATTATGTTCATACTTAAGTGGGAAATATAAACTTATCTCGTTTAATCTCAGTACCTACTATAGTTGTAAGGCACATACATCGCACCTCCATGTTTGCAGGCAACGCAACACCCTACTTCTTCCATGAATGTTGTAAGGAAATCCTATGGTGTATAAAAACAATAAATAAAATTAATTATATAACGAACACCCCTTCTTAAGCTCCTTTTTTCACGATAGTAAAAATTAGACTTTTAAAATTTATCTATTTAACGGCAAAATCAGTTCTTAACTGGGTAACGTACTATGACAAGAAGTGCAATATGTGCACGGTTTCTTAAGCTCTGAGATTACTGTCCTAACTCGCACACATACTCGTTTACAGCTGAATTATAAATAAAGATAGCAACGAGCGATTTTGGAAAGAATTGGTATGATAGTATTCACTCCCGTGCAATAAAAACGATTAACAAAGGCAAATTATGTACAGATTTAGGCTATTATCTCTTATCGCGCTCTTCATGAGCAAATCGATTGATTGCCGCGAGAAAATAAAGCACGATTGTTTGAATAAGTACAGTCTTCACAGAGCTCAAGAAAATATGCGCAGATAGTGAAGTTATATTTGTGCCCAGAAGCAAAACAAGGGACCATCTTAACATCTACTGAATGGACTAGGGAAACGAAAAACCTTATCCTGGCCATTGGTTCATAAGATTAGGTACATTACTTATCACAGGCATACTTAAACTTTAAAATTATACAATAAAAATGGAAAATACATTAAATATCATTGTTAAAATCTGCATTGATTTTTCTTTTTGATGCTTGCTTGATTAGGGTTGCCAGATATGTCTTCAGAAAATAGTGAACTGGGGGGGGGCAGATTGAATAAGAAGATAAGATATATTTTTGAGCAATGACAGCTTATATTAATATAATCATCATCTGCTTTAATATTATATGATCTTTCAATAATGTTACAGTAGTCAATAATTTATAATTAATCATATTAACACCACAATTGCCTGCTTTATTAGTATTACCTTTGGATACAATTACCTTCTTGGATTTCACTTATTATTTAATTCAATCGATTAACTATTTTCGACTATACGTTTTGCTTCATTGAGTAGCTTTTACGTTATAAATCTTCTTGAATAATTCTTTAACTTCTGGAATGTTAAAAAAATTTACAGCTCACTTCGAACTTACTCAACATCTATTCTGTTGGTTTGTCGGTCTAAACATTTTTCATAATACTGAAAATTCTTTCGGTGCTAACATTTGAGTCCGGAATTTATGCACAATATTGAAACAATTACAGTAGATTTGGAGCCAAAACCGAGACAGCAACTGCGCGGGCCTGCGCGATAGCCAGGATTCCCTACAGGGCAAAGTCAGCTCTAATCGAGTTTACAAGCTCGTTTTACATGATCACTATTCTCATTTTTCTAATTAGTGAATCAATAATAAAAATAGCAAACAGTTCACTCAAATAGTTAACATCTGGCAACCCTATGCTTGATATAGACTCTAATTATTTAGAAACCATTATTCAGCAATAAAGGTTTTACTTGGGATTTAAACTTTTGTACCGATTTTGATCGTTTAATGTCATCTGGTAGGGTGTTGTGTAACTAATAAGGCAGGTGTTGTATTTGCATTTTTTTGTAGTGAGCTGTGAATGCGTAGGTACAACTGATGAATATGATTACTGCAGTTGAGTGTTATAGATATCTGAATTGGCTGAAAATATGTTCCAGCCCTTGGGTAAGTCATTTTTTAATAAAACCACTGATTCGTAAGTCAAGAGGCACGACATTGCGCCATTGGTAGAATTCCTAGCTTAATAATTTAAGGTTTACAAGAATCACGTGGGTAGGGTTTGCTTCTTATTCGTACAATTCTATTCTGTAAACTGAGGTTTATGAGCTATAGGATGTGTTTCTCATAAATATTACGTCATATCTTAGGCGGGACTGAAAATTCGTGAAATAAACACAACAAGCAAAGTGAATACTGACTGAATTTGAACGAATTTTGAATGCATAGCATAAGGAACTTAGTCGAATATTTGAAAGCAATATTTGAATTACCCACAAATACTTACCATTGAAATAACAATTTGAAGGAAACTTCCACAATGAACCGCACAATCACACTCACAATTACGTAAGACACTCGCACTATTAATGATTGGACATCAGTTACTCCAGCGCAGATGTATCCGCGCTGTCAACTCGGAACAGTGAGACACGCATTCGCGCAACGGTGCTAGCCCCTCCAGTGGTGCGCTGAGTTGACGCCATGGACCACGCTATTGGTGTCGGGACGAACCGCCCCTCCTCTTGGCTCCAAATGGCGCGCGGTATAACTCGGAACATCTCACGGAAGCCTTAATGGTAAACACGTGGGAAGTCGCATGCTTGTTTCGTGATGTTAGTGGTCGCGTGGGGACACATATGATCCTCTCTGAGCGCAACTTGTACCCTAAGACGACTACAAATGTCAGGTTATGGAATTTACTAAAATGCTGGTATATATGATCAATCATGATTGAACATTTTATGCGAAGTGAAATTTTATATGTATTATGCATGTACTACGTTACGTAATTATATAATTTTAAAGGTGTTTTAATCTAATGATAGTTTTATTAATAAATTTGCTGTATTCCTATATAGTGAAATATATTTTACAGGCCTCTTCTAAACGACTACCCCTCTCAACAACCTATTATTTCTTGGAACGGACACTGAAACCCTTATATTGAAAGTAAATAGTACTCATGTTAACAGACCACTCCTGTCCCCGATCATCAACCAGCCCCTTAATACAACAATTTTCTGTAAATGACATTCGCTAAACATGCCCTATTTCTGTGTTTCAGTTTCTCGAGAACATTGATGCGGGAGATATTCCGGAAAACATGCAATAATATACCATGGTCAATCATATAGTAACCAGCTTTTGGCTCCATTTACGTTTCTTTTCTTCTAATGTTTTGACGGACAAGAAGGTGATCTAACGTTAAATCTTTTGAATAAATAGAACCTTTCTTCCTTTACTTTCCTGGAAGAATTACTCGTACGGTATTCAGAAACATCGACGTGCCCCCTATCACGCGGTTGTTCGGATTGCGCCCACAATTTGCACCCAACGCTTTCCCATGACCCTTGCTTGATGATTTTTTGAATTGAGCGAAAAAGGGCGAGAAAAGCGAGCTTTGGGGCTCCTAAGGTAAATGTGTCGTACGTACAGAAATGACTAGACCGCGGAACTTCATGCAATTGCATATTTTTGCTGATTGTGCATATCGAAAGGAAATGTATAAAACTTTACCTATGACCGAAAATAAAAGAATAGTAACCAATTTTTATTTTGCATAATTGCATATTTCTGGTATTTTTTCATTAACTGCATATTTGTATTTATGTGGCGTAGTGGGTCGAAGTCAGATATTTTCATGTATTTCTCTTTCAAAAGAAAAGTGAATTAAGCCGTGCTAATGCTATCATATCAATATAATATTTCCGATAATCTTCTGACAAGATTGTTTTCGCTTGAAACGATTTACTTCTTGTAACGGTCCCTCTTCCTTTCGGCTTATTTTTATCACCGTCTCTCTTCTTTCCATCTTTCTCTTCCACGGTTTTATTATTGACATTCTTTAATTAGCTTTATTTCTTCCTGGATTTTTCCCCGAATAATCACTTCATTATCATCGATTTTTGCTTCTACATTTTCTATTCTCGCATCTTGTTGCTGCGACATATTACTGGTATGTAAGCGATTCAAATTCGCTTCGACGCTCGTCACCTGTTCATAGTTGTCGGCCATTAATTTCTAGTTTATTTGCATTTTCCTTCAAACATACAACTTCCAAATTCATGCTATTTATCGATTCTTTGTGCTCCTCTTGTATAGTATTCGTTCGGTCCATGAATACGTCGAATTTTGAATGAATATTGTTAATTTTAGGTCCCATATCCGCGCGTAGCTGGATGATTTCCTCCCGAATATTGCCTTTTATATTTCGCAATTCTTGTGCCAAATTTCCATAGTTCTTACTTAACTGGTTAAATTTATCATTAACCTGTTCTTCCTATCGTGCGAACGTGTTATTGCGTTTACCAAAATCTTCTTTCCGTTCCACGTTTGCGCCGTTGAATTTCAAACAATGACGCACATTTTCTTTGCCATCAAAACAGCAGGAAAATAATCCCCAATATTCCGACTATTCGGTATGCGTTTTGCATCACAGTGTATAATGAAGATTTAAGTAAATAAATGTTATTTGTAGTACACTGTATTTTTGTTTAACGCATATTCTGAGTTTTAAGCACGTATATTGTCCATTTTAAGTACATATATTGCCAACTTTAAGTGCATGGTTGCATGAATAATTTTAACATTATTAATGCATAAAGTTCCAGGGTCTACAAATTATCTATTTAATCTACATAACAAAAAAGAGGTTCGCTATCAGTAGATAACTATGGGGAATACTAATACGGAAAGTGAGTTAAATGTTTATTTTTAAACAAGAGAAAAGGAAATGTGAATAGTGATTAACAATCTATTTAAATATATAGTAAATATGCCTGGAATTCCGTTTAGTACGTGAAAATAGGTGAAATAAAATATCGTCAAAATATTTCTTTTTCATAATTCGGGCATATACGTATATTAAAATCCAGTTCATTACAATAAATATGTTGATTACTACAAAATATGCACTTTCCTAAATATCCCCCTTATCAGAGCCCCCCGATGTCAGTTTTCTGTTGAAAATTTATTTATTTATTTATTTTACGTCAAAAACAGTTAAAAACTGTGTGTGACGTGCTACGGGAAGAAGTGAATTCTGTGCACATTTCATAATTCTGTTCATAATAGCCAATTTTTTTCAGTTTTGTTTCGTATCAAAGTTCCATTTATAACCATATACTGGCGTTGGACGTGGAGTGGAATAATTATCCTTTAAATTAGTCAGTCATCATTAGTCGCAGTCAGTCACTGCCTCTCATCCCTCGAGCCAGGGGCTTGGCGCCGTTAGAACTCGGGGATTATAGATGGTCACTCAACCAGGAACCCACGACGTCTCGCCTTGCTTAACTCTGACTTCACAAAGCGTAGTTAAGCATTTCAGCTAACGACATCCGATTCACCCGGGGAGGGAGGAAGTTGACACATTCACCGAAGCAAGTACCTAGAAACAGTCGAAGAGGTGAAATGATATTCATTCCCATTTAGTTGTTAGAGGCAGTTTTAGAACTATACAATATAAATGGTAATAAATACATGAATGCCATTAAAATAATCATTATTTTCATTATTGGTGCTGAATAAGGTCTCTAAGAGTATAAAAACAGTTACGGAGAAGAAAATATCTTACTTGGCATTTACACTTGTAAATAGAATTTAATTGTTTGGCTGACTCGGCGATGTGTTATAAAATAACAAACGTATATTATATGTAGATTTTACTGACTTAATAATACTGACACCTGATACCTACGCCACATGTTATAATTACAGATTTATGTATTTTAAGAAAATAAGTCCCCACCCTTGAGGTAGAGAGTTGTGACATTAACCATAGATTCGTTAATGAAGGCAAGGGATTAAAAGAATTCCATGATCAAACAATTGATGCTAAAACCGCACATATCTCGTAATTTTTGTAAAGTTTCGTAATATTACACTATTGCAATATTGCTGCACCCAGAAGGACGAGGTGAATGGCGATCATTGTTGGCAGGCAGATAGAGAGTACCACGCATACGAAATGGTTACATTTTCACGTGTGTAGGACCAATATTTACTGCGCTACACGCCCACAGACTATACATGTCAGTTTGGCGTGAGGTCGCCCTGTTGGCAAAACACACGCGTCCAGACGTCGTGGCATGGAGTTGTACTCTCTAATGGAGTCCTGTGCTAGTCCATGCCATGCAGCCTGCACCTGAGCGCGCAGTTCTTGCAGATTGGTGGGTAGGGGTGGGATCCTGATCGCATGTTCCATAGCACCTCAGACATTCTCGATCGGGTACAGGTCTGGCGATGCTGCTGGCCATGGCAGAGTATCCACGGCTGCAAGGCATGCTCGGGAGATGGTTGTGGTATGCGCGTTTTCCTGTTGAAATAGGGCATGGGCGAGTCTGTAGCGACGTTGCTGAGGTATGAGGGGCAGGCGTCGTAACGGTCAGCCTACGGCGAGCCCTGCTTTGTGCAACCGCCTGCCAGTGGTATTGGCATTTACAGGATGAAGTATATATTATATTATGTCTGTTTCTTCTGCATTCTGAACACCGATTTCCGTCCTTTCCTCGTCATGTAGCAGCATTTTTATTTCTCTCCCATCGTCTTCATAATTCATGCTCATGTTCGAATTCATAGATAATCAGAGAAGACAACAGAGGCCCGACGAACTGCGATACATTCTGTTATGTTCTAGGAATATTGATATATTATGAGTAAGGGGCGGATTTTAATGAAATATTATTTTTTTCTTTTCACTTTAGAACAATGCCGTTTATTACAGAAATTAATTTTACGTTATAATAAAATGAATTTTTGTTATGTCATTTTTTGCATTTTTGTCAATTTCGATTTTGTCAATTCGCAGTTTTGTTTTTGTCCTAGTATTCCAATATTTTCACTAAACCATGTAAGCAGAATGCCAGAAAGTGCAAAGTATGTTAATTATCCCTAATCTTCTAAGAATTCCCGTGAGATTTAGTATTCTAGTACTACATGCTCCCTCTATGCATGCGCAATAGAACAATCGATAAATGGAATTAGCAACATTTTTTTCTTTGACGTGGATTCTTCAATTGGAAGTAAGTAAAAATTAAACTCCGTATCTAAAAATATGTGTCGATAGAAGAAACCGAAAACCTCCATAACGTTAAAAAAATTCTCGGAAATTAAAGCGTTTATCCTGGCTCTTTATTTTATTCTAACTACTCTTCCACGAACACATCTAATATTGTAAGGAAGCGTGCAAAGACTGAAAACTAAAACCGCATTTGAGTAACTAGGTACTAGCTGTAGTTTCGGCAGTACATATTCGTTAGTCATTGATTGATTGGTGTTTCCGGGGATGTCATCTATTTCGGACACATTCTTTCACCGAGGTATACAAGATATACACATTCTTATACCGTGGTATCGGCGCTATCGCAGATCGCAATGCGCTGTTCATTTTTAACAAGATGTGTGCTCGCTTAGCATATTGGATATCTCAAACACCCTACTTGAAAAATAAATTGAATATTTCTTTTGTGCTGTTATTTCTCCACCCTTTGTTTGAAGATAAGTAAAGAAGATTATAGTTCTTCGGACAGTTTGAATTTGTCGCCGCAAGACACACCAATTAAGAAAATTAAACTAGGAAAAAGTCGGTTAACAAAATACATTTAAGTGGAATGTGATTATAATTGACTGTGCGAGGTAAAGTCAAATGAGTATAAAACTAGTTGCCGACTTAAGTAAGAGTGCAGCGTTTTTCATCGTGGACTAAATGATATCGCAAAGCAATCGAAAACACGTTCTCGCGTGAAGATCGCGAGCTATCAAGCTGCAAAAACTTTAACAGACTATTTCCCAAGCCATGTACGTCGTCTTTTGATTTCGAAAATACCTATTGAAATTTGGTAACCTACAGATTACGTTGTTTGTGATTGAAACCTGTCTAAATGTGTTTCGATACTTACAACTAAAATATTACTCATTATTGGGTTTTACATTCCCGTATACATACGTATATAAGGAGTAATATACGTAGTATAAGGAAAGTTATGTAATGCAGCGGAATATCGATGCAGAGGTTTCAAAGGAAATATATGTTTTGGGGTCCCCTGTTACTGAAAATGTGTTTTTTTAAAAGCGTCCGTCCGTCCTTCCGTCCGTCAGTGTGTGAACATCACTAGCGCCAAAACCATAAGTACTATTTCTTCCAAAATGGATATTCCCCGGTCGATGTGGTCACACTCGAGGCGCCGCGATTTTGAAAAACTTTCCTCAAAATTTGGGGGTACTTTGCATCAAGCCCCCGAACATTTTCAAAATTTTCTCAAAAACGACTCCAATTTTTTTTCTTTAAATTTTTTGTAAGAATAGAGTAAAATACACTTGTAAAGGTGGAACAGATACTACTTTCGGGGTTAACTCTGAATTTTCGAAAATTGCAAAACTTTAAATTTTTTTCAGCGACTTCCTACAACTACAAATTGAATATAGAGATTCATCCTTCAAATAAAATTTATCCTCCAAAATGAGTTCTTTTATGAAGGTCATTCTTTTGAAAATTTTAGTTTTGTCGCGCAATATTGCGTGCAGTATGTGCTGTTTAAAAAAAATACAAAAACATGATTTTCTGAAAAACAGCTTAAAATTTTTTCTTTAAACTTTTGATATGGAGAACGGTAAATGTACTTTATGGGGCGTCATAAACGCCATATTGCGCTATTCTTGTGTTTTTTCAAAAATTATAAAAATGTAAGTTTTTTTACCTGTCTCTCACGTCGTTAGTACTTACATTAGGGGCAATTTTTTATATTATTATATTTATGAGTACGTGTGCTTTAAATAATGTCAGCAACAGTTTCGCGAAAACTCAACCGTTTTCTTTGAAAACTAGCTCAAAATTCCGCATTTTCAGAAACGCCCAAACGCCATTTTCTGATAAATCGCTACAAATTTTTTCTTCAAACTTTTCGAACTGATATTGCTAATTGCACTCTTTAATATGAAGTAAAGTTCATTTTGGGGTATTTTTTGTTTCTTCAAAAATTACACAAATGTAATTTTTTGCCACATCACTCAAGCCGTTAAAATGCACATTTTCAGCAATTTGTAATCACTTGTATTTGTGTGTATGTGTTTCAAATAACTTCAAATGAAGTTTTTCGAAAACTCAAAAATGTTCTGTGAAAAGGAGCTTTAAATTTCGAATTTACAGTAGGGCTTTAACCCCATTTTCTTAAAAACGGCTCTAAATTTTTTAAAGAAAATTGCCACTTAGGACGAGGTTTTACTGTTCTTGAATATTCTTAAAATAATATTTTCGCTCTACTATTAGAAAATCGAAATAGTTTTGAAACCAATCACACTTTTTTCATTAAAATTTGTTAAAAATCACGATTTAGACGAAAAATAATCTGACAACGCTAACAGTACCCCCATTGACGTCCATTGTCCTCTCATTCTGCTTTGTATTTTAAATATCCTCCTTTTAGTACATTTTTAACATTTGTTGTCATTTATTTTATCATATGACTAACATCTGATACCTTAAATAGCTTGTTTAATTTAAAATAAAAAACATGAATATCTTTTTTCTGAACGCTGACACACGCATGCATAATAGTGTCTGTCTAGCGACTAAAATAATAGAGAAGCTCAGATCATCTTCGTCTGCATTTTGTGAACTAATCTTTTCACTTGAATCGCAAATGGAAAGAAGAAAGAAACAGAGCTGATAGTCTTAATTAAATATAGTATATAAAATGAAATGTGTTGATGCTTTTTTTGCTAATCGAGTGTTCACCCTTTTACACGAATATTGTTGGCAACCCTATAGTACACCGGATTTTCAGCAGCTAAACTTTAAATGTCGATTTTGCAAAAAGAAAACAACTTTCGTGCGACATGTCCTGTGCCTCTCTAGGAAATTGGGGAAATCCACGGATCAAGTAACAGTAAACTCTGCGCACTGATAGGGTATCACAACTGTTCGCCCAATTTCAGTTTCACGTCTTTTAATGAGATGACGGAAATGAAAGTGATACAGTTTCATTCTTTGAACTAACAGAGCCATTCTTACGTTTCATTTCCGGAAAAACATCTGGTGCGGTAGAATATCATTGTCAGAATTCATGGTTATCGACTTGTCCTCTAAACAAGCGAGTTTTGTATTGCGTTCGTGAACTAAGCCAAGCGATCAACACAGGACCCATGGCTGAAAGCTTTTTCATTGTTTTATTTTTTATTGTGCTATGAAGTGCAAGAAAAAGAGAGGTTTTGAACTTTTAGGACAAAGAATGTGTAATGCATATCCAAATGTCATATTGACTCTACATAATAAAATGGGGACACATTACCAATATGCAACGTATTAGGATCACTAAGGGGTCGTCCATAAATTACGTAACGCTAGAGGGGGGAGGGGGTCTGCGGCAATTACGCTACGTTACATAGAAGTAGGAGGTATTTGTTAAGTGTAACGTAACATTGATATTTACTTTTTTACAGTTGTCAACATTATTTGAAATAATTCATTTTTTAGTCCTGTACTAAAACATTAAAATATTAATAAATTTCTTTTAAAAACATAAATAAACTAAAGTTATTTGTTGTAAATTGTTTTAATAAATGGACAATTTTTTACACTTTTTTAATCTGTAAGATTATGAAGAATACTCAAAACTGATATGAAGTATAATCAAGAATCCATTTAAATTGGCGCTGTAGACTCTCACTCTTGCATCATCCGCGACGGTTTGTGCAGAGCTTGTGATCAACCATTTCTCCTGCATTCCTCGAAGCATTATTTCTTCAGTCACAATTTGCCCCAATGTTATTGTTTGATGCAGCCAGCATTGTCAACTAATTTCTACTTTAATTATAATTAATTTTAATGTACGAAACAAGTAAAATAAATACAAATTGTTTCTACCATACTATAATTTATTTTCATTTCTTGAACTTACCACTTAAAAGGGGGGATTTGTTCACAAGCGTTACGTAATTATTTAGGGGGTTCAAGGGCGCGTTACGGGTGTGTTACGAGGGGGAGAGTGGGTATTGAAAATACTGCAAATTTGCGTTACGTAATTTATGAACGGCCCCTAAATTTGATAATTTTTAAACGTTTATTGTTAGCCAAGAGGAGAAAAATACTTTAAGTATATTTCAAAAGATAGTAAACAATTCTAAAACACATTTACGTCAAAAAGAAAAAAAAACGTGTTTCGTGTAATTTTTAAGATATTTGATTTTTCATTATTTGTTCTCTGCTTGCTCCCTGCGGCCAATTTCCTCCCAAATATTTTATGAGTAAAATGTGCTTGTTGACTGATGGACGTTGCTGGATTTATATGGGCACCAAAAGCTGTTTCTGTGAAGGTTTAATATGTGATTGATGTTCTCCCAGATGTCTTCAAATTTATACGTTTTGATTGGATAAATTCTAATATTCGTCCCAGCAATTTTGGTATCTAAATCAGCTTTCATCATACTTTCTCGGATTGTTTCGAATTTTTTTGCAAGTTTCGAATATTCAGCAAGTTCAGTTACAATGAGGCCTGGGCTATTTTTAAATGTCATGTGCTGTAACTCAGGAAAAACAACAAGGAAAAAATGTGCAGCCATTTTTGACAAAAACAATAAATTGCATTAAATTGAACCAGAGGTTACGCGAAAACTACTCAACAATCTCTATTACAAGGGTTAGATAAAAATTAATGAGTAATGTTTTTTCTCTGAAGGGTCTTTATTGACAGAGCTATTTACATTTACACACGTTGAATACAATCCTCTCCGTTATTAATGACCTTCCTTATCCTTCACAAGTACATCATCTTTGCCTAATCTAAACGCTTTAACCCATCGTGCGTCTGTGGAGAATGGTAACTCTGCGTCACCACATGCTTCACGCAATCCCTGAAAACATTCACGACTCACTGGCTTTAAGTTATAGCAATATTCTCATTACCTTTTATCCAACCTATGTATTTATTTATAATTGTTTTTCGACCGATCGGGGGCTTAGAGCTTGTCCCGGCT
This sequence comes from Acheta domesticus, assembly GCA_031308135.1. NCBI lineage: Eukaryota > Metazoa > Arthropoda > Insecta > Orthoptera > Gryllidae > Acheta > Acheta domesticus. The sequence continues at coordinate 51,946,243 of JAHLJT010008446.1, forward strand.
GGGGCAGTGCCCTGCTGGTGGGAGATACCTGGATGAGGGGAAAACCCCTAGTCGACAGTAGGTCGGCGCCGGATCTCGCCATCCAGCGGGGAAAGATCACCCCCCCGCCGGAGGAAAAGCACGCCCAACACTCACGGGACTAATGACCTAAGTAGTTGACGCACCCGGAATCACGAATAATCAATCAATCATAATTGTTTTCGAAATTCGACCATTTCTTGTGGTGAAAAGAAATTTTGATTTCTGTCGGACTAGAATGGCAATTGAGTGCCTGAAGCAAGCACGAAAGAGCGAGGAGGCGACTTAGCGAGGAAAGGGATGGGCGAGGTGGGCGCGGCGGGAGAGGCGTGGCGCGGCGGGGCGGGGCGGAGGGAGCTGCTGCAGAGCCGGCGGGGCCCGCCGGGGAGGGTGAGCGCGCCTTGGCCGCCCGGGGCGATGGCGCGGGCGAGGAGCCGGAGGGCGAAGCGAGGGGAAAGGCTCTGGGGGACGGCTCGTATGAGAAGAACCGGGCGGATGCGGAGGCCGCGCACGGAGCTGCTGCGGTAGCGCTGGGTGGGTGGCGCTGGTTGCTTGCTCTGGTTGGATAAGCTTGTTTGATGTACTGGTTGGATGTGCTGGATGATTGCGCTGATTGGTTCCGTAGGTTGCTGGCTTCGGTTTGTGGCGCAGGTTTGGTTGCGGTGATAAGTTGCGCTGGTTGGGTGTGTTAGATGACTGCGCTGATTGGTTTTCCAGGTTGGTTGCGACGGTTTGTTGCGTAGATTGATTTTGTAGGTTGGTTGCATCGGTTTGTTACGCTGGTTGGTTGCGCTGGCTGGTTGCGCTGGATGGTTGCGCTGGTTAGTTACGCTGGTTAGTTACACTGGTTAGTTGCGCTGATTGTTTGCGCTGGATGGTTGCACAGGTTGGTTGCAGAGGTTGGTCGCGCAGGTTGGTTTCGCAAGTTGGTTTCGCACGTTGGTTTCGCAGGTTGGTTGCGGTGAGTGCAGGGCAGGAAGGCTCGAGTGGCAGGTAAGGGAGGCTGCCACGGTCGTGATGAGTCATTTCGGAATATAATGGCCAAACTTAAATTTACTCCAGGTCATTGACGGAGACAAATCAAATACGCCGAGAATATCTTCAGAGCAACGATTGGATGAATCCAAATGTTTTTCGAATGTGCACCCGAAGCAGAATCCTGAAAGTCTTGAATTCCTAGTTTATCCGAAACCTGATTCTTTCGAATTCCTAATAATAATATTAAAAAAACTGTGTCAGACTGTTTTAAAAATGACTGCCCTAGCCGGTAATAGAGCCAGGATCGATTGGTATACGTCCACTTGCTTTATAGTTGACCACATGATGAAATGTATAATAATATTAACAGTAATAAATTTTGTCCTAAGAAGAAAGACTGAGGCGAAGGAACAGTTTTAAAGAAATTATTGAGTGGAGTAGGCAAGGTTCAATATAAAGAAATCAGATGATGCTGATTATAAGTAAACTCTCGTTAACATGAACTCCAAGGTTTCGAGAGAATCGATGTTCGAGTTAATTGTGAAATCCGATACAAAAAAACTTTCAACTCAAAACTCTCTGAATAAACCGACATTTATAACTGTAATTCACACTAACAGTCTTTTTCATTAATACGTCCTAACACATTTGTTATGTTGCGTTGAGAGTAAAGTAGCAGACATCTTGTAAGCTTTTTCCTCTAACAAACACTCCACAATGCATTCACTTAGGACTGAAGTTTCTGCCAGTCTTCCCAAAAATTGAAGATCCTGTAATTACGTCTTCTGAGGAAGGCTGGTGATTTTCTCTCATTCGACAGCGTCATCATATAGTATCCCAAGCACTCTTGTAGATATTATTTATTCCTGAAATATCTCTCATTCTATTAGTGTATTTTATTATTTTATTTCTCATGTATAGCCCGTGCAATATAATCTTCTGAAACGGAAAAAGTACAAGATTTTTCGAAACAGTTGGGTATGCGATCTGTTAGGCTGCTAAGCGCACAATGCTCTACAATCAACCCGCAGGCGATTAGAACGAAAGTAAAAATACTTATTGACTACACTCACAGTGTGTAATAGGTTTAACGAAAGTTTTAGTTTTAACATTATCCATGTGCGGTATTGTGAGAAGACCTTGATGATTTTGGGCAGTCATATTCCGGGAAGTCCGGAAGAGACTGTTCTCATTGGTCGAAGAAGTAAGGTGGCTGACTGTCAGTGTCACCTACGATGGGCCGTGATTCAGTGAACTTCCAATCCAACTTCTTCGAGAGTAAAGCAAACTGAAGGCTACGCCAGACCCGAAAAGTTTCCCCTAACTTCCCGTTACGAGAATTTCGTATTTAAGCAAAGACATCCTAACGAGAATAACTGTGTTTTAAAACAAGATCAACGTAAATGTGACATATTATGACAGAATAACTGTACTGTATAAGCAATAGTTAAAGTTTGCCAATTTTGTCAGTGACCCCCTTGTATATATGGTAGGAATTGCCATTTTGTGATTGGCATCGTCGCCAGGTGTGGTGATGTCAGCAGTGTTAGAGGTGGTCGCATCCTGACGTACGGCTTGTTTCAATGATCTCTGTATCCGTTAGATCGTTCTGCTCTTCAGAAGCTCCATTTCACAGTATAATGATTCCTCATCGTAAACTCTAGTTGACAAAATTGGCAAGGTTTTGAGCCGTTTCGACATAAAAACGGCCTACAAAAACATAAAAAACTTGGGCCAAAGTTACTACACGTTAAAAAATCTTGTCCCACCTCTTTTGTCATCAAACGTATACGAAATCCCCTGCAGCTGCAGTCCTCCCCGTCTGTCCTCCATGTCTCTCTTCCCTACTCGTCCTCCATTCCCGACCTCCATGCCCGTCCTCCATGCCCCTTTAGCTCTTTCATAGGAATATTCTACTTTTGCTTCATTATTTCAGAGTTCCTTGGAAAATGAAGGGTTGTTTCATGGCGCATCAGTATCCTCTATCAACTTTCCCATGTTTATTGTGCACAATATTTTTTTCACTATAATCAATCTTCCTCACACCTAGTTGAAATCCTACCAATACAAGTTAACAAATGTGGGTGCAATGTTAAATGACATAACGCTCAGCATATTCAATTAACCTGTTGCTATACCCAACATGTACACAAGAAATGTTATGGATGATAAATATTAAGAAGTGAGGACCCGACTTTGGAGAACTGGAATGCTGGAAAAATATATTATGGAAGCAGTGACAAAATCACTTTGTTACTCAAGTTGTAATTCATTACTGTTATTGATATGAATAAATTTTCTAAAAATAAGAATAAAATTGATTGCCATTAATAAAATCATGGAACATCTGAAGTTATTTACAATGTTCAGATAAATATGTAAACTCGTACCGATTACCTCAACGAAACTGGAAGGGAAATTTATTGTGTTCATTTACTGTCATTGTGTCTGCCATCATGATACAAATCCAATAAAATCAACGAATTACAAAGGGAAGAGATTTTCCCCAGGATTGACAGTGTATTAAATAAAACTGCCCCCACTAAAGAAGTAAAGAATTACTGTTTGATTTAGTATATGTTCAAATTATTTTCAGTTTAATAAATAATTATAATATACTAATTTGAAAAACGAATTTTATGAATTTTACTATTGTCAAACTATTAATGTGTATGAATTTTCTTATTGTGGAAAAAATGCGACTGTCTTGCTTTCTGCAGGTGGCAACTCACTGACGCCTTCCTGTGAATTGAATAGGCAACACTTCCTGCATGAGTGAAACGCGGGACGCTTACCGGTGAGTAAAGGGGATGTGGAATTGTCTTTCTTTAAACTTCCTTTAAAATCAAAGGCGCATGGCGATATCAATGTAAGAAGAGAAAAATATTGATATTTCAGCAAAACAAATAAATTAAGTTAATACTTTTTCTACACTCTGCGACTACTACATTATTAAAGCCAGAGGAACACTTCCGTAATGACTTTTTTTTACAAATGTAATGAACTATACATGTTTCAAGTGCCATGTACATTTCTTAATATGTGAATGGTTTTAAGATAATTTTGAGTCAAATCGTGACCATTTTCCATAAATATATAAACAATATTCCCTCAAACACTATGCAAGTCTTTTTCTACTTGCAAGAATGGAGCACAATATTGTGAATTATTTACCACAAGTGCCATTTTTATTAAAGGTGTTTAATAAAAAAATATCATATGTATTTTTTATGGACGCGTCTGGGCATATCAAACGTTCGTCAGCGGAAGGTTAGTGTGTACGCGCAGGATCCTGCGCTTTCTTCTTCCAATTCTAGCTCGGCAAAATACTTTTGCGGTTTGGCAACTCTCGGAAAGGCATGCATTTTGTCAATGGGGCGACCCCAAAGTGAGATAATCCTTCTCTGGCCGCAAATACATGTATAATGGGGTTCAACGATGTGCCAATCATTCTTCTAATTTTTCCTCAAGCAGTTTTTGTCTTCTAGATCTCTACTAGATCTCTCTTACTCTCTTCTAGATCTCTTTTTCTAACTGTCCTGTGGTCCACCAAATAACGGATGACAAACGTTCTAATACGCAGTACTGGGTTGGGTATATTTATCGATTTGAAATTGTGTATACAAAAATAGATTGATATCCTCTGATATTTCGCTATATACACTTCTACTTTTCTTTTTCATTAAAAAAGGTTATAGTCATTTAATTTTATTAGGGCAAAATTCTGCTAGATGTGTTCATTGTCATTTCTTGCTCTTTTATTAAATATTTGTTTGATGTTATACAATTCATCATTACCATACCTTACATTCAAATCTCCTATGATAAGGATGAATTTTCTAGTGATCTTATTGTAGAATTCTTGAAACCGTGAAATTTGTTTCAAGTTGTCACTGGTGGTTTAGGAGAAAAATTGCCGTTACCACTGGTGGTTGCTTATTGCCATTATGAAAATGTGGAAAGTGGAAATTCATCCTGATGCTGCTATTTACAATAAAGTTAACACGCATTGCTTATTATGCAAGCGAAATATTAAATGTTCACCATTATTGAGTTCAGTATTATTCGTTATTTAATATTGTGGTGTTTTAAATCACTATTGCATTTCGTTACATATTGAAAAATTAATTTAAAAATAGATTAATTACTCTTAACCTACAAAACGCAAGTTTCTTTGTGCATTTGCAATGAAATAAGACGTATAAAAGCACTTTTCTGGTTCGCATCACTGATTTTGCTTATTCCCATCAAAGGACTTGACTGCCAGCTAGCCTTGAAGCTGCAGATCATACTTGAAGTTTCAGAGCATGAAAGAAAATAATTTTATTGTCACCTGAAACAAATTAAGTATCCGACAAGATAAACAACTAGATAACACTGCATTGTGACACTGCGTCTCGTTGCATGAAGATACTGAATAAAAAGGAATACCCATACCACTTCCACCCTTTATAACGTTTGGTTCAAAACCGCAAAATCATCAGGAAGTTGGGACCGCCAAATTTAGGTTAACCCACGAAATGTGCGTGACCGCTGACTGCAGAACCAGATGACTAAAGAGAGTAAATATTTATAAGTGGTTTATAGAAAAATCAATTCACGAAAAAGTCTGTTAATGGAGGTAATTGATTTATCAATGTGACCTGTTCAGCTGGTTTGTACTGTTCTTGTTCACCTGATATTATCAATGTCACTGGAAGCTTTGCTGAATATTCACTTTAGGTATCGCCTTCTAGATCTTCGCTTATTATTATTATTATTATTATTTTTATTGTTATTACTATTATTCCACTAAAGATGTTATGAGTCGGCTCAAAATAAAATCTACTCCATGTAGCAACCAGCTACCTAAAGTGCAGATATAGGGACTTTCGGTGTCCCTATAATACTTTGCGCAAAATGTGGGCTATTCCAAATAAAGCTATTTCTTGCATTCCGTAGCATTTTGAATGACCTAGCCAAGCCCTTTCACACGTTTTGCAGAACAAACCCCAGAGCCCCGATGACTATTGGTACGACCTGTGCTTTTACGTTCCCACATTCGGCTGATTTCGATTTCCAAACTCTTTTATTTAAGACTATTATTATTATTATTATTATTATTATTATTATTATTATTTTTATTATTATTATGCCATTACATCACGACTAAAGATGTTATGAGTCGGCTGAATATAAGATCTACTCCAGGTTGCAACCAGCTACCTAAGGAGCAGATCCGGTGACTATCAGTGCCTCTACAATACTTTACGCAAAATGTGGGCTGTTACAAATAAAGCAATTTCTTGCACTTCCCAGTCTTTTGAATTACCAGGGAGTTTAGATAAGTTCTTACTCAAATTTTGCGGAACAAATCCCAGAGCTCCGATAACTATCGGGACGACCTGTGCTTTTACGCCCCACATTCGGCTGATCTCGATTTCCAAACTCTTGTATTTAAGACGTTTCTCTGCCTCCTTGGTAACGACGTTTTGATCGCAAGGTACAGCAACATCGATAAGTAAACACGATTTTTTCGACAAATCCCGGATAACTATATCCGGTTTGTTTGCCACTATCGTGCGATCAGTTTGAATTTGTTGGACGTACAATATCGTACACAGTCCAACAGACGTCACCGGTTTGGTGAGTGTTCGTACCACTTGAGGCATGTGTTTGGAACTTCGAGGGCGGTACAGATCTGCCAGTGGAGGTAGCTACAAACCCTGTCATGTCTTTTCAGGTATTCTGTCTTTGCTAGGATTGGACAAGCTGAGACAATATGATCAATGGTTTCTACTTGCTCCTGGCAAATGCGGCATTTATCATCTTGGGAAATTTTGAAAACCGCTTTATCATAATGTCGTGTTCTCAAGGCCTGATCTTGGGCAGCTATTACAAGTGCTTCCGATTCTGGCTTCATTCTTCCCCTTTTAAGCCACATGAATGATTGATCTTTATTGATCTGCACCTTGTCCATTCTTTTTAGGTATTGTCCGTGGAATGGTTTGTCTCTCCACGATTTCTTTAACACTTTTTGTGTTTCACACTTCATGTTTAGCAGCATCAGAAATTCAGTGTCTGTGTTATTCGACGTGTCTTGCCTAGTTTTCTTCGCAATGCTTCTTGCTACACTAACAATGCCTCTGTTTCCCATTCTTCGGTCAGATTTCATGACCTGTCTCATTAGAGGGCCATCTTGATGGCTGACTACATACTTCCCCAACCCGACTATTGCGTTGTGCCAGGAGGCCTCAATTTGTCTGAGGCCTCTTCCTCCTTCCTTACGTGACACATAAAGTCTATGTATATCAGCTCGAGGGTGGGAAACATGATGCATTGTTAGCAGTTTTCTGGTTTTTCGATCCATGGTGCGAATTTCTTGCTCAGTCCAGTCCACTAGCCCAAACTGTATTCGGCTACAGGTACCGCCAAACTACCTATTGCAGATATTTTTATTCCTGGAATTCAGAGCGGACTGCAGGACCAGTCTCACTCTCCTATAATACTCCCTACGAATTCTCTCTTTCATTCTGTCCTTCGAGATGGTTTCACATTCTTCAATGCCCAGATATTTGTAAGTTTTACCTGGCTCAAGATCTTGAATCACAGTGTGCGTATCAATTTCAATGTTCTCAGACGTTGTGAGTTTCCCTCTTTTTAAATTGACTTTTGCACACTTGTCAAGACCAAACTTCATGCAGATGTCATTGCTAAAGTCATACACGACAGACAGCATTTGAGAGAGAATCGCTTCATTCTTAGCAAACACTTTCAGATCATCCGTGTAAAACAAATGGGATACTGGCCTTTCATCACCATGGAGCTTAAAACCAAAGTCAGCTTGCGACAACTGTCTCGATAGTGGGATCAAACTGATGCAAAACAGCAGAAGGGATAGTGAATCTCCTTGAAAAATACCCCTGTTAATCTGAATACTTCTGGTTTCTACTGCTTCCTTTCCGCTGTGTATTAGTAACCTGGTACTCCACGACTTCATACTAGCCTTGCAAAATTCAATAAGTCTAGGATGAAATCGATAGATCTCCAGGGTCTTCAAAATCCAATCGTGTGGTACACTATCAAAGGCCTTTTGGTAGTCAATCCAAGCCATGCTCAAATTACGTTTGCGTTTCTTTACATCATTCAAAATGACTTTATTCAGTAGCAAGATTTCCTTACATCCATATGAGCCTTTACGACTTCCTTTTTGTTCAGCTGGCATTAGATGATTCTTATCTAGATGTCTGTACATTTTGTCAGCTATGGCTGCAGTGATAACTTTGTACAGTACTGGCAGACAAGTAATTGGCCTGTAGTTCTTCGCCAAAGAGCTGTCTCCCGCTTTGGGTAGCAAATATGTGATGCCGCGTGTGAGCCATTCCGGGAGTTCCTTTGGGTTTTCTAAAATTTTATTAACAGCCTTTGCTAGATGAGAATGTATTGCTGTTAATTTCTTAATCCAATAAATCTGGATCTTATCAATCCCGGGAGACTTCCAGTTTCCCATGTTCTTAATTGCTTGGAAGAGGTCCTCTTCCGAGAATTGGTGAACATCTTCCACTGTTTCTACAAGTTCATCGGCAGCATCAACTTCAGATTGAAGCCAAGATGCGTCTTTGTTGTAGGATCTGCTCTCCTCCCAGATTCCTGCCCAAAATGCTTCGACGTCATCTTTTGAAGGAGTAACAGCTTTGCCATTCGGTTTTTGAGTCAGATTGCAGAATCTCTTCGCGTCTGTCTCAAACAACCGGTTCTGTACACGGAAATCTATTCTACGTTTGTAGCGTCTAATTCTTTGAGCCCATGCTTGAATTTTCTCTTTTAGCTTTTCAACTACCATTAGCCTGCTGGTGTCATTTTCAATTTGGTATTTTTGTTCAACATTGAATATTTTTCGTTGAACTGTAGAGGTGTGCGTTGATTTAGAAGATGCCTCAGCTAAGAGTGATATTTCGCGCCGGGTGGCGGCTATTATTATTATTATTATTATTATTATTATTATTATTATTATTATTATTATTATTATTATTATTATTATTATTATCGTAAGCAAAGGCAACCTTGCCAGTTTTTGAAAAGTATGTTGTTTCCACCTTGCCAGGTTCCTGCTCCAACAAATAGATGCATCTGCAAATTAAACAAGTCATGAAAGATAGAAGACAGAAAATTGCGTGTCACTATTACTATTGATTCATATTAGATGAGTTCAGCCACAGAGGTTTTTCGACCGACAATTATTAAAAAATGTAAGAAATAAAATCACAGAATCACATATTATGAACTTAAAAGTTTATATATATTTCATTAACTAAAACTTTGCTGTTCGATGTTTCGAGGACATGAATTGTTCGTCTTCTACAATGAATACAAGATATTTTCTTAAACCAGAAATAACAAGTTACAATCATTAAAATAAATGTACAATTATAATGAAATACTAATTCTCGATATAAAATTACGCGAAGATTTACTATTTTGAGCAACAAAAAAGTAATTAACACACAAAACTAACTAAATAAATATGAACATCCCCTGTTGCAAACGCACGTTCTGCATGGCAGTTGCGTTATGAGAATGGGAATGACATTGGGCTGAGACCGTAATGAGGCAGTAGGAGAAGGGGGAAGGCTTCAAAATACTGTTAAAAAGAACGTAATAAAAATGATCAAATTTCTTGGGTTCCCAAAATGCATTAGAAGAAATTTTTCTTTTTCTTTTTAAAATGACAACGTTCGCTCAATTAAAAATTCAGGAAATAAAATAACTCCGGCAAACCAAAAATACAAACAAACATTAGAATTAGTCAAAGTCTTACTTCTCTAAAAAGTTTGATAAAACAGAATCATAAAGACACGTGAAGAAATTTGATTCCACATGTGTGTTGAGACAATTAGATGATTTAATATGAACCTTTCCAGAACCTAGTTTCCAGAACCTAGAATAATAATAGCGATCCGACTCTAACACTTTAAGATCCATAAAATTCATTCATGTCCATTGTCTAGCCGGTGTGTCGTAATTGAATTTTGTCTTTAGGAATTTCATCAATGTTACGTATATGCTCTGATACACGTGTTTCCAACTTCCTCTTAGTTTGCCCAATGTACCATTTTGAACATTGTTGACAATTGTTGCGATTAAAATTGTTCTGAAGAGCAATAAACATTGTTCAGAAGATCAAGTTTCCTCTCCGGTCTTTTAAGTTAACAAAAATGCCTGTTATTGCGCACTCTGTGTAGCAACGTCATATCAAATTTGACTTTTTTACTTTTCCATTAAAGCGTGTTTAGTAAAGAAGCGTGTTTAGTGAAAAAGCGTGTAACATTAATGAAATTTTTTATGCTTCCTTGTGTTACTTGAATGGGGAATGACCTATTTTTATAAGTAATTTTTTGCATTGTTTGTCGATTTCAACTAATAAGTCATTTTTTACCTTTTTCGTCATTTTTAGTGCATTTTTTTCTGATTTTATTGATTTTAACATCATTTTAATGCTATTTGCTTCAAATAATATTTTCAAGATAAGACACATGTTTTCCTCAGAATACTTGAGTGGCCAACTCGATTTCTTAGCTCTGAAACTGTAATGAGGTCTATCAGCGCCATTGTCGGTTCTGCGGATTTCGGGATAATTAAAGATAGATTACCTGAAAAGAACAGTCCAAACCCAAAGTTTGCAAGCTGGGCTCACTACTACGAATGGAAGAAACTTCGGTTACATCAGTATCGTATCCAACAGCTTGAGTTGTTCATCCGAGCTGGTCTTGATCACATTTTTTACGTCACATTTCTTTGGTTTTAGGACATTTTAAAAGCATTTTGAGAGCATTTTATTGTTCATTTTTGCCAATGTTTAGGTCATCAAAAGCCCCAAGTGATTATCTTCGATCCGTCTTCATGTCCTAGGCGTTTGCAGCACTTATCTTGGACATTCTGTTTGTAGTATATCATAGTGATTACTATGACAAATTCAATTAATGTGTTTGATTAAATTTCATGAAAACCAATAATTGTTCTATTTTTACTGTTCAATGAAGTAGTGACCATTTTATTAGATAATCGTAGGAACGAACTTCATTGTTTTGTATTGTTTCTTTATTGTTCACAATATGAACGCTATAAGTGTTTCATAACTTTATGCAGTATATTTCCTGTTCGCCATCTAGCAGTGAAAGGATGTATCGGATGACGAAATAGGTGATTGGAATTTACCCCAGAGGCTTCTTTTCGACTTGAGAGACTTTTACATTCAGAAAATCTACAATATGGGACAGACGGCTTTGTTTTTTCCTCCGTAGGAAGACGTAAAAAATGATTTTTTTGCCTTTAAAAAATCCACGAATTCGATCAGATTTGAACATTTGAACATTCGCTAACCGCTACACCATTGAAACCCCATTAGTCTTGCCCATTTATCCAACGTCTCTATCATCGTCCGGTACTGCAAATCCTATTGATATCCTCTAAGCCGGGTTCGTCATTAAAGTCCCTACGCATTCCAGACACAGCCTTTGTTGGTCGCTCCCTCGTCTCAACAGCGTCCGCGGCTATGTAATTGCAGCCTATAATGGCTGCTCTAAGTTGCGGTCGCCTTTACAAATCGATAATCGCTGCCTCTTTGCATAATTGAACGGTGGTTGCAATGCACAATCAGTTTTTGTACGTTGTTGAGGTGTGAATTCTCGATCAACCAACCGTACTAACCACAATAGAAGATTTAATAACTCGTGCACGTCGAAGTAAAAAAATGCTATTTCAAGTTGATGCGCGTTTCACGTCATTCATATCCCATTTCCGACAGCCTCTTCTAGAGAATGAGAGCGTAGTCAAAGTACAGCGAGAAGACTGGAAGAGGATCACATTGTGTCAGTAAATGACGTATTTTGTAAATGTTAACACGTTTATATATTAGTAAATTTACCAGTAACTGCTGTATTAATTTTCAGTGAGTATTTTTAATTTTTTGTTCAAGGTGATGATTCAAGGTGAAGTAATATAAGTCTTAGTCATAACAGGACAAATAATCTATCCCTTTTGTGGTACTTTGTACTCGCATATAGCTAGCTCCTGGCGAATGAAGATATTTACTTCAATTGAATGTAAGAAGGCGGTAGTTTGAATTTTTATAATTGAAAACAGATGTATTACGCAAGAATATCATTCGCATTAACCTAAACAAAGTGGCAACAAGAGAAACAATTGAGTGTAAATATTTGAATATCAAAATAAAATACGTACAAACCATTTTTTCCTGTTATTGAACTGGAATACGGTGAGATGATGTTGACTTCATTATGAACTTGTTAATGTAATAATTTGTTCGCTGCTAATCGTCATTAGGATAAACAATAAATAATACAAATACAATAAAAAAATAGAAATGATGTTCAAAACTGATGTTCAACATTTCTCAAGATTTAACCCTTTATGCAAGTATGTAGGCACATGTTACGTAGAACAAGAATGTCGAACATTGTCATACAAGCAGACCGCGCCCGCTTTCCAATCTCCCCTTTTATTGGTTCTCTTTCAACTGATGTTTTGTATAGGTCGTTTAGTTTGCAAGGTATTTATACTTTTAGGGAGGCTATTGATTCCCCAATTTCCTTCATGTCACCGTTTTGCAAATTTTCGTTTTACAGCGAAAGGGAATCCGGAAGGGGATAACTCATCTATCGCAAATAGCGCAGTGCAGTTCTTAAGTTGTATCAAGATTTCAATTAAGAAATTGAATACTCAATATTAAAATTAAGAAAATCAAACAAACGACGATTACAAATACTTTGTGTATTTTTTTAGTTTGTAAGGTGTTTTGCAGTAAATGTTACAAACGTCTCGAGCATTTAGGGTGTGGAAGATGATTATCTTTAGCCAGTGAACATTAGGTGAAAAAGCTCATATAACAAAGGTACTCAACTCATCTTTGACATGACGTCCTGGGAGATCGCAAACTCACTCTGGCGCTGGTGTTGGGAGGGGAACACGAACTCTCAGAGGATGATCCGCCCAACTAGCAGTGACAATGTCGAGTTTTTGTCTTATTGTTCGGTTTTGATCCTCTAAATGTGGATTACCGTCATCACGCATGTTTGAACCCAATGGACGTCAAATCATTAATTTTTTACTGTCAACGGTGAACAATCAAGGCGAAAAACTCGAATTGTCATTGCCGTTGAACGTGTTTTCCCCTGAGAGTACGTGTACCCACTTAACACCAGTGCTTGATGTAATAGTATAAGTTGATGTAATAGTTTCAGTCTTATATTCCTCTGTTAACCAAAGAGACATTATTTCATTTAGGAACTACTGGTGCTACAACAGCACATACTTTCTGGCGTTATTGGAAACAGCTACGTAATATTGAAATATTGCATTTTCTGCGCTAATAACACCTCATCTATTATTTGAAAATTTTCCAAATTTTCGAAAAATCAGGGTTTTTCAACGAATATGTGACCAGCACCATTCTCTTAAACGTCCTTCACACTATCCAACAACAAAAGTTAATCAAAAACGATGAAGCCTTTTTTCGAAAATTTTGAAAATCCCCAAAATCAAAATATCGGTTTTAAATTCAATGTGTCGTGTCATCAGGCAGATCGATTGGGGAATATCAATTTTGGAGAAAATCGACTGAACGGTTTAACCGCTAGTGTTGTACGCACACGAACAGACAGATATTTTGCCATCTTTCGATTTTTCTTTACCGAGGACCTAGAAAACATGGATTCTGGCTATACCACGTGATAGATGTTTTTTTTCTAATTTAGCAACTGGATTTATCCACTTTTTCTTTACCAGGGCCCGGTAATAAGAGACTTTCTACTCCATAGGGAGAAAGTAAAAATAAAAAAAAACATCTCTTAAATAAGATGAGTCGATAAAAATGTATTATTTGCGCTTAAGAAACAATAAAAAATTATTGGAGACTACACGCTAATATTTTTGTTCTTGATATCAGAATTCGTATTCCAGTAACTCTGACTTTGCAAAATACTGTACGTGATAGAAAACAGTTTCAAATTTTAGATTCAGCAGATACAAAAGCATACATTTTAGTTGCAACATTGCATGTTATTTTTCGAATTTTTCAGACAATTTTTTGTTCTTTTCGTGCTTTTTAATTTCACGAATAAAACAGTGACGTGATAATTCTTTTCTGAGCTCACTATGTAATACAGGATGTCGCTATATCATTTCAAAAAACAAATGACCTATGGTCTGCATTTCATCCTACCTACTAGCTTTCGTGACTAGTTGACTTCCCCACGCGCTAACAAATCTCTGTCCTGTCTCAGTTACCGTACCGCACGGCATGCGGTACCGGCTTCCCCACGCCACCTTTGGAAAACGGAATTCAGATGACGTCTGCAGCGAACATAACGAACAATAAATAAAACTGCTGGGTAGTTATTCGAAAACAGACTACTTGCTCTTTACAAGGAACTAGCTACTATTTATCTAGATGTTTCTTTTCTTCTCTGCTTCTGGATACGCTGCGATGAGCTAATCCCTATCTCTCTTGAAGTATGATCAGTCGTTGTGCATGGGAAGTACGAAAAAGGATCTGCAATTCCTTTATTTCGGGTCAAGGAAGGTATAATTTACAAAATGTGTTACAGAATCGACTGACGTTCAGACGACAGTCATAAATATTCTTTTCATGAAATTAAAATTAAAATAAAGAAGAAAACAAAAACGCTTGTATCTGGTGGCACTTTTGTTGTAAACAAACTTCTGGGTATCTCATACTGTTACTTTTTATTGTAAATACAGATTTTTTGTAAAATTAGGAATATACACTGCTTAGTGATGTTAGTTAATAGTTGATGTTGTACAAGGTAATATTTTTGTGCTTTCATATTTCTTAAATTTTTGAGGTAGGAGAAACTGGAGTTAGTTGTCTGGAGGAGCTATTTGGCACTCTGGTTCATACATCTTCAACGTATCTATGAGATCTAACTTTGTTTCTTGTGTCCTTCAAACCTAACGAACTTTTTACTGACGTTTCAGTACGATCGGTGCAACGATGGTGAAATCGTAATATCAGATATGGTTTAGAGCATGGAAAGTAATATTTCCGTAATTCATAGATTGTCTTCTGTAGCACTGAGAAGAATAGATTTTGATTCTTTCCCTCTTTTTTAACTGACAATTTCAACCAAGCTTTTAATTTTCGTGTATTACACAGTACTTTCTTGCTTTTCTACGTACATACGTAGTAAATCCAAAGTTTAGTAAGGCTACGACAAAAATTGGCATTTTTTTTACAGAAAAACTCGAATCGAGGAACCCTGGTATCGAAAAACTGGCCAAATATTGTTCCAAAGTAAATTACTTTCTCTAAAAAAAGGGTTTAATTACATTGTTCCACGGTATCCTGAAATTCCGATGTTACCCAAGGGTTCTACGAATCGTACATGCTTGAGGTTACTGCATTATTGAGGTTACTGTGTCGAGAACATTATTTAGGTTAAGTAATTTACATAGTAATTTGAAAATCCACAACTACGAGTATATTAGCATATTTAATTAACTTACTCATTTGTGCTTATAATATGCAGTTATTAGTAGGGTTATAAAAATAAATGAACAAAACCCTTAGCGCTGCAAAAATAATCACCAACGTCGTTTTTGCGTTTGACACATCTTCAGAATAAAAACAATATCGCCAACACTGGAGTTGATATACCGTTTCCATTGTCGAAGTATTGTCTTCACTTTGCGAAATAAAGCTAAAGATTATCAAAATGTTTCATTTACTGGTAATAGTTTTCGCCTATGATATTTAGGAATTGAATTAATTTCACCTGTCACAATTCCAATCAAATTCTGCTACACTTGTAACGAAATAGTTACTTGTCGATGTGTACCTAATTTTTTTAATAAGCTGTCCCATTTTGAGCGAAATCTGTATTTTCGAAAATTGCAAACAAAATTACCTGCTCAATATATTCTTTGTGACCCTCTGGTTAGAAATAATGTATATTTTGTCCAATAACTAATTTTATGAAGGTTAATGTTTATAAAGATTAACTAGATTTTCATTATTATCGACGTTTCATACGAATGAGTTCGCTTATCATCAGGAGATCTATAAAGTTACATAACATGTTTTACAGTTATTAACATGCCATTGCATAATAATTTTATAAAATCTCATGAGTTTAATTTTTGTTCTATATTAAGTACAAGAATTTAAGAAAACAGAGGCACTAACTTGCCTTATGTAGATTATACTGTATAGACATCTACAATTTAATATATCTGTACAATTTCATTGAGAACAAATGCATTGCAATAGTAGAGATAGTCCCATTCTATGTTTTCACGCCGCCTCAAGCACCGGCCACCAACACGGAGTAAGCATCCACAAATTTGGCGCAGCGATGAGAGAGTAATTCACGTTTCATCTATCGTCAGGTCACGAATGCGGTTAGAATGTCTCAAGTAAGGAGGGAAAACTGCTACGTTTGAATGCTGCGCTGGGACGAACTGTTATTAAGCAAGCCATCAGTTAATATCTTTGATGTTTTTTTGTTTTTTTTCAATTTTCAGAGCAGCTGCTACATTGTCATAAATTTTACTCGTGTTAGTGCATTTGCATTCTGTCTTAGTATTCATTGTGTTCTTTAGTTTTATGTTTAAGCATTCTGATATTAATCTTGGTCCTAATTTTGGTTCATTGTCAAGAATTTTGATGTTATTTAAGTCAATGTTGTGAGATAAGTCAATTCCATGTTTAGTGATGGAGATTTGTCTTTCTGTTATTTCTTTGACATTATTTTGATGTTCCTTAATTCTGATTTTTACCTGTAGTTTTGCCTGTCCTATGTATTTTAATCCGGAATCTTTGCAGCCAATCTCATAAATAACATTAACCATTGTATAAATAACATTAACTATTGTATCCAATCTGTCTTTGCAATTTTTGATTATAAAATTGTTTTTTTATGATTATTGTTTCTAATCTTCAATTCAGTATTGTCATTTATCCACTTTTTTGTCAAATTTAATAATTTTGGGTAATACAGTAGAGTAATGTGGATAAATTTTTATTTTCTATTTGGCTGTTAAAGTCTTTTTGATCTGATGGAAGGATTTCACTCTATTTTTAATGAATTTATTAATAAAACTGTTGGGATAATCATTGTTCAGGAGAATTGGTAAACAATGTTTAAATTACTATTATGGTATTTTTTATCAGAGAGACAAATTGCTCAATCAACTAATCCATATACCTCTCCAATTTTTTGTGTCGTAGGATGATGGGATCTAAAGTTTAAGGATTTTCCCGTGTAAGTAAGTCTATATCAGTTTGTCTCCAGTCTGTCATTTTTCTCAATACCGTAATGTCAAGAAAATCGATGTTTTTGTAAATTCTTGTACCTATAATAGAAAAAATTAAACTCATGAGATTTTATGAACTCCGCCTGGGGTGGATGCTTGGTGGATCGAGTAGCCAAACTGATGCCCTTGCCGGTCTCAAGCCCGGACAAAGGACTAGCAATCTACCCTCTGCAAAACACACCACTGCTCATAGAACCATACATAGCCTCGGATTTGAACCAAACAAGTTGACGACACGGCTACGAAAAAGGACTAATCGATGGAAGAAAAAGGAGATATTACGACTTGGAACGTTAAATCGTGGCAGAACAAGGAACAAGAAATAATAATGGAATTGGAAGAAAAGAAGATCGACATCTGTTGTATCTCAGAAACTAAGAAAAAGGGTAAAGGTACATGTAGAATAAATAATCATGTACTAGTATATAGTGGCCCCCCAAAAGACCAAAGGGCCGAAGCTGGTGTTGGAGTGCTACTACATATAAAATTTTTACAGCATATCGAACACATTGACTACATTAATGAAAGGTTATTGAAAATTAAATTGAATATTGACAATAAATACTTACATGTAATTAGTGTTTATGCCCCGGATATCACGAAAACTAGGGAACAAAGAATAATGTTGTATGAAGAACTTCAAAAATTAATTGACATAATACAATCACATCACAATATTCTTATAATGGGATATCTTAATTCAATAATTGGGAACCAACCATTAAACGGAGTAAAACAACGCTTTCATGAACATATCACTAATGACAACGGTGATCTGCTGATAGACTTATGTGCACAGAATAATTTACGGATTAACAATGCCTTTTTTGACCATAACTTTAAAAATAAATATACATTTGTAAATGCACAAGGGCAACAATCTATGATAGATTACGTTATAACTAATCGACAGTTTACACCATCAGAAATTTTAGATGTAAGAACATTAAACTCTGCTAACATAGGAAGTGACTATTCACTGCTATTATGTAAAATAAGGATGAATATACCAGTTAAAAAAGAGAAAAATATTGAATGGAAGGAAAACTTAACATAGAATCTCTGGAAAATGAAAGTACGAAACAATTGTACATGTCTAGATTTAATAATCTAATCGATAATACTTGTACACGTATAAAAGAGGAAGAGGAAGAAAAAGTGGAAGATCCATGGAAGAAATTAAAAGACAATATTATAATAGCTGCTGAAGAATCGTTAGGTAAAAGAAAAGTTTAATGCGTCCCATCACGTAAATATAAAACACCATGGTTCACAGAAGAAGTAAAGGAAATAGTGAAAAGGAACAAGGAATCATATTTACAATACAAATCTTCCCAAAGTACAGAAGATAACTTACGTTACAAACAAGAAAGAAATATAGCTAATATGAAAATAAGAAAATTGAAAGAAACATACTGGGAGAAATTCACAAAGGACTTTGAAAAAGACCTTTATGGATCAAAAAGAAAGGTGTGGAGATTATTGAGAAACAGAAAAGCTGAAGTTCCTGAAACCATAAAGATTAATAATAATATAGACAAGGAAACATGGAAAAAGTATTTTGCAGATTTGTACAAGGGAAATCCAGCATAACCTTACCCATATTCAAAAAAGGAGACAAGGATAATCCTGAAAATTAAAGAGGCATCACTCTATTAAACACGACATAAAAAGTACTTAAAAAATAATACTGCAAAAGATACAGCCATTTATAGAGATAAATGAGGAACAACAAGATTTTCGTTTAAATAAATCAACAACAGATGCCATATTTGTGATTCGTCAAGTAGTCGAAAAGGCGATTGAATTTAACAATCCAGCCTTTCTATGTTTTGTAGATCTAAGGAAGGCATTCGATCGTGTCAGAATACAAGATAATAACAATTTTGAGAGAGAAAAAGCATTTATAAAAGTATTAAAGGATATTAATACAAACACTGTCACAAAAGTGCAAATTAGAAATATGGTAACAGATGAAATTACATGTGCATCTGGCATTAGACAAGTGGATTCTCTAAGCCCTATACTTTTTAATTTAATTATGAACAAGCTTATTGACAATGTAAAAGAAATGTCAGGATATAGAATGGGTAGTGAGACAATATCAATATTGTGTTATGCGGATGATGCAGTCTTATTTGCAGATTCAGACGATAAATTGCAAAGACTCTTTCAAAAATTCTCGAAAAGTGCAGAATATTATAATATGGTCATCTCAACTGACAAAACAAAATCAATGGTGATTTCCAAAGAGCCTATACGTTGTAAACCTGATGATAAAGAATAAAATAATAGAGCAAGTAATGAAATTCACTTACTTAGGAGTTGAAATTTCAAGCATAAGTAATACATATAATGAAGTTAAACAGCAAGTAATCAAAGGAGCAAGAATATCAGGGTATTTGAAAGATGTGACATGGAGAAACAAATTTATTAATGTAAAAAGCAAAGTAAAAATTTACAAAACAATGGTAAGACCAGTAATAACATATGGAGCAAAAACAAGGGCCGATAATAGAACTAAGACTCTACTTAGAACATCTGAGATGAGAAAATTGAGGTGAATATTGGGTGTAACAAAATGGGATAGATTGAAAAACGAATATATAAGAAATGAATGTGACATAATAGACATAGCAAAATTTACAAGAACGAGAACAAGAGCATGTTACCAGGTCGGACTGCAAAAGAATAATCAAAATTGCCAGAGATTCAAAACCCACTGCAAAACGCGATCCAGGCAAACCGAAGAAAAGATGGATCGAAAGTTGGATTTCCACATCTCCTGAATCATCCTGACGGCGAAGTATGAAGAAAAACAGGGTCTAACCTTAATAAAAGAAGAAGAAGAAGAAGAAGAAGAAGAAGAAGAGATTTTATGTGATTATTATACAATGTCATGTTAATAACTGTAAAAAAAGTAATGTAACTTTATAGATCTCCTGAACTCACACGCTCGAAACGTCAAGAATAATGAAAATTTAGTTCATCTTTATAAACATTAACCTACATAAAATAAATTATTGGACAAAATATAATCTCTTAAAATCTCTTAAAGTCGGTTTGATAGTACTAAACTATCCTTTGAACACTCATTGCTTTCCTCAATTTTCTGTCCGATATCATCAAACCACAGGTGTGAAAAACAATTTTTGTGATTTTATCTCATCCACTACTGCTAGTTGCATATATGGAGTGTCAAAAGTGGGTACACGTAGCTGAATGCACACTCATGATAAACATCTAAAGAATCTGTCATGAATAAGTATTGTATGCTAATAGACAGAGAACACAAGTGGCAATATGAGTATTCTCTCGCGGTAGCGGGATGGGCAGATATCTTTGTCTTCGTTGAGTTAGAAAACCTCCACCCAAAGTCTTTACTCTACCAACTGTAGACTGACTAATAAAATCTTATTTTCGCAAAAGTTTATTTAAATTTATTTTAAAAGTTAATAGCTAAATATCACCATTTCCACATCAAACGACGACTGATATTTTAATATGAGTGTTAGAAAAAGTTTTCTATAATTTAAGAGGTGGTGCTACAACAGCACATACTTCCTCGTATTATTTTTTAATTTTTTCAATTTTCGAAAATTCAGAGAGTTCAAGGAAAATTAGACCCACGCCAAAATTTTAGGTGTCCCTTCTTTTATCCGTGAAAAAATGTGAAGAAAATATTTGAAGCGGTTTTAGAGAAAATGTATTTTTTATAAATTGCATTCATTTCAAGCACAAATTACACGAAAACTACTCGTTTATTCAAAAAATTGAACATAACCCTTTAGAGCTACTTTTTTGTAACACACTTTGTCTCATGAAAAATCTCTATCTTCAATTTATTTAATTTTGAAATGGTACCTTTTTGCAATTTTCGTAACTACGGAAGAAATGGGACTAGTTCCATATCTTTTATTGTTTCTTGGTATATACGAGGAGAAACTTTAGAGAAAAATTTGGACTGAATTTTCAGAAAACAATTGTTTGAAAAAATTAAAATTGCTTATATATTTGGGGCAAAATTACATAAAAACTAAATATTTTCTAAAAAATGAACATGACCTTATTTCAAGATTGTCTTTAAAGAACAGATTTCATTAAAATCTCTTATCTTCAATATTGTAGTTCTAGGAAGACGCCGAAAACAATTGCACCTTTGCAATTTTCGGAAAACCAGGTATTTCAACGAACAAGAGACTTGCGTGCTTTACGCTACCCGAGGACAAAGTTTAATTTAAAAAATTGATCCATTTTTGAGAAAATTTTGAAAATGTTGCTGAGGCCTTATGTAAAATACCTTCCAAAATCAAGTAGGTTGATACTCCCATAGCCGTTGAAGTTCGCTCAGATCGATCGGAGAATATTTTTGGAGAAAATCGGCTGAACGGTTTAGGAGCTAGCGTTGACTACAGGTAGACAGACGGACGGACAGTTGGATAGACAAACAGACGGACAGACAGACAAACTGAAGGGCAGTCTGTGGTTTTGCTGTCAATCAATTTGTCTGTATCAAGGACCCACAAAACATTATTCTAGCTAGACTACAAGTTAAAGAAAGTAATGTACTATATACAGCCGGAAGAGGATTTATCAATTTTTTCGTCACCAAGTCCCGGCAATAGCTTTTCTGCCGAAAATTACCATTACTTGGCGCATGATTATTATATGAATTTTCTCTTCTTAAGAAATAAGTGCGAGAAAGTAGAAAGTAAGATATAAAATTCAGATTTTATCCAGATTCAGAAAGAAGATATAAAATTCAGAAAATATACAGATCTCTGTAAAAATATGTAAACGTATATTTTTTACGGAAAACAATTACACCAAACATCCTTAGATATTGATCTATATGATTTTATCAGCATAATTAAGGGACATTCTGAGTATTATTAATGTGCTATGGATATATGTTATTGCAAATGCATGAATTTGAGGAACAGGGACATGGCAAATTAAAACTTGTGTTTCTGTATAGCAATTATGTTGAATTCTTGCATGCCGCAGTTTATAAACTCTCATTGCTTACTAGGATATGTGCAGTATTATGCTTTTCTTCCGTATATGTATGTGAATACACTCACTTCTTGTTTGTTTAAAATTTATTTAGTTAGTTTTGACAAAAAAAACTGTATGTGACGTAGGAGACGGAACAATGATCTGCTTACATATCCTTGGGCAATCCTAATTGATAACATTGAATAATAGACATTTTCGCCGCCGAAACCGTTGCCACTAGAATCATTTTACATCGGGAAATGCATCCTTTCAAACCCTTTAGTAAGACTATTTGACAAACACTGCTGATTCGTAAATTAATATGAAAGACAATTATAATATTTTAAGCTCTGTGAATAGAGGTTTGCAGGAATCACGTGGATGTTATTTGTTACTGGTAATAAAGCTTCTTTATTATAATTATATATTTTTAATTCAAAAAAAAGGAAATGTGCTTTGTACTGAAAATGAATTAAAATATACAAAGTTGCAAGTCTCTTTTATACAAATCTTTCGAGAAATTAAAATGTGAAATAAAATATATTTTCGTATTAAACGCAATATTTAAACATACCAAAAACTTTTATTCTGGAAGATGTAATAATAATAAAATTAATATTAACAATAATACAAATAACAACAATAACAAGGATTGTTACAATAAAATAATAATAATAATAACAACAATAACAACAGCAACCCCGCATGGTGTCAGGGGATTTTAAAGAGTAGCATCATTGGAACTCTCGTTGTCGTAAGAGGCGACCAAATTCTTACCAATAAAAATTAATTCTTCCTTCCCCTCCCCAGAGAGCCAACAAGAGGATTTAGTAACTCAGAGACTCTTGATTTATATCAAAATATATTTCCTTTATGTACTTTTCCTGCATATCCAAACCTCTGCCCTCATAGATCGAAGAAGAGAAGACCTCATTCTCAACAGCGGTTACTAGATGCAAAGGCAACCTCCCCGCGGCGTTGCGTGATAGGAGAGCAAGATTGAAAGCTTATGGATGGCAGCCAACCAAACCTTTAGCAATATGGAGAGTTTATGTAAAAGTCGTAATGCCACGGAAAAGAGTCCCTACCGAGGGATCCCCTGGGCGCTGATGAAGCTAGTACGTACTGACCGTGACAGCTTGCAAGCCATTGATGGTGTGTTGCTGAATAGGTGAGCACACGTCGCTATCATAGCCAATGAAAGCAGCAATAAAGAACTAGCCGCACCTGCAGACAGTGTTACTCGGATTTTACTCGCGACCAATCAAGTGGGCCTGCCACGACGGGGTATTCAATGGACAATTGACATGAATGAAAAAATTGTCAAAATTTATTTCCCTATTATTAGATACGGACACAAATATTGTAGATTACCGACAGAAACTTTCTCGAGCAATTTTCACAACAATTTGCGTACGGAACCGAAGTGATCGAAGAGCATTAATTTCCGGATCTTGAATGTATTCCTCGCGCATTCGAATATAGTACATTATGACCGTAGTTGAAGTAGAAATGCAACAGTATGAAACTCCAGAATCAGCAAGTGTAATCTATGAGCAACAGATCGGTGATTTAGAATCCAATACAATGATACGATCATTAAATAGTCCCCTGGCAGAGCCGGAAAGTCCAATGGATAACGATGACGGATTAATTGAACAACAATATGAACAGGAAAAATCCAGATATTGGGGATTCGCTCCTCACTTTGGATCTAAAATTCCAAGGCCACACAACGAGAAAAAACTTCCATGTTTAACTAAGTTAACAAATGAATATATACTTGTCAACCACGTCAAATTAATTACATTTGAACAACTTGATTGTCACCTGCTGTATAGTGCAGAAAATTGAAAAAATATATTGTGGAAAAAATTCTTGAGGCCCAGCCGCCGTATGATCACAGAAAAATAGAAGAAAAGTGTGGAGAATCAGGAAGACATATGTAAACACACGCAGAATAAAATCGTAAATAGAAATATCGTAAGCGTAAATTTAGAAGTTACAGATTCTCTCAAACAACTCAGCGACTACTCACAATGTGTACGACGCTGTATGGGATATTTCAGAAAGGAAAAAGACAATTGGGATCCTTCAAAATAACGGAAGATTAAGAGAATATAAGAATGTGAGAAAAGAAATTCATACAGGAATGATACCAGAGATATCACATGTGGAAATTCGGAGGGCCGAAATCTGGCCAACGGAGAGTCACTTTCAATCCAATGCATTCTGGCTGAGAGAAGTGGCAAACATTTCCATCAAGATCAAAGGAATGGAAGTTTCCGATATATCAATGGATTTTCTAAAAGCGGACATTTACAAATGACAGAACTTAAATTGTTCTGGGCCAGATGGGCTTTATAATTTCCAGATTAAAAAAATTGACCTGCCTATAAGAGAGAAATTGGACCCTCATAAATCATTATCTGAAACATCCCGAAGCATTACCAAATTCTGTACGCGAGGGATTCATCTTGGAGAAGCGAAATACAAGTGATGGCACAGACTGCTGACAATGTCAACCTAGCTCATGCCTCAGTACGTTGTAGAAAATCATATCCAGCTGTTTAAAATTTGTCGCAAAGTTGCTAACAGAACGATATTCTCTTTAAGCCCCAGAAAGACTGTTGCAAGATTTAGTTGGGATTCACGGAGCTGTTCTGATCAAGAGTATCATGTCTCAGACGTTTGACGAAAAGCGTGATCTCCATAAATATTTCGTTGATTTCAACAAAGTATTAAAGGAGGTCCCACATCACTAGCTGCTTTTTGTTTTAAAAAGGTATGGTATTAATCACGTAATCGTAAGTTCTCTAACGAATAACTGACCCAATGAATAACTGGCAAAAAATAATACATATGTCATCAACAATGAATGAATCATTACCAAGGGATTAAGAACACTAGTCTGCGATGAAATTGCTGCCTCCGAAGTTTTAATGTTCTGGAGGTATTTTTAATATGCTGAAATCAAATTCAAAGCCAGAAACTTCCTACCACGTAACATTTAATGTTTTTAAATTTTATTTTATTTCCCCTACAGCGTAATTTTCGTATTCCTAAAGAGTAATTACATAAACTGTAATATTTTACACTATGTGGTTTTCTGGTGTCAGGATTTGAAAACTAAATGTATTTAGAATACTTTTAATGTGTTTGTAGTAAACACCGAGGGCACGAGATGTTTCTTATCCCATAAGGGGTGCGAGCGCCTTAGGAAGTTAATGCGACTTAACATGTACCCTTCCCAGTATTATATGTTGATAGCCACTCCTTGAGTAAAGAGACATTCTTAACTTATCTTTGTGAAAACTTATACTTCCCATATTAGTTTCTCTCACATTGCATTATTGTGTGTCATCTTGAAAATAAATGAGATTCAAGCTGTGCTGTGGAGTAGAATGTTGTGAATGTCAGGATCGTCTACCGCAGGATCGCCTACCTGCCAGCGTCGTCTGCTGCAGAACGTGGGCGTTTTAACCAGAGTGAGTTCAGTGACTTGATGAGGGATCTTGCCTTCTCTAAAGAGTTAGCTGAGTTATTGGGTTGTAGACTCCAAGAAAAAATTTGCTTTGTCCAAAAACATAATTTTATTGCTTCAGACAAGGCGCAGTAGAATTCGAATCCTTTTTCTCCGAAGATGGCTGCCTTGTATATTGCAATAGTGTGAAAGAACTTATGCGAGAACTTCCAAACTATGATCCAAGTGAGTGGTGAGTTTTCATTGATGCTTCCAAGTGAAGTTAAAAGGATGTTCTCCTTCATAATGGAAATGTTTTTGGTTCAGTTCCTGTTGTCTATTCAGTGATCCTCACAGAATCATACGCAAATTTGCAACTATTGATACTGCGAGTAAACTGCAGTGAACACAATTGGCAAGTTTGTGACGATTTTAGTTCTCACTTTGCTCCAGGGTCAACAGTTTTTTTTTACGAAATTTCCATGCTTTCTTTGCCTGTGGGATACCAGGGTACTACTTGATCACTGGACTAAGAAAGACTGGCCACCTCGAGAAAGTTTGGAAGATGGTTCTAAGAATGTTGTGCGCCAATGCCTTGTGAGTCCTTCTAAAGTTTTGTTGCCACCTCTCAACATTAATCTTGGCTTAATGAAACAATATGTATGGAAGGAGACGTTTTAAGTACATATGTGAGAAATTCTTAATACTATCTGAAGTAAAATTAAAACAAGGTATATTTAATGGTCTAGTTATTCGATGTTCCAGGGGCGTGCGGTGATTACTTGGTATACCCCAGCTGCTCGCGGCCAACCAGATTCCCCCACTCAAACGCATACAAAGTAGTCGCGCAACAGGAGATTTTTTAACACAACCGTGAAACAATATTTAAAAAATAAAAAATTCCAACATTCAATATATCACTCTTACACAAGATATATTTTCATGCAAGAAAAAGTAAATTATCGTAACTTACAGAACAGGAAAATGAAGTCTGCTTTCTGCAAATGATGCTGCAATCAACGAAATGTAAAATCTATTCTTCTTTCATGACTAGCAAAATGCTGCATAGTTTTTTCGAAAAATGAATGTGTGTGTCTTATGTCCTCCAGTAGAGATGTTTCGATAGAGAGTAAGGCTAAATTGGTTAATCTCTTTTCACTTGTTCTGTTTCGAGCATAAGTTTTTATTCTTTTCAGAGCCGAAAACGATCTTTCTACAGATGCTGTTGATACAGGAATAGAACAAATCAGTGATACAAGGCGTGTAAGTTGTGGAAAGCATGTGGATAGCGACATGGAATTCAAAGTTTTCAGTAGTTCATATGGGCTTTTCTCTTGAAACTCTTCGGTGCAATAAAATACAGTAAGTTCATTGCGTAATCTTACTTCATCAAAATTACTCCCATAAGCTCCAAGCAAGCTAGAAAATTCCTTCTGGGGAAATTGTTTCCTGTATGTGTTATACTTGCTAATATCTTTTGATATTAATTCCAAGAACTGCAAATTTCCATAGTCTTGAAATCTAATCTCCAACTGCTTGTCCACATTATCAAAGATTTCGTAATATAGTCGCTTGTAATTTACATTGACTCTCCTAGATTCTTCGCCAACTTCTCTTATGGTTTCAGAATGTACACTTTCATACTCGCTTCTCATATCAGCTATATTTCTTCGTGTTTCTTTAATTTTTTGTCTACAGTAACCGATGTCATGTGCTTTTGTTTGGAGAATGTTGTACAATATTCCCGAGAACGAAAAGATTTTATCAAAAGTTCTCAACAAAAAGCAAAACAAAAAGTCAGATAAAATTGACAAATAACCACTAACAGGAGCCAATATATCATTTTCAACCTCGTCTTGGTTATTGAGCATAGTAGTGAATACATTCTGAAGATCATTTCTGTGCATATACACAGTGTTGACAAGTCGCTCTGTATAGTTCCATCTAGTTGGGCAAACAGATGGCAATCGTCTTTGTAGAAAATTGT
>JAHLJT010008446.1:51975018-51986089 GCA_031308135.1 Acheta domesticus
ACGAAGACGTTAAGACTTGTTTTTTCATTGGCCTTCTCGGTTCGCAACCACCTTCCACAAGTGTGCGCCTCGCCGTTGAGTCATGGAGGGGAAAGTGGGGCATGATGACACGCCGGACACCTTGAAACATTGCCATTTCAAACGTTTCAAGGGAATTTTGTAACTTTGCGTTGACTATTTTTTGAAGAATGTATTCATTTTTCATCCACAATGCCTGGTGCCGTAATTGTGTATGCTGCCGTGTTGTTGTCTAGTTTTTGCTGAGGTAGTATTTTGACATTACAAAAGTAATTTTGCATTGAAAGAGAAATAGAGTTATATTTATACAAAGGTGAAGATAGTGACTATTCATATTACATAATACGTTGACACCACTGAATGACACTAGTCCTATTTATTCAAAATTGTTTATCGGGGGGTGGCGTGGAACATTGAGTGTAGGATATGCGTGTGTGAGACAAGATCAAAAGGGGTAAAGATGAAGCACAACGTAAAATGCCATTAACATCTATCTCTGCGCGTAACTAAATCATAATAATCTTTTAATAGTCTTTTCGAAAAATGTGAACATGTTCTTTAATGTTTTGGAAGCAATTTTGAAACCCAGTGAATAACACAGTGTTACACATTTACAGTGCTTTTGCCACGTCTTGTAAGATTTTTATTCAATAAAGACCATATTTAGTAGTTTCAGATAATTTCAGTAATGGCTCAATTGAAGAGTGTAAGCGTTATGAGAAATAATGATATTTTACAGTCATATTCGAATTTACCAATATTTCAGTGAATTCCACATGATAATTATTTTTAGTCTTTAATTCTCATTCTTTCCAAATTCATTTTCCGCCCTTGTTTTTTCATTATTTTAGATTCAGAAAAAAATGCAATAAATACAAAACTCTTAATGCACACCGAAACATATACGTATATCTAGGTACGGTCATCTTTAAAAGCAGTTGCACTCACCTCCAGAATTGCCTAATCGACAACGATGAAACCCTTTATAGATTACTGCACGATAGTATACCGAATTGAACTAGACATCTAATTTTTAAGAATTCTCCATTTCTACTAACACGACTGACACTTAAGTTGTCCAATGAAGTGCACCATAATCATTAAATTTATTCAAATAATTGTAATTGTGTATCCATCTTGTAAGTTTGTGTCAAACTGCTATTTAAAATCGAAGCTTCTTAAGTCTGGTCAAGCCGTAAAATTAGCATGAATCGAAATAGGGGAACATAATAAAATGTTTTCCGTTCGGGCTTGGTAACATTATATGTTTCAGATTGAAACCTGCAATGAAAGCTGTTTTGCGATAATTCAATTTACACTTTAAATTAATACCATAATTCAGATTTGTGAAATTCATGTTAGTACTTTCGCATGAACTCATTAGTAGACATCAAAACTTGCGCCCATTTTATTAAATGTAAATTAGAAACGCCGGCTGTTGCCGGTGTCCAGTTTTAAGTGTTTTGTTGGTTCGTCTACGTAGTAAAGAGAAAGTATTTTAATGCTGCAGAAAAATTTGGCGAATTTTTCGATAGAATAACTCATATCGTAAAACACTGCTATCGAAAAAAAGAGGATAAAACCCATTCTTGTCTATAGTAAATTACTTTCTCTAACATATTGTGTAGTCAGGGTCCACGTTTAGTGAGTCCTTGATGCCGCAAAATTGGTTGACGGAAAAAACGTCTTTATGTCCGTCTGTGTTTCTTCCTGTGTGTCTGTCTGTCTGGGATCAAAGGTAAACGCCTAACCCGTTTGATCTTTTTATCCAAAATTGATATTCCCCAATAGATTGGGCCGACCTCGTTACCTGTGAGTTAGAAGAAGATATTATGATTTTGGGGAGTACTTTACATGAAGCCTTAACAATATTTTAAAAATTTCTTCAAAAATGGCTCTCACAATGTCGATTTAACTTTTCCACTGATACGGCGAAAAACACTTACAGAAAACACGCATGTCTAATTTTCGTTAAAATCTCTAAATTTTCGAAAATGGCAAAAGTTCAAATTTTTCGGCGTCTTTCTACAAATGCAATATTAAGATAGAGATTTTGTATTATTATGAATGTGTTCTTCAAAGGAGATCTTCAAATAGATCAGGTTCAGATACGATCTAATTTTTCATGTGAAGTATATGCAATTTTCTCAAAAACGGGTCTAATTTTTTTAATTCATTTTTTAGAGAAAGAAACTCTTAAAAATGAGCAACAGTTCTCATTTTTCGTTGAACTCTCTGGACAATTGCAAAAGTTAGAAGTAATGCGAGAACAGTATGTTCTGTGTAGCACCATTTGTTGGCAACAGTTGGCGCGTTATTTCTGTCATTTCCGATTGCACAACCCATTGAGGAAAGAGCTGTATTAAAACAATAATTACAAATTTGAAACAGCGAAAAAAATGGATATTTTGGTGGATTTATGTGGTACGTAAACAAACGCAATTTCCGTGCTTTCCTATCTAGACATTCTCGCGTGGAATATACATTATCAAAAGCAGAAGGTCGATATAAGTGCTTTCGGGAAAATACCTGATTGAAAAAGTGCTAATTCGCAAGGGACCTTCATCTGATGGTTGCGTGGAGGTAAGGCTCCACAATTTGCAGGTCTCGGCGAGAGTACGTAATGCGACCATAATCACACTGTACCTGCGCGCCGAATTTCTTCCTCAAATTTGGCAGTGAATTTCGTGAACCAGGAAGCTTAGAGCTATGCGCCATGCATGTTATGAGATGCGCTTTAGTGGGAGAGTGCCGCAGCACTTACCTTTGCGACTGTACATCGCAGACGCCCAGCTGCTCTTCTTATAAGTGGGATGTGGCGTACGAGCAAACGACATTTTCTTTGTATCACACAAATCCCACGTGAGAGTTTTCACAGTAAAAATTATAATTTGAATGTGTCTAATTCACTGCCTTTGTTGTGATATCGTATGAATTATATTTGCTCTTGTATGCATTATGTGTGCGCTTGTATGTATTATGTGTGCGCTTATCTGTATTATGTTTGCACTTTGCTAGAATTGTACAGGACTACACTATCCAATATATTTCTTTCAAAATTCCATGCGCTAAATGCGTTAAGATCTGAATGCTCTGTTACATAAATATGTAGCTGATGGATACATTTTGCCTGTTAAGCGCCATTTAAAAACGAACGAACTAAACATAACAAATCACACAATCAATTGTCTTATGGAATTGACTTCAAAAAGCCATCCTATTCGGGATACTAGAAGACACATTACATGGTATTTATACAAAAACACAGAAGTTGATATAGGAAATTGTGATGAATTGTTTCGTTGCTGCTGAACTGCTACTTCTCCCACATGTAATTATTTCTCAGTAAATTATACCATAAGCAACGTGACAGTAAAATATCTGTCTTAAGACTTGTCCAGTGTGTGAAGAAAGGTAGATTAGAAATGCCGCAAACTAAATATTACATAAAGAGATGTATATAGTTAGTGGCGAGTACTTCTAAACCAGGGGTGCCCAACTTGCAAGGCCTCAAGGGTCGCAGCTAATATGGTTTATTTATTTGTCAAAAAACAGTAAAAACTGTATATGACGTGTGGGGAAAGAGATTTATCTGCGCACATTTTCTTGAGGGCGAGAATTTAAAATAAAATTAAAAAAACAGCGAAAAAATGAATTTAGAAAATAATTATTTTAGAAAAATAAAAATATTTGAAAAATGTTTGTTACCGAGTTATAGAAAATAAATTTCAACGGTAAATGAACTACAAGCAAAAGGAGTGCTCAACAAAACGTGCGCAGAGTGAAGCTACATTTACGTCCAGAAGCAAAACAAGGGGCCATCTCAGCTTTTGCTCAATGGATCAGGGAAATTGGACAAAAGCCTGATCGAGATGGGGGTCACTGACTCGGAAGCAGGTTGCAGGCAAAAGTTAATATGGTTGCAGGTCATATTCACAGTACTCGGGCGATCCACACCATACTTCCCCGTATTGTTGATCTCGGCTGCTCTGAAACGGGAGGAGGGCAGGAATGGAACCCTTCGTGATACCTGTGTAATCTCACCGTGTATATGCAGGGAAACACTTTGGGATGATTTTGAATATCTGAATTTACTAGAAAAAATTCTTAAATCTAAACCTAACCTATTTTTACATTAAGGGAGTGTTGACCTTCACAGTTTGCGTGCAGTACGCGCGCAATGGATGCAAGAGTCTTTCACTTATGACTAAAAACAGACACACAAAATAAAAAAAAGTTGTCAGACCCAAGACTTGACAAATGTTTCTGTATGTGTGTCGACCCGCTGAATCCGAATCTAAAGCCAGAATTCCGAATCTGAAGCCCATTTTTTTAAGTCACTAAAAGCCACTGTAAAATTGTATTCATTGTTTTTGGGGGTTGTTGTCAGACCCAAAGACTTGGCACATATTTCTCTATGCATGTCGACGCGCTGAATCCGAATCTGAGCCAGAATTTCACCCTCACTCTCCAGTTTTTTAAATCGTGAAAAATCTCTTTGAAATTGTAAATTGTAAATTTCACGGTGTTTTTTCGCAATTTTAAAAAAAAACTGGAGGATGGTGACGCAATTCTGGCTTCGGATATCGATTCAGCGCGTCGACATACATAGAGAAACATATGCCACGACTGTGGGTCCTACTTTTTTTAAAAAATTTTGTGTGCCTGTGTAATGTTAAGCGGACCGCAATAAATGGCACCGCAGGCCGCGAGGTGGACAACCCTGTTCTAAACATTTAAACTTCACTCACACTCCAGAGTAATATTCGAAGCACAGCTTACCACGGGCACGGAGCTGTTCGCCTCGTGATCAGGAGGGATGCCTCAGAGGAGGGAGATGGTGCGCAATAGCGCTATAATTTGCTGCTAAGGAGGTGCAATCAGCCGCCGTACGATTTCACGTTGGGCGGGCGAAACGTGAGGAGAGGATATGCGGAAAGAAAGGGGCGCTTCTCATTAACTCGTTACCTCCAGAACGGAGGCAATAGCACGTGATCAATATCTACTCTCCGGGAAAGATCAGCCTGCGGCGTAGAGGTTCGGCTGAACTTGTACAATTCGGACATTTCGATTTATTATAATACAGTATTTCCATTAGAATGTAAATTAGTAATAGTTTTTTTCAAAGATCAATATGTATCCTGGAAAAATATCAGTAAAAAGCTAGTTTAGTTTTAGCAATACATCTAAAAAATTCCTGGTTGTTAATCAAAAGATTCTTCATGAAATGTCATTTAACGTAAAACAGAATGTATACAACCAAAGGCACACCCACAGGAATGGGAAAATGTCGAAAACCGGCCACTCACATGTGTCATTGATAACCACGCGATCTTTAAGCTTTTCTGTCATACGCCGCCTGTTAACACGCTTCTCACTCAGGATGCTCTCACTTTCGCTCTAAGCTAGGACAAAGTTTAGGAAAATTAGTTAGAAAATTTAATTTCCCCAAAGAAGTGATATGAATGCTTTTATTATCAGATCCATCCTCTCTCTGCACACCACACTAAAGACAAAGATCGTTTTGAAACAAAATTTGCATTTGCAATTTTCATCAATACAGAAATTTCATTCACATTCTTTAAAGATTACTTTTAAAGAACAGATTTTATTGAAAAAATAAAAAAAATTCGATCGTCAGTGTAGTTTGGCAATATATTTGCAATTTTCGAAAATACATTGAGCTCCCCGAAAATGGGACCAGTGCGATTTTTATAAACATACTTTGCTTTATTTAAGAAAAGAATAAAGAAAACTGGGGCAGTTTTGGGGAAAATATTTTTTAATAAATTGCCTGTACATAGCAAACATTGTGCGAAAACTACTCATATTAAAAAAAATTGTATATGACATTAATTAAAGTGTAATTTTTCAGAACAGATTTCATTCAGAAAAAAATACCATTGTTTTGCTTTTGTATTGTTATCTCGAGTTCTGAAGCACGCGACTGCCCGCATGTGCGCGTTTTCTGAATGTAAAATATTATTCAACAGCTACAATTATAACTTTGAAATATTTAGCATGTGTTCGTCTGTATTCATGTGCCAGAATTAGTGTGAACAGGTGAACAGGTTTCACACTAATCCCGACGGCATTTCGCATTTGGAGATTCTACTTCTTGCGCCTTTTAGGTTTTCCCGCTCTTTCAGTACTTCCAGTCATTTTATGATTTTACCTGATTTTCAAATTTATTCGAGTTTGGGCAGCAACCCGACAATGTTCGCGCTGTTTTAAACATTGGAAGTTACTTCAAGTGACATCATTTTATTTATGTTTCTAGTCCAGTCAAAAAAATCTCAAAAATGGTGTGTCGAGGACATGGTGTGAATTTGAAGTAATTAGAAAGGGCTGAATTTGAAAAAGTAGAAGGAAATATTTAAAGTCACTGGAAGGCGAGCAGGACACAGGGGACTCGCAAAACGTCCCTACGGTTGGTTTTTGGCTTTCCACTCGAATGCTATTCTTTATTCCTTAGATTTACAACAATGTCTTCATAATAGAAGTTGCAGATAATTTAATTTCCTTTAAAATGGGTTATAATTACCTACTATAATCTTTATTTTATATTCAAATGTTCAAACATTTCACATTTTCCAAAGTAACGGACAAACATTTATAAATTTTATATATACTACGCACTACAATATTAAATATGTACACCCTAAAACGTAGACAGATAGGAATTGTATAAAATACACCAATTATTAAGTTTTTTATATTACAGGTATGTAAAATAGGCCATTACTTTCGAGTTAATTGTTTACTCACGAGCGATGTAAGTTTTATTATAACCGATTGCCATTTTAATATTTAAACATATTTTGTAACAGTATGTCTATGATTAATGGGGCACTGGTTATCATATGAATATTGATATTGGCGATAGCGAACGCATGGTATGCTACATTTGCGCTGAGCGGCCATTAAAACTTGGAAGCCGACGAAGCGCAATTGAGATGATTCAAGAAATTCCCGTAAATATTAGATTTGAAGATGCTAAGGCTGTGGAAGAAAATAAATAGTAGAAGATGAGATCTATGCAGGTGAGAAATAATAGGAGAAGAAAAATGAGCAGGATTGATGTTTCCAGACACGTCAACCTACTATGTCTTTAGTCCGTTGTGTAGTAAATGTTTTATTTTGGAAGATGGCGGTAATTCCTCCCCCCAGTGGATGGTAATATCCGGTGGCCACCAAGGGGGATATCCCCTCCAGGAGGGCATCTCTCCCAACGGGACAAGTTGTTGACTCTCCGCTGTTCTACCGACATGTGTGGTAGTGTAGTACATGGAAGTGTGTGTGTGGTGCGTGTGTGTATGTCTGAGGAGAGATGATAGGACAAGGGAAGTGGAAGGAAAGATCGCACGCAATCTGTGGGTCGTTTGTTAGGGTACTGCTTCGGCATTTGCCGGGTTGAAAGGAGAAACCAGTAAATCTAGCGATCAGAAAAGCCGACCGCTAGAACTCTCCTGTAGAGTGACTGAATTCGTCCTAGCTACAGATCTAGTATCGGAAATTCGTAATTGCCAGGACTCATCTCCTAGATGGAGAGACAGCGGCAATGCTGATTCTGAGGTTAACTAAGCTGGTTAGAAAGAGAAGAAGAGGGGAAAGAAAGAGAAGGGAAGAAGAGGAGGAAGAAAGAGAAGGGAAAAGGGTGAAGAAAGAGAAGGGAAGATGAGAAGGAAGAATGAGAAGGGAAGAAGGAGGAGGATGAGAAAGAAGAGGATGAAAGAGGTAGGAAGAAAGGAGGCAAAGGAGAAGGAAGAAAAATAAGAAAGTAACTGAATATTGATACTTTGTTTTTTCGTTTATGAGTAAAGCAATACTTTGTAACCACGAATGTGTTTACCTGCCCGTAGCTTAGCAACCTTTACTACGTCGGGTAGAGTAATGAGTAATTTTACTCACTCCGAAGGAACAAGTAAATAGCATACAAAGGGGAGCGATTAAAATAAAAAATCTTATCACATTCATGCATTTACTCTAAATAGACATAATGGTAAAGATGTTATTGCTCTACGCTAGTGTTAATTTGAAGAAATTATAACCAACCTTAAAAGTAACGCCTTGAAGGACTTAGGCGATAGAATGAAAGTGTATCGACAAAAACACGTGGGCCATAAGTCGCTTAATACTAGAATTTATTCAGTAGTTAATTGAATGAAGTAGTAAGAAACAAGAAAACAATAAAACCGATAGAGTTTTCTATTAAGCTAATGTTGATATTAGTGAATAATTCGTAGTATTATGTGTTTCCGTGAATTATTAAATAAGCCAATTAGTGGCGTTCAAGTGGTGGTGTCATGGCCATAATTATCAAGATGTTTTTGAGTTATTTGTGCAACAATTTTCAAACACTTTAACCCCGTTACAGCAAGTAATTCATATCTTGAATACAAGATTTAAAAAGGACAGGGACTACAGCAGATCGTCCGCAATTAAGTAGAATGAAATCAATCAAAACAAAAAAAAAATCTTCTGAAAGTAGCGCAGTGTCATAATCTACACGAAAGACATCCAGTGAATATGGCTTATCACCAACAAGATTCCGAAGGATGTTCATTTTTCTAGGTTTTTGCCAATATCGTTCTACTTTGCTTCAAGGCATAAATGAGGTTGATTCCGATAGGTGTAAAGAATTCTCTTAGTGGTAAGTAAACGACAAGAAGCTGACAACAGTTTTTACCAAACCATTCTGAGAAGCCATTATAAAAGGCAGCTTTTAAACTTAATGGGAGAGTGAATAGATAGAATCGCGTCTGTTGGAGTTCACAAAACTCATGTGATCGTGGAGACCGAATTGAATGCCCCTGGTTTATACCGATGGCCTTATTGAACATTATTTTTTTAATTCACTGTGACAGTAGAAAATTACCTTGAAATGATATATTACGCGATGGAATATGAAAAAATGACCCTTTATTTGTGCAATTAAGACCAATTTTGTAAAACAATAAGGCAATAAGATGGTACACAATCTCATTATAGGAACATCCGTGAGAGCGTGCATGGATGATAATTTTGATAAATGAATTGGAAAGCGAGGTACCTCTGAATGGCCTGCGTATTTAGGGGATCTCACTCCAATGGGCTTTGCATTGTCGATTCTAAAGACAATATTTATTCTAATAAAATTATAGATTTGCTACATTTACAAGAACGAATAACTTCTGAATTTTACACATTGCCATCCAACAATATCATTGATATTGTGTGCTTCTGTTCTTGGATGTCGTATGCGTATTGAAAATGGGGAACACTTTGAAAACTTGCTGTATGTAACACAACCACTTGTAATAATTGTAAAAATAATTTCATGGTTGAGGAATTAATAAAGTTCATTTTTGTGAAAATGCATTTTTGTCAAGCAACGTCAGATAATACAGTGAATATATGAAATAGCTCGGAAATTCAGTTATATTGATTAATTGATTGAACGTCAAAAACCATTAAACTGTGTGTGACGTACTACGGGGAGACGTCTGTTCGGTGCACGTTTTCTTGAGTCTCACGTAAATGCCTCATAACGCCTTATGAGCCTTATCCGGTCATTGGTATAGGTTTAAAAAACTGACTAGTAGCCAGAAATAAATCTTAAAATTGAAACTCAAAAGATCTCGTACCATTTAGCTGCAACACAACTATTGGTATTAATAATATGCACGATAAATCAAATTATGAAAATCGCCCTGAGACTCTAGAAACTGGCATGAACAGAGTATTGATATAGATGAAAATGATTGTATTGTATTGTATTTCTATTGTCATCTGCCATAAACATAGGTCGGATTTCAATAATCCTTGTTCTATATATTTAATATAAGAGGGACTGAAAGGGTGTGTATAGGACTGAAATACGTTTATAAATTGAAGGAATATTATTTTTGGCATTCACTTTCGGAATATCATCTCATTCATTCCCATAATTCAAAAATTACATTATACTGAAGTAATTCAAATACAAACGTGCTAATTGAGTATTTTTTATTTTATAGAAATATCAGTTGATTATGTAAGTCAATAATTTCATAATCTGGAAATGAATGATACGATTTTTGAAAGTGAATACTTCATTGATACACAATACGAAACACTTAATTTGGTTAATATTATTTCAAGTTTTAATTGTACAAGTTTGGTACAGCTTGGCACTGCTCTTTAAATTATATATTTCATGAAAACAAACAATATTTCTTCTATATACTACATTTTACACAAAGATATTTCAAAATGTGAAAAGGATTTTCTTTTGTTTCCACTGAATAATTGTGCTTATTCATATAACGTACTTCTTTACATCAGATTAACCAAGAAAATGCTTAAAATGCTTTCGCAGTTTCTCAGTGTCTACAGTGGACGTGATAGAAGACAGCAAAGCATACAAGAATTGCACATTCTTTCCACGCCGGCGGGCCGGCGGCGGCGGGGCGGCGAGCCAACCCCGCCGTCCGTGGCGCTTCAGTCCGCTTGTTAACGTAGGTCACAGCCCGGATGGGGTAAACCCTAGTTATGAGATCAAAATAGAGTTCCTTGTCCGTTTCCAATTGGCGATTCCAGTTGCACGTCCGTCGTGGCTTGGTTTCTTATCCCCTTGTCCTCTCGCCGTCCTCAACCATCATCTAAGCCCCGGACGGCGGCGTGCCGCTGGGCCGGGCACCCCATGGGCGGCCGAAAGGCCGTCGTGGGACAGCGTCGAAACACAACAAATCATCTTCATTCACAATCTCCCGGCCGAGTAGTGCTCTAGAAGGCATGTCAACTTAATCCCGTAGCTCAAAGAACATTTTTTTTTCGTTTTTTTACCCGGAAAACGAACAAAGTGGATTTTGTTTGTACTCGTTAATGATTAACCCGAGTTCATGGGGTTCAAACTACGACAAGACTGAAAAATCATTTACGCATAAAAAAATCAAAGATGACTTGAATATATTAATGTTAGGACGATAGAAATCAGTTTAGAGTATCAGTAGTTGGCGGAAGAAAGATTACTTCAACTTACTACACAGAACGGAAAACAAAAAACAAATAAAAAAAGGGAATGCAGCTACGA
>JAHLJT010008446.1:51992886-52021202 GCA_031308135.1 Acheta domesticus
CGCCGGCGAGGAGACGTGAACGCTTGCGAGGGGGCGTCGCCCCGCGCGCTCTTCCCCTCCCCTCGCCCCACACTCCCCTCCTCGCCCCTTCCCGCTCCAGCCCCGCCAACCCGCCCGCTCCACCCGCTCGGCCGCTTGCCGTCTGCCCCCTTAACAAGACACTTTAGTTTCGAATGTTAATTTCAATGTTTGCCGAGCCCTGTAATTACGTGGTTAGGAGAAATCCATTGTCTGCGTTAGGCAGCGGGCCCGTCGAGGACAGCCAGTCGCCACCGCCACCGCCGCCGCCATGGCCCGGTGCTCCGGAAGGGCCGCGCAAATAAGGTCTGCTTGCGCCGCGGACTCGGAACACGTGCGTCGCGCCCTGTCCTGCCCAGGCCCAGCCCAGCCCAGCCCAGCTCTGTCCTATCCTGTCCTGTCCTGCCGCGCCCCACCCTGTCACGCCCCACCCTGTCACGCCCCATCCCCCGAACCTCATCCCGCCTCGCCTCCGCATCCGCTTTTGGACTTCCTCCTCCACCGTCAGCGACCCACCTGCACCCCACTTCCGCCTCACGTCGCCCTCGTTTCCACCCCGCCAGCCGCCGCCGCCGCCGCCTCCGTCACTACCTCTGTTTCCACTCGCACCCGCGCCCCGTTTGGCCCTGCCCTTTACTGTTCTTTCCGCGCCGGTTCACTCCCAGAGCCGCGCGACACGCCCGGCGCCGTGTCGACAGAGCCGTGCACGAGAGGGGGGCGGCGGCGGCGGCGTGTCTACAGAGTCGGCACGGGCCGCGGAGTGAATGCGCGGCTCACGAGAGCGCGTCCGTGAGTGTGGGGCGACGCGGGGAGGGACGGACACGGATTGCACGCGTGGCTTTGCGCGCTCCGCGTAAAACTACGCCGCTTGGCAGTATACCCGGCTGCATGTAAGAATGCGGACGCTGTCTTGTGGGGAGTGGAGACTGAATGTTCTCTTTGCTGCGAGATGGTGGGAAAGGTGAAGAGGGAGAGTAAGAAGTGGCCTGAGAAACCCAAGAAGAGAGGCATTTCAATAAGGGATGCACCAGAGTGTTGATTCTTATGCAACATCGGGACGCAGGATGTTCAGGTTTGTCGGGAACCTGCACTGTGCTCTGATAGGCATGAATGTAAAGAATGATATTTTATGTGTTGCAATTTAAATGCATTTTGAAATGACCGTCCACATGTCAGCAGTAGTGGCCGCTTTGTCCAGCCAGTCATATTTTGTGTAAATCCCTCACTACAGACAAAGATGTGATATTTTCAAATTACGTCCACATTAAACACTACATCATGTCAAAGCACACGAGTAAATAGCTGAAGCTGGCGGCAACGGACTTTGAACAAAGGATGAAAAGTCAGTGGCTTTCCAGCATTGCACAAGACATGTCTACTTCTCCCAGGCCACATAACGGCAAGAATACTCTGGGGAGGAGGCATGCAGAATTTCCAAGCCATCTAATCTACAGTAACCTACTACATATTAGGGTGAAGATGCTCAGAGCGTAATTCGAGGACCTAATTTTATAAGTTCCTGCCACCAATAACTCTGAAGTATTTATCTCCCGGATGGCTCATGCTTAGCGTGCCCTCTTCCTACGTGTAATGGCCAATCATTTCCAATTAGAGTATAAGGAACTTAAAGCTTCCGCAAAATGTCTCAATATCTGTGGCTTGGGCGGTAGAGAATCTGCTGAGATTACGGAAGAGGTGCTGAGAAATGACATTAGCGATGCCGAGAGTGATAATCGTAGGACCTCTGCTATTTCTGCTTGAGTGAGGATGAGTAATCGCAAACTACCTCACTTCCTCCGAATTCCCACGTACGCCTTATCACTGTTAATCTCTGATTAATTAAGGAAAAAAACAAACTTACGGCTTGACGACTATGATAGGTAGAGTCCCTACCCAAACCGAACATCCAGGGTCGAATGGACCAACTCAAATTATATTTACTCCGAAGGGAGATGATGCCCGGTTTAACCTCCACACAACAACTGTCAGGATGATTTAGAATACGCGTGGTATTGCTACAAATGTTCATTCTGAGTCCTGCTTGAAATTAAATCTTTTACAATATTCTTTCAATTTAAAAATGAGTTCGAATATCTAGTTTCTTCTTTAGTCTGGACCCATAACACATTTGTTTCTTTCATCTTTTCAGCTTTAATTGAGGCATCAGCACTTTACTTTCGTGTAGTGCGATGCATGATTGAAAAACATACCGCTTCGAACAGTCTACCAGACACCTTTCCTAGCGCACCTCACTCCTATGCCACCTCCCACGAGCCTGCCTGTGGCGGTATTCCAAATTATAGGTTGCGCCACCTCGAGGCTATCAGATCGTCCTCCCACCGGCACCTTCCCGAGACCAAAAAAAATGTTTCACAACCTTTAATTGCCCTGCTCCGAATGGCGGATTCTCCCAAGTTATTGCTTCCGATTATAGACGTAACGTGTACTAACGGCGCAATCAGGCGGCGTTAAACGCCATCATATTTCTATGCCATCGCGGTTGAGTGTTCTCCTCAACCCTCTTAACCCTTCCCCGGCCCGTGACTAATGAGAGCGATGAAAGCCATACCTCACGGAAGGCGCCCGCGCAAAAGTTCGTTTTCGGGAAGGGCACCACGCCGGGATCGTGAAGGAAGCACAAGCTTCGTAGCGGCCAGTGGAGCAACGGATGGTGAAGTCTTTACCTTCGTGTTTGGAGCGGACAATCCTGAGCGGTCACACGGAAGAAAAGGCGTAATGGTTTCTTGCTCTCGCCATTAACAGACACAGTACATTATTGTTATTATTATTATTATTATTATTATTATTATTATTATTATTCATTATTATAGTCTCGGGTTTCGTATTAACATCCGTATCATAGATCATTAACCTTAATTGCTCAAGAATGGTATAAAGACTTAAACATCATCATTGAAAAAATCAATTATTCGAATTATTGTGTCAGTGCAGATAAACCAGTCTGATTTGTCTCTAATTTCTTAACTGCACCTCAGTCTGCCAGGACTTCTGTTTTCCTTCGAGGTTAGGAGACTGCTGATTCGTACAAGAATTGTATAGTCAATACTTGATATACTAAAGGCAGAATGGTTTCCGGTTAATGAGCTCTAACGATTCCTTTTCTGAAGTAGTGACTTCAGAGAATGAGTAAAGTGGTAGGATCACGAACAAAATTGCCGGTTTTATTCAATGTAGTGGCAAAAATTGATCGAAGGAATAAAAACAATATTGCGTGCGCACGGATGGAATATAGTAATACCGCGAAGGTAGTAATAGTAGTAGCCTTCTAAAGACAATGCAGTGACTTCACTCGTGTGTCATGAGTGCCCAAATGGGGTTTGTAATTGAAAGGAGGAGGAAGGTACGAAAAATTAGTCAGCGGTAAACTACCTCTGAACACGCGATGGCTAAAAATTAATTAAAAATCAACCTCTGACGAGTAATTAAATAAACCTCGTAGGGGTTTTAACTCGTGTTGCATCCTGCGAACCATCCTATGAACGCCAGACTGTCCCGCAAAGGCTGCTAATACACTAACACTACAAACGAAAGAAATGTACTTGCGAATCTGTGATTTTCTCGTATCAAAATCGAATGCTGGAGCGTGCCTTAAATATCGGGCTACGGACCGCGGGCTATCCTTCTTTCCCCAACAACCCCCCTACACGTGTCATAATTCCGGGCGACAAATATGACCCGTCTCCTAACATATCGAAAGTTCTTCGATGGTCTTGGGAAGAGACCGGGGCTCTATCCAGAGTGTAACGTCATCGATGAGAGAAAGAGAAATTGAGAGAGAGGGAAGGTGGGAGGGAGGAGTGGGTGCGGAAGTATGAGAGAGGTGAGGGAGAAAGAGAGAGGGGGAAGGAGGAAGAGAGGGGAAAGAGGGGGAAGGAGAGGGGGATGGGGATGGGGAGGGGAGGGGGAGGGGTGGGAGAGGAAGAGAGAGAGAGGGAGTGGTGAAGGAGGGAGAGAGAGTGGTGAGGGAAGGAGGGGGAGGGAGAGATAGTTGGGTGGGAGGGAGGGAGGGAGGGGGAGGGACGAAGAGAGAGACTGAGAGAGGGTGTGCAGGAGTGAATTAAGAAACTTTTAACTAGAGGCGGATCCAGAAACGAATTTTGGAGGAGGATATTCAAAATCTTTTGCTCGAATGTGTCATATTACAGATTGTGTAGAATAACGCAGGCTAAACTCATCTCATGCAGCGATACAATTTTCTTAGTGTTAATGATTATCCGAAAAATATTTTTGTTTGCAAGTTTCGTGGTAATTAAAAATTAACAGTTCCTGAACAATTATTTTTGGGCGGGGGAAATTCCCGTCATTTCCCTCCCCTTGGATCCGCGCCTGCTCTAACAACTACTTCATAGTTTATCTTTGACTGTTTTGTCTGTGGTCGCACGAAAGAGTCCTCCCCAGGC
Organism: Acheta domesticus; assembly: GCA_031308135.1. NCBI lineage: Eukaryota > Metazoa > Arthropoda > Insecta > Orthoptera > Gryllidae > Acheta > Acheta domesticus. The sequence goes on from JAHLJT010008446.1 coordinate 51,997,326, forward strand.
TAAAAGTGGCCGCGCGAGGCGAAGCGGCGGCGAAGTGCGGCCGGAGAGCGAAAGTGAAGCACTCCGGCGAGGCGGAAGGCTCCGTACGTGGAGGGGTGTGCGGCGCGACTAATCGGCGGAAGTAATCGTGCGGGCCCGAAATAGCCCGGGCCGCGAGCGACGGAGCGGGCGAGCAGGCGAGCGGGCGAACATGCGAGCGGGCGCGTGCGGCCGGCCCGGCGTGGCGCGCCGCAACGCGGTCGGCAGCGGCGGCGGCGGCGGAGGAGAGGAAAGGGGGGGAGGGTGCAGAAAAAATCGGTGGATGGATGGGTGGATGGAAGGAAGGAGGCGAAAAAACGAAGAGGCGGTGAAGATGATCTGCCCGCGGGAGGGGGCGGGCGGGAGAGAGGGGGTAGGTGTGGTGCCGGGAGGTGCGGCGCACACCGGTGCGAGCGGGCCGGTGCGAGGCACCGCGGACCACAGTGTGACGTCGTTATTGGGACGGACAAAAATTGCCCGATTGAACCAGAGCTGATGTTATATCGATGGGTTGGTGGACGAACATTGACGGTCCACTTATGGTCATTTTTCAGTTATTTTTAATACCTCTCATTCATGTCTACCTACTGTACAAAGTTTGTAGAACGTCCATATAAAGGGGATCATGCTTTCCCCCCAGAAAGCTATCATTGTCCCTACATAAATAACTGCAAAATTACAAATTTTCAAGCTTGGTTTTCCCGTAACTACTATTTTTGAGCATACAATATGTGTGAACTAAGACATCGATATGATGCAATATTGGATATCGGGCTTCACGTGGGGTATCCACGTAGTGGCCACGTTTAGTGTTTAGAAGCTGAACAAATCATTTACTCAATAGATCAAGAGAAATTTGACAGATAACTTATTTAAGATGGGATCACCGAGCCAAAAGAATGTGCATTTGCTTAATTTGGTGGTCAACCGCAGTCTTCTGTAATACATGTGTAGGCAATTTCAAACTACGGCAATTGAAGACAATTCTCTGCGCTTTTACATGCTAAATAATTACTTTCTATTCCGTAAGTAAATAAGCTTTCAGTAAATATTTCTGAGACTCTTATACACTAGCATCTTCATTATTACATACCTAATACGTACCATCAAGTATCTGCTTCAACAATCCCCACAACATAATTTAAACCATTTTTTCTCAAAACAACATCGGCAATGATGAGCGCAAAGACAACACCTTTTGTTCGAGTTCTGGATGAAATGTTGCGATTTTATTCCTTTGAGCTATTACATGGTTCACGATTTACTTTGATTCACGAGTTACACGTGAGTTTCTACCAAGATTAAGTACGTAAGAGCGACTGCTCTGATGGATGGTTTTCTACGTTAGAGACCTTTTCCACAGCCTGAGACACCTTAGCATATACCACCTTTGAGTCTCTACGCACAAGCAGTTCGAGATGCACATGCACAGAGGCTCAAACGTGGTTCACGCAAAAGTACTTCACGCTATAACAAAAGACCATGACCGACCTACTGCAACAGGAAAGATGCCTTTTGCTGTTCAAAGAATTCTAAAAACAGATTCCCAATAAACCGCTAGTAGTAGTCTCGGCGCCTACCCTCTGAGAACTGGAGTGTTTGGCCGAAAGCAAAGGCGTGTTTCGTTCCGCGTGCGCGGGGACAACGCTCACTGCGCGTCGCGGGCCGAGGCGGAACGAGCGGCGCCTGTTGAGGCGAGCGCCGCGGCGCCGGCGGCGCGACCCGCGGCCGGGGGAATTACGTGGACGAGAGGAGATATCGCGGGGCGGCGGGCCCGCCAGCGACGCGAGCAGGTGGGGCTGCCCGCACCGCCACCACCGCCGCCACCGCACCTGCCGCCCACCCGCCGCCGCCGCCGCCGCCTCCGCGTGCCCCTTTTGTGTATAGGAAGGTCCATAAAAGCCTGAAACCGCGGCGAGACGAGACGGGGCGGAGCGGGGGTGGGGTGGGGGAGGCGAGGCGTGGAGCGGGGAGGAGGGCCTGCCCGCCGGCGGTCTTCCTAAGCCGGCGTCACACACCACCTGCTCGCGCGCGCTGGCTAGCATGCGTCCGTTGTATGTTGTCCGCGTTGGTGTGTGTGTGTGTGTGTGTATGTAAGTGTGAGTGGAGAGAGGCAACGCACGAGGGAGGACAGCCCCGGGCTCGGAATGAAGAGCGTGGAGCGTGTGTGGCGCGTGGCGCGGAGAGGATGGGGGAGGGTGGGGTGGGGTGGGGTGGGAGGGTGGTCGAAGACGCGAGGCCAACAACTGATGGGTGGAGGCGCTTTGTAATGCGGGGAGGCTGCGCGAGGCGGCGAACGGAGCACAGGTGTGCGTGTGTGAAAGGGCATGTGGGGGATGCGAATAGATTAGAGGATCTAGGGCAGAAAACCAGAGATGAACGGATCGGTAGTGATGTCAAGAAGTGAAGGAGTACACATCAAAAGATATTTCAGTTAATAGAGTACGATCTGTAGAGAACTATGCAATGAAGTTCGATGGGTACTTGGTGAGGAAGTTTCAAAATGAGGACATGTCTGTGGAAATTCGGGCATAGAAACCTTCAGGAAGCAGATATTTCTGAGTACCCATTGAATAGGTTTGTGAGCATAATGAGAACGAACGATAGACTTTAGTATCGTTTCTTGAAAATTGAAGAGAGGCTAAGTTTTCTAAATACAACGACGATAATCAATACTGTTTGAACAGTAAAATAAAAATTGCAGAGTATGAATACTCCTGTGACTGGTGACAAGTATATTAGCTTAATTTTTTACCATCGTTTCTTGTTTTATTTCAATTAGTATAAGCGCAATTTCAAACGTACATTTCAGTGGATATTTAGCCATTGACTATTTGAACAATTTCTACAACAGTTGCAACAGATATGGTGTATCGTGAATCAAATTTCAAGTAACATAACGTCACGTTCCGTTGCAGATATTTACTTTCCGAGAGAAACCAGGTCCCAAGAACCACGCAGCTGCCAACTGAGATTTCTGTTTCCAAGTAAGTGGTTGTACCAAAGGTAAATATTATTGAAGTAACGCTATTGTATGAGATTAGTTTACGGCAAATTCTGATATGCTTGTATGCAACATTACATTATGCTTAACACTCTTGAGAACAAGTTGCAAGAAATTAACACAAACGGAAAACAAGTCGAAGCAATATCCCCTTGAAATAAGCGTTCATCGCCTGAGAGAGTCATTCAACTTTCGTGTTTGGTGTAAAAAGAATAGAATGATCAGAGTGGCGCGAGCCACGGTCAAAGAATAAACATCCCACAGTACAGGCAACCCGCGATATCCCCGGCCGCACCGCTCGCCCTTGGGATTGTCGACCGGGGCGGAGTCCGGCGAGCCTCACTGTGACAGTTGGGCGGACCGTGGGCGCGCCTTAGGGCATCCGCGTCCCTTACCTCGGCTCCTCGCCGCCCCCTCCTCCCCCCGCCACGTTCCCCTCCTCGGCAGCCGACAGTCGCTGGCCGCCCAGCCGTACAGCCGCCCATCGGCTCCCTGCCTGCTTGCCCGCCTGCCCGTTCGCCCGCCGGCATGCCAGCCCAGCCCAGCCCAGTCTGGCCTGGCCTGACCAGCCGCTCCGGCAATCCATAAGAAATGATATCGCCGCGGGGCCAAGTTTAAAACCCTCTTCTCCCCGCCATCTCTCTACACCGCTGGCATAGCGCATCGACGCCCCCCCTCATTCCCCCATCTGCCGCTCCGGGCGGCGGCAACGTTGAATGCGCCACGCTGTGTACAATGCTCGGAACGACTGCCAAGAAACCCCTAGACGCCGGCCGAAATTACGGAAAGCCTGCGTACCGGTCCAGGAGACCACAGGCAAAGGGGCGGGGCGGAACAGGCGAAACCAACGGAAAGGAAGACGAGAGGAACGGGAATATCTCGTGGCGAGAATCGGACCGCGTTACTCTCCCTCTCCCCCTTCTCCGTTCTCCCGTGACCCTTAAGGGAAAGAAGACAAAAACCAATTTGTGGCACCGCATCACACACACACACAAACACACACAGGCGGTGCAATATTCGTGTCGAATTTCTTGTCTTTAAGCTTCGCTCCGCACCGCGTCAGACCTTTTCGGCGACGTAACACAAACAGAAATGAAACCAAAAAAAAAATAAAAGGAGAGGAAAAATAAAGGTGGCGAGTGAGTGGGAAGGTGAGGGTCTCGGGAGAGCCGCATCGATGTAAATAAATTGCGCGCTGGCCTCCGCGCGGAGGGAGATGGTCACGGCGGCGGCGGCGGCGGCGGCGGCGACAGGAGCAACGGCGCACAATACTCGTTTCGAGTAACCGGCAGTTAAGAGACTCGCTACAAATCTCCCTAGATTCCCGGTCGATACGCGCGGAACGGCAAACTGCCGCGAGCGAAGCGCCGCCCGCCTTCGCTCGTTCTCCCGGACGCCCGCCCCCCCTCCGCCCCCGGCCGCCTCACGCCGCCCGCGCCCTGCTCGACACCGCCGCTCGCGCACTCGTCGGCCTTCGTCCCGCGCGCGGAGCGATCTGCGCCCAGGAGAGCAGCTAGAGGCTGATCTGGAGTACGTCCGGCGCCATCGTCTTTTTCCCCTATTTGCATGGTAATAGAAGATGCTTGTTTTACGAATTCGTTTTACGAATTATGCGCCAGAGCACCATTCTTTTAAGCTTTTCTTCGCTATCTTTTGATCGAAGCGTTTCTCACCTTATTAGTGCGTCAAGCCCTTCGTAAATGTGAAGAAGACATGAATACCTGCCGCGAAAAACGTAACCCTCAAAATGCAAATTTAAGCGACACGCGACTTTCTTCCTCCATTATTACGTTCATGCACCAGTGCGACTCGTAGCGAAATTTAGAAAAAGGCACTTTAGGTTCATGTTTGCCAACATAGTTTCCTACATGCCTCACTCAGACCACATACGAGATTTATGCCAGGAAACACAGCATTCCAGAAAAGTGAGGGTTACAACGTTTTTGCCGGCAGGTATTCCACACGTGTAGTAATAACGTAAGCCAAACTTTCACCAAAATCGAGATATTACTATTTACGGATAGCGAGAGGCATGCTAAGGATAGTGGTCTATCCACCCCAAATTGAAAAACGAGTTATTGATGCCATTTGTTGTCCGAGAAGGAGAACTATCTTTGTACCTTGATAGTTTGACCAGTTTTCCTCTACAAAGTTAAGAAAAAGTCACTATTTTTTTCTTTTGACAACACTTTCTAAGCACAACTATGCAACTTTAACTTGATTTTTCTCCGTTTTCTTAAAAAAAATATGGCTTAGACCACTATTGCGCTGACCTCTTTAATTGTAACTAAATGGCTCTGCTCGAAACTTCGATCATGTGCACGAAGTGATACTAATGATTAAACTCCCAGGTATTATGATTGTCGCATAATTGTCGCATTAACCCACCCCGTTATATTTGTCTATCACGTTTTTCTCGTGAACTGAAAGGCTGGTTAACTCCATCCACTCTTATCAACGAGCCCACTTCACCATCGCCGCTCGCTGAACGGCTGGCTGCTGTCTTTATTTTTAGAGCACTTCCAAGTACCGAGGGTTCCCTGAAGCCGACTTGGAGCGGCAGTTACATCTGCGTAAAGCTGCGCGCCCGCACCCCCACAGATGCGCTTGGACTTCACTTACAGATCTGTTATTGCGTCTCGCCTCCTCCGAAGAGATCGTGCGCCGGACGTGAATTTCAGTGGCTGTGCAGCCACCGCCACGTCCGCGCCGAGTTTCTTCCTCTGCGAAATACAGTGGAGTTGCGAGCTGCTACAACGGGCCCGCCTCCACTTCTCCAACGGCTGACGGGTAATTACTGTGAGCGGCCGTCCCAAAATAACCAGATTGCTCCAACTTTACGAAGAGCAGAGCGACAGGAGAGAGAGTAAGAAGCGGTAACATTTGATGTAGCCTAGCGAATAATTCTTTTGAACGCACTGGTATTTGAAGTACGACTTCATTACGCAATCAACCGACTCCAAAAAGACGAAATTAATGAACATTCAGGCCCATGTCGATCACAATACAGAAAAATGAATACTTTCTGTTGATAAATGTTTTGTCGCATGAAGTATTCAATTATTCGTCATTATGATAACTGAATATTGCTTTCAATAATAATAATAATAATATAATTTCATACTGCTGTTTCACTCAAATATATGTAAAGCTTACAGTATTCAACCACACTTATAATACAAATAGCAAGTGTCCGAAGGCTACATTGAGTTAGTGATTGACAATAATAATCTCAAGAGATATTAATCTTCGAAATGTTCAGCGAACTAACACAATTGCCAGATAAGAAAATGATACAATATATGATATAATTAAAATATTGCCCTGGGCATAGAGGGAAGATTCCAGGAATTAAATTATGTCGTCAACAGCGAAGCTCACTTTCCGAGACTTCTTCACAGCCATATTTAATGAGTAGCTCAGTCTGTGAAATGTTTGTACAAACAATTTGGCGCAGTTCTTTACAATATTTCACCAGTCTCATCAGAAAGATCATGTATCTTTATTTCTTCGTATATTACTACATAATATGGGGACAGTTATGTAATTTTAAACAGAAAAACTAATTTTGTGGGTCCCTGAAATTAAAAAAAGGAACTAAATGTTTCAGCATTCTGCGAGTAGTAAACTGCGTTCTCGAATACGGTGTAGTCAGAATGAGTCAGAATACACCTTTTGCGGATCTTTGATACAGAAAAATTGTTTTCGGCAAGACGTCCGTTCATCTTCCTGTGAACAACGTTAGCGCCTAAACCGTACGCAGCATTTTTACCAAATTCAATATTTTCCGATCGATCTGGCCAATGTGGCGTCTCATTTTTGGAATGGACATTTGATATTTTGGAAGTACTATACATGAAGCCGAGAAATTTTCGAAAATTTCTCGAAAAGGCTCCATATTTTATTCTTTAATTCTTTAATCTTTTACTTTTAATTCCTCACTTATTTTCTTTCCCCACTGACTCACTCGGGCGACACCTTAATGGCCGTTCAACCTTCCGCATGGGCCTGCTCTTTCCGCGGCGTGGCAAAGGTCAACTTCGTACCAGGAAGCGCAAGGCGCGGCTGTAAAGGCAGCGAGAGAGCGCAATATTGCGTTCACAATAGGGTTAAGTGTGCGTACGTTTTATTTCTGTGGCCCCGCCAACCTCCCGTCTAACTCGCAGCACGCGTCCGCCAGACAATGGCACGGGATGGCCTCTGAGAGCGTAATTTCGTTTACTGGGAGCGGATAATGACGTGAAGAGTGGGCGGAGAAAAGTCGACGAGTTTCTTCTCTCTGGACTGTTTCTTACTTCAGCTACGGAGCTGTTAATGCTGGGCGAGGAACAAAGTAAGTTATGCAGAGGAAGGTTATTGGAATGGTCGATAAAAATAGACTGCAGAAAGGAACGATCTCCAGACTGCCATATCCAATGCAAAAATGTATTTTTTCTCAGTTCGAATTTTTTCCCAGTTCCAATTTTCTTTGTAGTTTGAAATGGAAATATGGTAATATGGACGTTAGCTCCCATAAATGTATTCAAATACTCTTTCAATGAAATTCACGTTAGATTTCGGAAATCCACGGGGAGGGTGTAAGTATAGAGATATTATTATAAGGAGAGACCAGAGTGACAGGTCGGAAAACAAATACAAATCTGTCGGACAATGGCTTTGCAAGAGGTTGTGTCGAAGCCACTTGCACGTGAGACAACTGGTATTGAACAAACTGACGATTGAGCGCAAGGGCATAATCTGCAGTCTTTTTGCTAGCAGTAGCCAAGCACTAGCTGTTAAAACGGTCCCTTCTTAGAAAAATCTCTCTACATTTAATACATACGTATAAAATGTCAAATGTTTGGAAAAGGAATTTCGATCTTGCTTTGATCTGAACGTATCTCAGTGCAATCTAAAATTATTTTGTTTAATTCCATTCAGAATTAAACACATTTATTACTTTTAAATGTAAAATGGAAGTTTCTTCTGATATTGTGAAAACTTATTTCAATGCAAATTATTATCTTACAGCAATTATTTACGATTGGCTCCAAAGTTGGAAGGGGGACCATATTGTAAATAATTTTTGCCATGAAATAAATTTAAAATGTATTTCCATTAATTTTTAATATCCCTTTAATAATTCTTCTTAAGTTGCATATTTTTATCGATTGTTCATTTACTAAAATCACTCTGTATTTATATTTTGTTTCTCCTACCACCCACGACGTACACAATTCGAAATCATTCTTCACCCAGCAGGTTGTCGCGACGCATTAGTTTTGGCCGGCACCCAAACAAAAGAATTGGACCCGCGAATTTATAAAAAATTATGAAACTTTACATTACGGTGGCCGCCCGCGGATAAATTCGCATCCAAACCCAGGTTTGCAGATCCCTTCGGCCGATATTTCATTAACGCGGTTTCAAGGCCCCCGTTTCAAAACGATGTTTGCGATCCGCACGGAGATAAGGCAACGCGGGTGCAACGCGGCAGCCGAACAGGCAATTAGAAGCCGCGCCGGTGGCATCGAAAGCGCGGGGTCCATGACAGCACGGCGCGGGGGGGGGCGAGAGAAGCGGGGCAAAGGGGCCCACGTGTGGTGGGGAGGGCAATGGCGACGGTGGCACGGATTTTTCAATTGACTGCACGTCAACTGCTAAGGTCGTTAGTCTCGGAAGTGTAGTGCACACTTTTATCGCGAGAGGTGGTGGTGATCTCTCGCTGGATACCGAGATCCGGCGCCGACCTACGTCGACTCTGGAATCTAAAGCGCGTGGTCCATGACAGCGCGGGGGGGGGACGAGAGGAGCGGGGGAAAGGGGCCCACGTGTGTGTGGAGGGCGATGGCACTGGATTGATCAGATGATTGCTCGTCAACTGCCAAAGTCATTAGTCTCGTAAGTGTAGTGCATGCTTTCATCGCGAGAGGTGATGGTGATCTCCCGCTGGAGGGCGTGATCCGGAGCCGACCCACGTCGGCTTGCGGGAATTTTATCCAGCTAGGTATCTCGCACCTGTGGAGCACCGCTCCAGCCTGGACAAGCTCTAAGCTCCCGACTGGTCTCCAGACAAGTGAGGTAAAGGGTGAGGTTAGGACAAGGAAAGGGAAGGAAAGATCGCGCTCAGTCCGTGGCCCGTTTGTTAGGATGCCACGGAAAACTGCTGATCAGAGTAGCCGGTCGCTAGAGTTTTCCACCGGACAGCAGCTGTGTTATATCTAGCTGCCTAGCTAGTGTCGAAAATCCTGCCACCCTAGGACCTCCCGGTCAGAGGCACTGCATTGACATCAATTGACGCCCTCAACCAGTTTTGTCGGCGTGGCAGCACTGGGGGAATCGATGGAGGGGATTGCGTGGTGGTGGTGGTTGTTGTGGCAGTAGGAGTTAGTTAGACTAGATCCACGTTTAGGCCGAGATTTAAGTTACCGACGCAATATCAAGTAACTATTTAACAATTCTAAATTGTAATATAACGAGTTAGCCGAGTGAAGCAAGTACTCAAACCAAAATAAATTTGTCAGAAAGTGTTCTTAATACACACATTTCATTAAAAAAGTTACAGCTCTTTTTCAATGCTTTGTAGCACCTGTTTTATTCAGTACCTAAACCAACATATTTCTTCGATCTGGATTTGACACCTGCAACTACCTTATTTTTCTTTACCATCATCTTTATGATTATTATATGTGTAAGAAACAACAGAACTTAAATTTTTGTATGAGAAAACAATTTGAAGTTTCTTAATGAAAGAATCACAATGTACTGTAAAAATAATATATTAATATGTAATTACCTTTTATTAGAAATAAGCAATTTGCTAAAAATTCAATTTTTGCACTAATGACGAAATCTAAATCCTGTTTGGCAACATTCGTAACACTGCACGAAGCAGCAACTAACGTCGAAGGGTTCCGGTCAGGTCAGCTTGCAATGAAGATACACGAGCTCCGCGAAGAATCGTTACCGAGAGCGGTTTTTAACGAGTGGTGAGTCGACTCCCGATTCGATTCTTCTCGCGGCGGTGCTCTGTTGTCTCAATTACGTTTAACACTAAATGATGAAGTTCGGCGTCGGCGGGAATCGGAGATGATTATCTGCGGCTCTTTGATAATGAGGCTGTGAAGGGGAAGGAACTGGGTGCGGCGAGCAAGCGAGAAGGACGGGAGTCGATGCTTTATCATGTGGCTTGTTGCGGAGATGCTCACGCACGTAGCACAAATGATTTCGGCCTTCTCACCTCTAACGTGCGAGGCAAGCGAACGTCACGGCGATACTGAGGCACGATGATGGATAATTGTGTCCTATCTTAAAGTGTATCTATATCGTTAATAATTTTCTCTCAACGATCATCCAGTATCTAGACAAATATAACCTCCAGATAATAATGAATAAATGAATTACGTCTATTTAAAAAAAGTAGTTGATTTGCTTTTCCTTGTCCTACCTTGTTCACCGTTAAAACACTTTTAAAAGGAACACGCTAAACTTAACTAAAAAGAAATGAGATAAAATACAAAGTACAAGGTGATTCATCAGTAAAATAAAAATTTACATCGAGAGATCTTGAATCTCGAACTATAACACGTTTTGGAATGTAAATTTTCTTAGGTCTTTCTGAAATATCTTGGAGGTATTTGGACGTACGATTTGAATTTACATCCCTAATACAATTAAAAGTATTATCCATGTACAGAATACATATGAATTGTATTAACATACATTATAATCATAAATTTTATGAAGCCTTGAGGCTTGAAGATTCAACTTTTTGTTGCTACACTACCTGTGGAAAACGCAGCGTTTAGTATTTTTTGTCTACTCGTAAAGCACGCTTGCGATACCCCTTTGATCATTTATACTCGATGCGCACAACAGGTAGCCATTCTATTAAAGCATTATAATATAAAGTCTCCTGTGAAGGAGTAATATCCCTTAAACCATGAAAACGTAACACAAGCCACTTTAGCACATAGGCAAAGATATCTCAGGAAATTTCTTCTGTCAGAAGTAAGACGCATTTTTCCAAGAAGTTGTATCTATAGACGAAATAAGAGAACCATCGTATACTTCAAAATTGACAGAAAAAGATGTCTGCTGCAATGAAATCGCTCGTATTGTAAGAACATTTCAATTTAGAATGTACTGCTACTCTTCGCAATTAAGATATTTTCGTTTGGAGGGCAAAATCGTGTGTAACAAAAATCTATCATTCAGTTTGATTAACGTTGCCGCTCACGAACCATATCCACAAGTTCACAGCTCCTGAGAGGGCTCATTTCGTGATAGTGTGGGTGCGAGCGTGAGTAGCGGCTTCATCGTCCGCTCGTGGAGTCTCCCACGCCTCCCCTCTCCACGTTCCGCACCCGCCTTCTCTCTCCCCCGCCCGCGTCGCGCACCGCGAGGACGGCCCCGAGATTTATGGAGAGGCTGTTGATGTAATATTGATATAAGCGCGATATAATCTAATTAGCCTTTGCCATGGCGCGCTTTAATCAAGGCGTTAGCAGGGTCCCGGCCGGCGTTACCGCTGCGTGCGCTCCGTGCAGCCGGCGGCCAATCAATTGAGCACTCGCCCGCGCGCGCTTCCTTCGATTGACGCCTGAGCGACCCCTCTCCCCCCCCTCGGGACGCCGCTGTTACGACTTAAAGGACACGCATGCGCACACACACACACACACACACAGGCTCATGCACGAAAACACACATACTCGACCACACGCACGCACACGAACTCACACCTACGCCCACATACGCGTGCCCACATGCCCGCACACACGCACGCGAACACACACACACGCCCGCACACAGACACGCGGACAAACACATTCACACGCGCACATACACGCGTAACACTCACACGCACGCGCGCGCTGTGAAGATTCATGAGTTTTATAACCATTACCTTTTGCCCGTTCGGGCACACACAACAAACTGTGGTCACAGCCCGGCAGGTAAAAAAATTATCATCGACCCGACAATTTCGGCTGCGGTAACGGTTTACCATTCCAATGCACCATCATACAATTAATAAATAGTATTCGTGGCAACTTTGTCCTTGCTCTTGATGTTAATGACATCCCTACTGGAAACCAATGCGCTGCCAATATTGTGGCAATTTTAATCAGTTCTAAGCAACACATCCGAAGTTAAAAAACTGAACATACGTTACATACACAATAGGCTCTTTGAATTAGAAATGTACAGTGACGACGAAAAGTAAAGAATGTTTTAAGAACATGAAATTATGCTCAGGTTGTTCTCCGTTTACTCTAGCAGTAAGCGAATGGGTGAATACGTAGGTGTAACGAGGAAGGAGGGCGGGCAAAGCACAAGAGATTGGGGACGAGGGTCCGTCGTAGGTTCATTCAACCTTCCCCTTTGCCTTGCAGGACGCCCCCATCCACGGCCAAGGGCCATTGATCTACAGGCTCTCGGGACGAACGCGCGGAGGTTGGGGGTGGCGGTCAGGCTTTGGCGTGGAGCTGGAGGGGGGGTGAGAAGTAAAGGGTCAGCAGGGGAAGCGAATATCATGTTGGAGAATGTGAAAGCGTCCCTTATAGGCCTGCTGGTCACGGAGGAACCGATCGTAGTTAAATGGGCTCCCCAGGGAAAATATAGCATGTGCATGTCGGAAGCGATCCAGTGAATGCGCGTCCTGTAGTCAAGCTTAAGCTGAAGGGGAAATTGAGGCTGCTGAACCAACGACGCCGACAAGATGGAGGAAGCACGCGTTGGGCGTACGTCTAAAGGACATTGGTGTAATTGGTGTAAGGACTGGAAACAATATCACGGGAGGTTACTGGGAGACGGCAATGGAAGGGGAGACTATAGGTCGAATTTTGCTATGACGAAGGTATCTAATAACAGGGGCGTTCTGTAGCGACTAGCAAACATGTAGGGGGTGACGGAGAATGACGAAGACAAACATTAATGCCCTTGGCGATACACCGAAGGTAGCGACGGAAAACAATATCTACAATACAAAAGCGGAAGACTTGGATAGACCAGGGCAGGGAATACAGAGCCGCCCAGGAAGGTCGGCCGAAGGGCCAGGCGCCGTGGAAGGGGTGCTTGCGTGCTGGTAAGGTGGGGCCCGGGTGGCGGGGAAGAGGCGGCGAGAGAGACGGGAGTGAACGAACGGACGGACGGACGGGCCGCGGGGGAGCAGCTTGCTTCCCACGTGGCGGGGCCGCGGAGGAGGGTAGTGGGGGGGGAGACTCCTTCACTACGGGTAGATGGGTGACTCAGATTGCAATGGGTAGTAAATGAGGGGGGGGCGGGGAAGGTGGGAAAAGACTCGTACGTAACCGGGTGAATATAAAACCATATGAGCGAGGACAAAATCAAGGAAATTGCCCCTCAGAAAGAATTAAATGTTACCTATATAAGTAGTTTTTTGAAATAAAAAATTAAAAGAAAGATGTTTTGACTATTTGGGGAAAACATAATTTGAAGCGTAAATATTGGGTGCCAAAAGTATGAAAATAAAAAAAAATGGATGGAAATAGAGTATGCTTATTCATTATGCACTTTAATTCTAACTCTGCCTTCTTAATACACGCCTCTGATCTCAAAATAAACGTCCTTGGACTCACTACTGGAGAAACGCAAATGCGATGTCGCGACAGAAAAAGCGATACACGCGAAAGAGCGAGAAGGCGACGGGGAAGGCGACAGAGAAGGCGACAGAGAAGGCGACAGAGAAGGCAGGCAGTATGCAACAGATTTGTGGCACATGCATCGTTCTCTATGACAGGGCTGCTCGAATGCAAGACACCGCTACGGCCCGCGCGCCACTCACATTTCGCTAGACTAGTGCCGATCACGCCCGAGGGCCTCCACGCTTCCCTTAGGCTAACTCGACAAGTAGTGGGCCACGCCAACGGCCCGCAGATAAGCACTGGTTTATAACATGTCAATTGGACCACCCACTTGAGCAACCCTCCCTTAGGAGATGACGGCATGGGTTGCACGAATTCCAAAAAACGAAGCATCGATGGTCCATCGGCGAAAGGCCTCAGATTTTCTAGCTGCGACTTATGCTATCGTTACCGATTCTGATATATGCCACGTGCACTCTTAACGCGGTCGCGACACAAATCGTAACCTCTTGCTTTTATTTGCACACTATCGATTTCTCTACAGCTTGGACTGAAGAATTTGCACCCGTAATGTATTTTAATGCGACATACATGTTTGCCTAATCCATAGGGGTGCTTCAAAAGGGCATGTCAAACACGGCACCGTTGCTTCTATCAACGGTCATGTTGGCCGAGCATCAGATCGAGCTGGAGACCCAGGCGGGCGGTGGTTCGCAGGAGTAAGTGATGCCTGGTGCACCGGGGTCGTAGGGCAGCCGAGGGCACAGGAAGGGAGTCGAGGGCTAGGAGAGGGGGCGGGGCCGGTCAGAGGCGATGCTGTTGCCGCCGAGGCAGTCGCTGGCGGCGGGGACGGAGCGGGGCGGGCCGGGGCGGGGGAGGGAAAGGGATCGGGGGCGGGATAAGAGGCGGAGGAGGCGAGGCGGTGCAAGGGCGTTTCGCCCGAGAACGGGAGCGCCCTGCGCTCATCCGTGTATTCGCCCCTTCCTCCGTGTAGGTGCGGCCACCGGGGGCTATTCATTTCCGCGGCGGATCTTGTCCGAGGCGCACGCGCCCCCGTCCCGCCCCGCCCCGCCCCGTCTCCTCCCCTCCCCGTCCGTCCGCGCTACCCGGCGAGCCCTCTGCGGCCGGTCGGCCTACGTGCTGGGCTGCTGGGCAGCCGGGCAGCCCGGCTGCCTTCCTTGCGCCGCCGTGTACCACATTGTTCGGCGCCCGCTACATGCAACTTCAGTCGACCCTCCGGAGAAAACAATGCTCTCCGGCCCCACCTCCGCCTCACTTCGCCGCCTCATATATTATCCCCGGCGACCGGCCACCACTCCATACAACCTGCTTCCTCGGGCCGCACTCGGTTCAGTTCACCGGCGCCTCCGTCCCCGTGCCCGCCCCCGCCCCCGCCCCCGCCGCCTCCGCTCGGATCGTCTCGTCGGTCTGCAGTGGCCACAATTGAAGCAAAAGATACGTGGCCGGGCTAAGAATATTCCGCGGCCTCTCCCGCCTACGGCGCCGTTGGCGACCGGAGCACGGCCGACAGTGAGGGGCGGCGCGGCTCACAGGATTGCGCGGGGGAAGGGAGCTGCGGGAGCCTAATGTAGCGATCCGTCCACGAATTCCCAATTCCTTAAGTCATATCCACTGGAGTGAACTGTGTGGAATGAAGAGATTAAATCATAAGTTTGTCACTTTACTGGGTTGTAATTTGTGAAATAAAAACATTGTAAAATGATAACAAAAGAAAAGTATGTTTTTTCAACACAGATATAATATTAGATTTTATTCATATATATTATTAGAGTTTTCAATACTTCCTAATTAATTATGCCTGCAAAATATTCTGAGTATGATTGACAACATCAGTTTTGTTTGTATCCAAAAAAATATATTGAAATTGCATTATATCCTGATCCAAAAGCCCAATGAAGATGAACCAATTTCCAGGAACACAACAGATTCGAATGTATGAAAAATGAAACTTCTTTTTCCTTATTATTATTATTATTATTATTATTATTATTATTATTTTCCATTACATCACGACTAAAGATGTTATGAGTCGGCTGAATATGAAATCTACTCCAGGTTGCAACCAGCTACCTAAGGAGCAGATCCGGTGACTATTAGTGCCTCTACAATATTTTAAGCAAAATGTGGGCTGTTCCAAATAAAGCAATTTCTTGCACATCCCAGTCTTTTGAATTACCAGGGAGTTTATACAAGTTCTTACATAAATTTTGCGGAACAAATCCCAGAGTTCCGATAACTATCGGGACGACCTGTGCTTTTACGCCCCACATTCGGCTGATCTCGATTTCCAAACTCTTGTATTTAAGACGTTTCTCTGCCTCCTTGGTAACGACGTTTTGATCGCAAGGTACAGCAACATCGATAAGTAAACACGATTTTTTCGCCAAATCCCTGATAACTATATCCGGTTTGTTTGCCGCAATCGTGCAATCAGTTTGAATTTGTTGGTCGTACAATATCGTACACAATCCAACAGACGTCACCGGTTTTGGTGAGTGTTCGTACCACTTGGGGCATGTGTTTGGAATTTCGAGGGCGGTACAGATCTGCCAGTGGAGGTAGCTACACACCCTGTCATGTCTTTTCAGGTATTCCGTCTTTGCTAGGATTGGACAAGCTGAGACAATATGATCAATGGTTTCTACTTGCTCCAGGCAAATGCGGCATTTATCATCTTGGGAAATTTTGAGAACTGCTTTATCATAATGTCGTGTTCTCAAGGTCTGATCTTGGGCAGCTATTACAAGTGCTTCCGATTCTGGCTTCATTCGTCCCCTTTTAAGCCACATAAATGATTGATCTTTATTGATCTGCACCTTGTCCATTCTTTTTAGGTATTGTCCGTGGAGTGGTTTGTCTCTCCACGATTTCTTTAACATTTTTTGTGTCTCACACTTCATGTTTAGCAGCATCAGAAGCTCAGTGTCTGTGTTATTCGACGTGCCTTGCCTAGTTTTCTTCGCATGCTTCTAGCTACACTAACAATGCCTCTGTTTCCCATTCTTCGGTCAGATTTCATGACCTGCCTCATTAGAGGGTCATCTTGATGGCTGACTACATACTTTCCCATCCCGACTATTGCGTTGTGCCAGGAGGCCTCAATTTGTCTGAGGCCTCTTCCTCCTTCCTTACGTGACACAAAGTCTATGTATATCAGCTCGAGGGTGGGCAACATGATGCATTGTTAGCAGTTTTCTGGTTTTTCGATCCATGGTGCGAATTATTATTATTATTATTATTATTATTATTATTATTGGCTTAAGTCTCGGAAATCATCCGGTTTCCTTAGGTGTGTGTGGCCAACATTGGCAAAACGCACTTGGTTTCAGCTCATGGTAAATTCATCACGGTATGAACTATTCAGCATGTTTCCAAAATGACAGAGTTTTGAGATTTAAGGATTATTGTATTAGGGTTTGGTTGGAATTTTCGTATATACTTGTTCAAGTTTTTATTGACCAGACCAGTTGCTGTGATGACAAATGGTAAAACCTCAACAGAATTAAGACGATATATTTCTCTGTATTCTACGGCCAAGGGGGTATATTTGGTAATATTTTCTCTTTCTGCCTTATAAATGTTGTGATCTGATGGATGCGTGATATCAGTGAAGAAGGCCTTTTTCTCTGTAAAGTCGTGAATTACAATATCTTGTCTATTAGCTGCAATGGTTTTGTCCATTTGTATTTGGATATCACAATACATACTGTCATTTTTGTTTTCCAATACTGGCTTGGCTTTGTACATATAGTATGGGCATATGGTGTCAGGTGATATTAGACCATATTTAACTGCAAGGGCTCGATGGATGATGTTTTCTGTTAGATTATGTCAGCACTGGTATTCTGTGTTTGCCAAGTTTTTGCATGTCGTTATTATGTAGTCTATTGTTTCTGGTGCTTCATGTTATACCCAACATTCTCGACCCTACACCTTCATCTCGAACATTTGTTTTCTCAATATATTTTTTGTAGTTGTTGGTTGCAATCACCTGATCTTGGATGACATGGATAAATCCCTCAGTTTCCCCAAATAGATACCCAGCCTCAAGCCAATGGATCGAGGCGTCTTTATCTGAATTTTCCAGCAAATGGGGAAATCTACCGTGGAGACTTTTCGAATTCCATATATATTCTGTCATTAATGGTGGATGCATTCGGATATTTCTCTTTATCCTCCAAATTAAGCGGAGTATACCCTTTTGTCACAAATGGAAATAATTTTGTCCATCTTTGATGGTTCAGATAGAAAGTTGTTGTTGCTGTCATTATTATTATTATTATTATTATTATTATTATTATTATTATTATTATTATTATTATTATTATTATTGGTGTATCGCGATTTCTGATCTAGCTACACGATTAACTAGTGTAACTTTCAGGATCAGCTTTTCAGCTGTATCCCTCGGTCCGACAAGGTTGTTACCCTTGAAGTGTGGATGATGAGATGATGCGATGATGTTGAAGGGTGAAGGGACAATCACAAAGTCGACCATGTCTACGCAGGATTCGAGCCTGCGGCCTCCTCTGCGCAGACGACAGATGCCGCAACCGTCCGCGCCACGGGGGAGGGGGCTCATTATTATTATTATTATTATTATTATTATTGAAATACTAATAAAAAACAATACTGCTAGCCCCATGCCCTGCAGTCAAGCGATGAAGCTCGCGCCAGCGCTATTCTGCTGCGCACTCCGCGCACAGCAAGCAGCGACTCAGCAGGCAGACGTTGCCACGCGGAAAATCTGCCCTCCTTATAAATGAATCGGTAAGCGCGAACGGCGAACAATAGCGCGAACCGCGTGCGCGGCGATGGTGGTTTGGTGGCGGCAGCGGCGGAGGCGGCTTGGGCGGTGCGAGTCTCGCAAACCCAGCGGCCGAACCCTTTTTCGCGCGCCGCCCACAACCCCGTTCACCCAACCACCTCCCCGCCCTCCCTCGTCCCCCCGCCTTCCCGTGGCCTCGGGCTCTCTCCTCGCGCTCGCTTCCCTCCCCCTCCTTCTCCTCCTCTTCCCCGTCCCCCCTCTCTGCTTGTCTGTCTGACTGTCTGTCTCTGTCTCCCTCTTCCCTCTCTCTTCGCAGCGCACTCGGCGCACCTTCCCCGGCCCGCGCGCAGCTGTACATTATATAGCAAGTGAACTATGTTCAAACAACACGGACAGAAAGCCCCGAGCGCTAGGAACAACATTTGGAGAACAACAAACAACAAGCGAAATGTCCTCACTGCAGGCAATCCAGAGCCTGTGGCTACGCCTGCGGCTAGGCAACAAACATTACACATTTCCACTGTGGCACCCCCAGTATATCCACCCAATCCTGCGGCGGCCGTGTTTATTTATATACTGTGCGACTGGGTCGGTGCCGCGGCGGCAGCGGCGGCGGCAATGGTGGCGGTGAGGTGCGCTCGCGGCCTTCTGCCCGCCCACCGCCCCGCCCCCGCCCCGTCACCGCCGTACCCCGCGCCACGCCCCGCCCGCCCCGTCCACCCGCGGCCGGCCCACGCCGCGATAGATGGATAGGTGGATAGACAGACAGAGCTTTATAATCGGGAGAGGAGTGTCCGCGGGCTAGGCCGGGTCGCTTCGCGCCGGCCGGGTGAGCAGGCGGCGGAGGCGGCGGCGGGCGGGCGGCGGGTCGACCGTCCCCGGGACCCGCCTATCGCCCCAGGCTCTGCCCGAACTGGTCGGGCCCAGGCGGACTCGTTGGGAGGGGCGAGCGGGATGGCGGGCGGTGGGCGCGAACGGGGCGGTGAGGGCGGAGGGCGACCGCGGGCGTGCTCTTTGTTCGGCGGGCGGCGGCCGCTGCCACGGCACCGCGGCGACGGCGGCGGAGGCGGTGGGGCGGCGGCGAGGGCGGCACATCGCCGGCGGGGTGGTGCAGGCGCCCGGCCAGATCAAGATTCTTTTGAAATATGCAGCCTATTGCGCACACTCCGGAGATTTACTTAATTAGTGCCCGAGGACGCGGGGGCCTCGGACGGGCCGGGCTGGGCCGGGCGGGACGACGCAACAGGCCCGCGGGCGTCGCCGCCCGGCCGCCGAGGTGCTGCCAATGAACGGGTCACTGAACATGCGCACGCTCCGCTGCGGGGACATCCGAGGAAAAATTTCGCTAATATATATTATGTAGTGCTGCGATGCGGAGAAGGCATATTTGATACCGCAATATTGCAATCAAAATACTGTGAATAAAACTAAATAACTGAACTGTTTCTTACTTCAGCTACGGAGTTGTTAATGCTGGGCAAGGAACAAAGTAAGTTATTCACAGAATGGTTATTAGAATGGTCGATAAAAATAGACTGCAGAAAGGAACGAACTCCAGATTGCCATATCCAATGGAAATGGGGACATCCGAGGGAAAATTTCGCTAACATATGTGTTATGTAGTGCTGGGATGCGGAGAAAGCATATTTGATACCGAAATATTCCAATCAAATTACTGTGAATAAAAACTAAATAAAAATACTGACAATGGTCTAGGAAAGAACAAGACGACGATGACTTAAGTCATGTTTTTACAAAGGGATTGAATATTTGAGAGGATTATTCAAATGAAAAAAAAAAAATATTAAATAAAATAAATTCAATGGCACTGTTATAGACCAAGGCTATTTGAGTCTTTTTAGTATTTAATGGCCCAGTTGACAAGCTCTCCCTCTAATCTAAGACGCTTTTCTTCGATTTTGAACCCATTCCAACTCTTCCAACCACGCTTCCCTTCAGATGGAGTACAGGCAGGCATAACGTAATCGATCGTAGTCAGACAAGTGAGTTTTATATTGTTTTCATGCGTTCAATTAGTTACTTAATTGGTTCAAGATTTGGCAAATGTCTACTGAAACAGAATAAAAACATTACAAATGTAAATATGTTATGTATCACATAATAAGATTGTTTGTGATGCATCAGTAATTTTTAGAGGAAGTGACGAAAATGTTCCATTGTACAAAATAATATTCTATTAACGAGCGAGATTAAATAATATTCTATTAATATTTAATAATCGCTTTGAACTTTGGTTCATATTACGAACAATGTTATTCACCATTGATTTACAGACAATTGAATTTTTTCTTGGGATTTTTTAATGAATTGTGCATCCCTGTTCTGAGTCTTTCTCCATCGCAGGCGGGAAGAGGAATTTGAGGGGCGTAGGTGTAGGTGTATGTGGCGTGGGTGAAAACGAAGGAAGGCGTGGCTCGCTCGCCGCCGATGGGATTCGCATCGGTGCGTTTGGACCGGTATTGCTACGCGTCGGCTGCCTGTCAAGGTGGTACCCCTGCTTTAATGAGATATAGGGTTCTCTTTTAATGAGAGTATTGCGTCATTTTCTCTTGTCGCTCCAACCGATGGCCTATACGTTGCTCACAGCTTCTCATAAATTTCTAGGTACTGAGATACAGCCGACCGATTTAAATGCAGCTCGTTCACTTCTTTTTTAAATTAAAAATGTGAAAAAGCTATGCGTATGTTGGTAAAAAAATACAGACATGGGTGCGGAAAATGAAACTTTATAGTAAAATATAAAGCATTTTATAGTAAAATATAAAGTATTTTACTTTATAGTAAAATATAAATCTTTAATGGTTTATCGTCATTGTAATTAATTAAACTTAGAGGAATATTAACTGTTTAAAAAGAATAAATGAAAATTGTCAAAACGTTCTTTCGCGTTTCAGTGATCGCACGAATTAGTGCAAAAATACTTTTTGTGTAAAACATGAATGACTGACGAATGAATTAGTGTAGGTTGCGTTGCAGGTCTTCAGCACATTTATTCAAACATGAAAAATATTTCATCAGCAAACATACGAGCGCAGGTGCGCTACCCTCGCGGACGATTGGATGTCGCGGGGCTTTAGGAAGACGTCGGACGCTAAATGGGAACGAACGCGCACATGTGCGTGCAACTCCTTCTCCCTATAACCCTAGCTGTAATTTATTATATTGAAATTAATATTTCTCCTTTTATACGATAAATGAAATTTCATCAATATAAAATTCAAAGAGTTCGGCGTGATTTGTATGTTTACCAACACCAATAACAAAATTTAATGTTTCCTTATCTCTTCAGGAAAAATTTATAATGCTAATTGGACGGTGTTTATGCATCAACCGCTAAGCGACATTTTTTGAAAAAAATGAGAAATGGACGCTATCAGTTGCATTGGACCATGTCCTAAGTTGTATGCAATATTTTGCGCCAAATCTTTGAAAATAGCCACATAATTAAAGAAAAATGTAAACGACATCAGTCACATCAGGGATTTTATGTTTCGCAACAACAGGCTATAAACCTAGATCTACAAATCTGCTGTTCTTAATTTCACATTCTGCAGGTAAGCGCCAGATCTTCCACTCATGCTTGTGTGGTTTGGCGCTTCACTGAAAGAAACAATTAAATTACAGGTTTTAGAGCTGAAATATAATAAAACCTTTGACACGATTATCTCAAAACTTGTATGATAGTCGCATAGCCGGTTGATGCATAACACCGTCCAATTCCAAAGTGAGTATCGACGTGCTATTGCGACTGTTGAAAATGCAAGAAAAATTCCTATTCCTGCGCGGACGGAAACAGTAAGCAAAAACCGGATTTCCGCAGAAGCTCCTTTGTGAGGTGAGGGGGTTGCACGCACATGTGCACGTCGTTCCATTTAGCGCACAGGCCGCCGACGTCTCCTAAGCCCCGCGACATCCAATCGTCCGCGAGGTTTGCGCACGGCGCTCGTATTACACCATTCGCGGAACCACGGAACTCCGCACAATGGCGTCACGCACGCGTGGCGTCCTCGCAAGAACAATGCGTGCATTATTCTCTTTGCGGTGCGTGCGTTTGTGCGTCCCGCGCACGTCTACGTAATCCTAGATTCTCCCCCGTATCTCCCCGGCGTGCAATGCGCGAAATTCACTCGGGCCGTGCCCCCACCCCGTTTCCATCCGATAGCCCGGTCTCACGTGGGGTTCTCGATAACCCGTCACGATTCACGGGACACGAAAGCCTGACGCATAATACAGTAGTGAGTGACAGTGGGAACGCGCACGGTGTCTCGGGGCCCTCAGCCTCTTCAGGTGCGTATCGCACATGCAGGTACGCTTTCACAGACGTCGGGGTGCTATAGCGTTGCGAAAACCGAAATCCTAGCGCACACTACTTACGATATCTCCTTTCATCCGTGAATGTAGCTCATGTAGTTTGAAAGCGAGAACAGAAAGGGGACGCCGAGTGAATAAGAGGGACTTTCTTTATCTCTGCGACATCTGATGCCTTATTCGTTTGTAAAAGATTGCGACAAAACGCGCTGGTTTTTGTAGTATGCTTTGGTTTTAGGGTGGCGTCAGTGGTGGGATGGTCGCAAGTTTCTTGTGTCCAACTCCGAATAGATGCATGGAGAGGCGTTTATTCATTAATATGACTTGTTCGCATCGTTGGGAGCATTCTGTAAAAAACTTTACAACGGTTTCTTGATTTCAGAAACGGTATCCCTAAAACGAAAAATCCGTTTCTAAAGAAACCAGCAAAAACAATTTCTAGCAGATGAAAGCATAGCTGATAGATTAGCACACGTTTCTCTTAACTGTGAATAGAAAGTAATATTAAATCTGCTGTATAGGTAATTAAATAGAAGAAAACACGATGCTCTGACATTTACTCTAAAACTTATTATGTTTTTTATTGTGGGCTAAAGTGTTTATTTTAGTTTTTTAGAATAAATCTGCTGACTCATCTCCTTATAATCTAAACAGAATGAAGGCGAACATTCTAAAAATAAACATTAATAAACCTTAGTAAAAATGTAAGTTCATATACGCGAAAATGAAAGAAATATAACGTCCGTCGTTGGCATCATTCGAACAACCAATGTGGGAGACAAGGAGTGTAAAAGTCATGTTCATAATTTGACAAAACAAAGCGCAAAGTGACCGCCTGGCAGAAGGGTAAATCAGTATTGGACACGTCATGTCATTTTTTGTACTCCCCTATATCATTTACCCGCTGTATAATTTCGCCGATCGCGTTGATTAACCGCTGCCGCACCTGCTTAAAAATAGTCATTAATTTCTATAAAGCAAAATTGACGAGTTTTAAACGTTCATGAGCCAGGTATACTTTGTGCCACACGACGACACAAATAATTAGAGTTTCATATTCATTTTTGTAATAATATGGCACAACAACCACACGGCGGCCAAATCGGGCAGAATGTGGTGCAGGATTGTCAGTGTAAATTTAATGATATGCTTAA
>JAHLJT010008446.1:52021302-52048834 GCA_031308135.1 Acheta domesticus
CCCCGTCATTGAGTCAAGTGCTTTTTCGGGACCTCCCGACTGCTCTGCAACGTTCTGCACGGGTAGGTATTGCCGGTGGCAGTACAGTAATTTCTGTTCCTTAAATAAATGTTCCGAAAAATCGTGTAGAACAATATTGCATTTGGAAATTATGTGCTATTACGAAATTGTGTAATAAAGAAAAACGATTTGAAGTGTTATTAAAATAGATATTTCACTCATTGCAATCCATTAGAACCCTATGAATAAACAATGTTCTTCAGGATAAGTTTTCCAAAACGAAATTTAATAGTAAATCAAATTATAAAATTGAATACTTTTGTAATCAGTCTATTCACTCTAATTTTTGCACTAAATTTGCTTTTAATTTAAGTTTAAATAAATTATAATTTATTTCCGATAACAGTTAAAGTTCCTTTGTGTACAGCTTCATTAACTGAAATTGAAAAACATACAAACACAGAAACAAAAGTCAAATGTCTTAAGAAATGGAAAAAAGATACCGTTCATCCCACGCGCTTCACAAAAAATTCTCCATTTCTTTAATATCAATAAATTATAGTAAGTACAAAAATGTGTTACGGGTTTTCCATTCGTATTATGTTGAATCCAAACTAAACTGGCATTTGAATGTTGTTCCTTTTGCTATCCAAAAATTAACGTAGAATCAAACAGGCAGAATTTTCGCTTTCTCCCGTTTTCAACCACTAAACCGATTCCCCGTTTGACCACTTATGAGTATAACTAATTTCGTATAAACTAACGATCGTATATACACGCGTGTGTTCCGGCAATGTAACTGGCGACGGTACATTTTTCTGCTCTTTCTCAAACAAAGAACTTCCGTATTCCCCCGAAATAATTGTAAAACAACTTTCAGGACAATCCACGTTTAAATCCGACATCTCCCACTTTTCCCCTACCCTAGACACGTTGCTTGTGACTCCCTCGGGCAGTCGCTTGATGAAAATTCGCCATGCTGTGGGTCGGCGCGGCGGGTGCCCGCGGCGGCGGGAGGCGCGGGAGGGGGCGGGGCGGGGCAAAGAAGCAGCGCATAACTCGAGTAGCGGCTCCTTTCGCAACGCCTCGCGTCGGTGGGCGACATTCCGCAGCCGAATTAAGAGGTCGCCTTAATGTGGCGACACTGCCCACAGCCCACTCCATTCACAAGCTGGTCGCTGGTCGCTGGTCGCTGCCGACGCGCCTCGTCCCACAACTGTC
The DNA here is from genome assembly GCA_031308135.1 of Acheta domesticus. Classification (NCBI taxonomy): domain Eukaryota; kingdom Metazoa; phylum Arthropoda; class Insecta; order Orthoptera; family Gryllidae; genus Acheta; species Acheta domesticus. The sequence goes on from JAHLJT010008446.1 coordinate 52,022,524, forward strand.
GCCGCCACCGTTTGCCACCGTCGGCGATGTCTATGTCACGGTGGATTGATTGATTGTTCGTGATTCCGGGCGCGTCAACTACAGAGGTCATTAGTCCCGTAAGTGCAGTGCGTGCTCTTTCATCGGGAGATGGCGGTGATCTTTTCTTCGCTGGAGAGCGAGATCCGGCGTCGACTAGCGGGCTTTTCCCCTCAACCAGGTATCTCCCACCAGCGGGGCACCGCCCCAGCCGGGGCAAGCTCTAAGCTCCCGACCGGTCTCCCGGCATGTGTGGTAGTGTTGTGCTTGTTAGTGTAAGTGTTTGTAAAGGGTGTGGATAGAACAAGGGATAGGAAGAAAAGATCGCGCGGTCCGTGACCCGTTTGTTAGGGTACTGCTCCGTCATTCGCCTGGGGTTGATCGGAGAAACCACGGAAAACTATCAATCAGAGCAGCCGGCGGCTAGAATTCTCCTCCAGACAGCGACTGAATTCGACCTAGCTGACAAGCTAGTGTCGAAAATCCTGCCGCCTCAGAACTCGAACCTAGGACCTCTCGGTCAGAGGGACTGCAGTGACATCAGTTGATGCTATGTCACGGTGGGATAGCGAAAGTGTTGGTGATGGTGATGGACTTTTAGTGGTGCACGTGGTAGACGTGATGGCCGTGGTGGTGGAGTAAGGTGTGATGGCAGTGGTCGTGATAGTCGTGGTGGGGTGGTGATGGTTGTCGTGGTGGCAAACAGTGACGATGTTACTGGGAAGTCGGTGACGGTGGTGATGGTAGTCGTCGCACGTCGTGGCAAGGTAGTTGTCATCACAATCCTGGTTCGTGGTGGTAACCTTAAGCGTAGTGGTGATGTGGTGATTTTCACGGTGATGGTGGTCATGTTGCTAGGTGTCATGGTCGTTGACATCTTGATCGTTGTCGCTATTGCCAGCGTGATATTCAAGGTTGCCGTTCCGTTGTTGCAACCTCCGTCTCATTCTCCCAACCACATTCCCGCCGTTTCGGCTGCCGTCTGCCTATTTCCGCACTGATATACGCCCGGGGATGAACTTGTATAATCGAAAGTAGCGTGTTTGCTACCTCTGTCCACAAACCTGGATAGGTTTTCACTAAACGTTTTCCTGATCGCGCCGCAAGCTTTAATCTGAACATTTCGAAACTCGTTTCTCTTCTTTCCAATGAATATGCTCGTTTTATATCACGATCAATTGATACACTTCTAAAAGCACACAGAGTATGGAAAAGGAAATAAATAACATCCTAACATATAAGGAATGTAAAATACATTTCAGCAAAAATTCCGGACATTTCTTATATTTTGCATATACTTATTTATTTTTCTTTCAGCTGGTAATCAAGCGTCTTCCGCTTGACGTGTTTCTGAATAGCAACATTCAAACAAATACTCATCTAATCTTTGCTAGACAGATGACACGCTTCTATTTGTGTGTTGCCAGTAATTAATTTTTAAAGTATCTCTAGTGACTAAACTATGTGCTGCACAAGGCATTGCTCACTCCATGGTCCACCGCTCACCGTCCACTATTAATGCATTCCCGACCCCACTCCTATCGTTCACATCGCCTCCAACGCCCTACTGGATAAAGTAACGCATGTAAAAAAAAAGTCCCTCCTCAATTATACACAGATCATCTCCACGAGAGATATTAATATAAGCATCGGATCACTAATGGCTATCATTAAATGTTTATTATAACTCTTCCACGTTATAATTACCGAACATTTTGTTATCCCGCGTGTTCTATTAGCAATCAAGGTCAATGGTTTGTGTGCGGTGGATCTTCAAACAATACCGTAATGACACAACTACTTTCTTATTAAGCGACCCGTGCAGTGTTCTTAATGAAATAAGTAGATCCCTTGACACATAAAGAAGAGCTCTCATTCTACAGCACTTTAAATTTGAATTATTGTAGGGTACGTATGCGTGCGTAAATAACCGAAACCCACTCGCGTTTTTTTTCTCGTTTTTTCATCAGGAATCCGCCGCCATTGTAATCTCATTACAGACTTGTAATGGGATACGGTAGTTCATTAACTATGCCGACAAGTCGGGAGAGCGTGCGGCGTTCGGGCCGAAGCGCTGGAAGCGCGAGAGGGGAGTGCTGATAGGGCGGCGTGGGCGTGCCCGGGGAGGTGGCGAGGGGGCAATGGACCCAGAGTAGGTACGGGGCAAGATGTGGAGAGGAAGAGGAGCCTGGGGGCGAGGTAGGAGCGGTTTTGTTTGTGGGGGTGGGGTGGAGGCGGAGATAGTAGTCGTCGCATGTCATCAGCAATTGGGCGGTTGTCGCCGTCAGGGTAATTATCATGGTCGTGGTTCATGGGTAGCAAGGGGTGGCGATAATTGTGAGAAAGGCGAAGGGTGTGGGGTGATGTGGGAGAGAAGCCGGGAGCAGGGGCGGGAGCAGGGGCGGGAGCAGGGGCGGGAGCAGGGGCGGGAGCAGGGGCGGGAGCAGGGGCGGGAGCAGGGGCGGGAGCAGGGGCGGGAGCAGGGGCGGGAGCAGGGGCGGGAGCAGGGGCGGGAGCAGGGGCGGGAGCAGGGGCGGGAGCAGGGGCGGGAGCAGGGGCGGGAGCGGGGGCATCGGAGGCAGGGGCGGGGCAGGGGTGGGGTCGGAAATGGGGTCGGAAGCGGGGACGGGGCAGGAATCTAGAGACAAATGGTCTAGGACGGAACCGAGGTCGGTAGCGGGAGCGTGAGCGAGAACGTCGACGGGGGTGAACGTGGGAACGGGTCTGGTGGTGGCGGTGGGGATGGTGGGGGTGGGAGTTGGACTGTGAAAGTAGGCACGTGATGAGTATGTCATGCCAGAGCCGCGCGGCGAATTGGACACTTGAGTCAACAGGTCGTTCACGGGGCGCGCAGGGGCGTAGGATCTGCGTCTAACGCTGTTGTCCGCGTGGGCATCTGTAGAAACGGCGCGACGGACATGAACCGAGTGGGCAGAATGTAGAAGACCGAAAGGCCGGAGAGCAGGTCACGAAGAGAAGCGTCACCGCCGTTCCCTCCATTTTGCAATAATTAAATAATTTCAATAATAAAGAACTCTTTTTATTGCACCACTGCCATTTTAACAGGGCGGCAGTTACCATACAGTAGTCACTTTTACTTAACCACGTATTCTCACAGATATCAACTTTTGTGCAACCATTCATATGTATTATGTGAAGTCTTGTTTGTTGAATCATGCAGATATTGAGAATACCAATGATATCCACGAAGGACGGGAATTCCAGTATTAAGTAACATAAGCAAGATATAATTCATTTTTTAAACAGCGTCAGATTTAAACGATAAGCATTCTATATAACTGAAAAAGTCGCGAGAACGAAATAAAATGATATTAAGACGAAGAAAGTACAAAAGGGTGGAAACATACAGGAATTATAAAGGGGGAAATATTCGATATTTAAGAACGTTTGAGAATGATGGATGTAGTTGACGCGACAAAGCAAACGCAACCATATTAAAAAAACAAACATATTGAAGGCACAAACGTGAGAGAGCAATAGTCTTAGTCAGAGATCGAGCGATTCAAGCAGGATGCAGCAATGATACTGATACAAACACGTACGTTTGAAACGAGAGAGATAAGAATTTATGTGGTAAGTATATATTGCACGAACATGTGTGTGTGAGAGAGTGAAAGAGAGAAGCAAGGTAAAATGGGGAGAGACAGAGGAGGCAGACGCATGCAAAACCAAAGTGCCGTGATGAGCGAGTCAATCGGGAGCGGGGATCGGGAGGTCAGAGAACAGGTGAGCGGCGCCGAACGAGACGTGAAGAAAGGCAGGCGGGCGTCTTGCAAGTCAACGCCCGTGCCGCTCTCGGCAGCGAAAACGACCGCCCCGCCGCCAAAGAATAAGAAGCTTGCGCCGCGCTGCGTTGCGTTGGAAAAGGGGCATCGGGTTCCCGCGGCAGCCTGCCACCCCGGGGGCACTAACAAGGGTAATCTCCTTATTGGGGAGGCCGAGCCCCTCGCCTCCACACGGGCTCCGTACATCTGAATGAGCTGAGACCAATTCGCTACCAGATGTGCTTTCCAGCTTCGCGTAATTTATGAAACCTTCGCGCCGGGCTCGCGTTCTCAAGGAAGCGAACGCGGAAATCCACCGATGACGAATTCGTCTCTCGACGAAAATTTCGTATACAGTACAGTGAGTTTCAAAATCGGTGTAATCATGTGTTGCACGTAGAAGAACGAAATGCGGGATCTGAATTCATGAGCATTGCATCGAAAACTCGATCAAGTTTCATGAAATGTTTGAACGATTAAAAACAATAGATCATTTATGTGGTAGAAAAGAAGTGAAGCTATTTGGACATTGTATTAATAATACAAAAAATCCAACCGGCTTACGTGGCTCAGGACATCAACTGATGTTACTGCATTGAATTTGGCCGGGAGGTCGGAGGGAGGTTTCGAATCCTGAGGATGGCAAGATTTTCGACACTGGAAAGATAGCTAGGTCGAATTCAGCCGCTATCCTCGTCGGTAATTTACCGCGGTTTCTACGATGAACCCAGGCGAATGCCAGAGTGTATTGCATGACAAAGTAAGTATGTGTAAATAAGGGGGACGAAACGACAAGGAAGAGGAAGGAAATATCGCGAACGGGCCGTGGCCCAATTGTTAGGGTACAGCTTCGGCATTTGCCTAGTGTTTATCGGAGAAACCTCGGAAATCTACCGATCAGAGTAGCTGAACGCTAGATTTATCCTCCAGACAGTTGATTTCGACATAGCTGACAAGCTAGTGTCGAAAACCTCCCAACGCAGGTACTTGAATCAAATCAAGTTGCAATTGTGTTGTGATGAATAAATTAATGTTTACAGTTATGAATTGATTTTATTTCTCATAATTAGAAATAAGTATTTAATAAATTCAATATTTATTGTTACTTTAAAATTCGTGAATTCTCTATTTTTTGTGGTTTTTTAGTTCCTATGTTCCACTCTAGCAATTTTAATTTTACATGGTGAAATATCACTCTTATTAATTAAAGTTACAATGTTTTAAATTTAATTATTTATTCATCAAACATAAAACAACTGCATTGCGAGATTTTTCTGACAACGTGGTAGCGACATCCTGTATTTTAGACACCCTGCGATATATTTGCAGTCAGCCCCGCGGCGCTGGGGGCCCCCGAGAGGCGACTGAAGCGTTGCTTGGGTCAATTACAGGATGGGTCACGGATGGGAACGCGCCCGCGGCGAAGTCGTGACACCGGAGCTCTTTCGAATGTTCGTTGCGATTGTGATTGGAGCGGGATGATGGCAATGCCAATGACAGCGATGCAGTCGTGAGAACTCGTGTAATTTATTTTTGTGTTTTTTGTCCCGCGCTTGGATTCTTCTTTGCGGCCTGCAGCCTGCGATAACCTAAACAAATTCAGAACCCCACTAGACAGTTGCAGAGTTTGCGAGGGGTCAATGATAGTTTGGCTGGTGCGAACATTTGAAATTATAAAATATTCGGATGGCTAAAATTTTTGACATTGACAAAAAAGGCAAAATAATCATAAGATAATATTATTCTAATATACTTCATCATTATATCATTTTTGACATAAATTGTGACTTATCCGGAATTATCAACCTTAATAAAAGTAATACACATCTACAGGAACTTATGGAACGTTTTACAGTAAATATTTGAATACATCAATAAAGTGTTATTGTAGTGTCTTTAACGGGATACATTTGTCTTTGAAAGAACAGTTGAAGACTCCGATTATCCGCTCGCAAGGGGATCATTTGCGAACATGCAATTTTCAAACTTCAATTGCTCACGAAATAAGTTATACTTATGGAATGATATGGATCTGCACCTAAGATTGAGAGAGAATTTCATTAAGGGTACTCGATTCTATTCTCGACAATCTTTAATCAAAGTCGTCAATCTCGTCAATCTCCACAATCTACAATAAGATCGAATACCGTTCTCCTCTACTAAGCATTTTCCGTTGGTCAGCTCATAAAAGGTTGTTGCCACCGGGGCATCGAACCATAATGTTTTCCGTTCCAGTTTTTGTGATGACAAAATGATTCGTCTATAAAAACTCACGCAGTAGGTACCAAGTCTTCTAAGTCTTTGGGTGAAAATATCGTAAGATACTCAATTTATACCTTCCTAAAAAACGAATCTACCCCCAAAAATGCATTTTAAATGTCGGTAGACTGCCTGCTGTTGAGAGAAATAAAATAGCATTAAGAAATTTAAAGATTCCATGAGCAACGCATGAGAAAATAATCGCTGGAGATTAGTAAAATATCTCAATGTCGACAGATGAGTGACAAGTTTTAGAAGAAATATCACGATGAAAAACAAAAAAAAAGTTGCAAAAAATTGTTTTCTTTCTCGGTATCTACTTCATTTATCATTTACTAGGACTTGTGTCCTGGAGAATATAAAGAGAGAAGTACGAGTAGTATATTCTAGAGACGTATGTTTCAGACTGTCTTTGGTAAAATAAACATGATTAAGAAAGTTAATAATAGCTTTCTGCTACTGATGTTCACGTTTTCTATTCACGCTACGCCATATTAACGCATTTCCGGTTTCGATTAACGGATCGTTTGAGGTTCGATGCTCCAATCGTTTTTACACGCAACCCAAGCCGGAGGCGGAGAGGAGAATCTTTGCTTGGATTTAAACCTCGGGTCATCCAGCGCAAATAGAACGACGGCGCTGCAAAATTATTGCGAGATTGTCTCGTTTATGAGTATAGCCATTATTGTTCCTATTATTATTTCCTTTTATTTGTTTGGAGAACATGGAACGGACGTCTCGTTACGAAGCTGCTTGTCTTAACCGCCCCTCGATTTTCTTCTCTTGTTTCAGCTCCGTCCCGGCTTTTTGCTCCCTGCCCTGCCTCCTCTCTCCCACTTCTCTTCCTGTTCCCCTCGCGGGGAACGACCGAGTCCCGGAGGTGATACCCGCGGGAACGATGGGGTACAACAATGCGTCGCTAGTCGCTCGCTACTGCGCGTATTTCTAGGCGTGTTTTGTTCGATCGTGTCGGCGAGGTGAATAGTGTCGAACTCCGTGTGCAGGCGATAATGCCAGTCTCTTCACTGCCGGCATTAGTTTCTTGCCTCTCGCCAGAGAGCGACAACGGTATAGCGAGTGCTGTCTTAGCAGACGTTACACTTCTGTTGCTTGTCGTCTTCTGCCATTAGCAGCTGAATGCCTATTGTCGAGGGGAGCAACGGACCCTTCAGTCTTCCCGGCAGTTACCTCATGCCGGCGCGCCGTTTCGGGGTGTAATGACGGTGAGAGGCACAATAAAGCGCAGTGACACATCAGACAGGTCGCCGAGTCGAACAGGCACTCGGGACAGTGCTGAAGCAGCCAGTAGAAAATAGCTGAGTTACGATGCGAGCAAAGAGAATAGCTAATTCTCAGTATTTCAGCACAGTCATTCGCATCTCTTAACACAAACAGAAGGGCTACGAAATTCGCCGAGCCATATTGTTTGTTTCGCCCTGAACATATTGCATGGCTACAATAATATCCTTAGCTTTTCAGCGTTATGGATTTTTACGACCATTCAGTTTACAGAGAAAATATTTATGTATCTCTAAGTGTGTACCTAAAAAAATACAGTTACGATGTAAAAATACAAGTACGATTTCTTCGCATCCAATTACCGGCACTTCCGTGAGAGCAGCGTGTTGCAATCATTATATTTCTTATTACTTAAAGGCTATAATTACACATACTTTCCAGAATTATGAGCAAACCTCACGAGCAAAATGCGTGCTGTTGCGTCCGGGTCGTGGTGCACAGTGTAACTATCGACCGACTAGTGTATAGCTATGTAACGAAGCTCATTTCGCGACGTGCTAAATCCTTTCACGCCTCGTCCGAAGGGAGGGTCCGAAGGAGAGAAGACGGGCAATTGGCCCCGTATACAGAATGCCGAGTAAACCGCAAAAATTCATAATTACACGTTAAAATGTGACGGCAGCCGCCCACGACTGTTCGCGAGTCGACGTACGAACGTAGCCGCGTGTTAACCGGTCACGACCGGCGAGGACGTGTACGATCCCCCACGAAGCGTCAGCCCCTTTCACGCGGCTTTTTTTTTTTCGTGAGCGTGGGAATCACGCCGAAAAATAAAAGCTCCCGCGGAGGGAAGCGCCAGACACCCTAACGGCTCTTCGCTCGCGCGGAGCCGATTAATTGGTGGATTGATAATTTCGAGTTTCCGGGCGCCTCATTTGGTAAGGTAATTAGTCCCGTAAGTATAGTGCTTGTGTTATCACGAGCTGGTGAAATGGTGAAATGCGATATCTGGTGCCGACCTACACGTCGGACTGCGGGATTTTCCCCATCTAGGAATCTCCCATCGGCAAGGCATCGTCCCGGCCAAGACAAGCTCTAAACTCCCACCTGGACTCCGGGCATATAGTATAGTGCATTCAAGCGTATGTGTACGTGTACGTGTGTAAGGGGCGAGTGTAGGACAAAGAAGAGGAAGGAAAGATCGCCTACGGTCCGTGGCACGTTTGTTATAGTGCTGCTCCGGCATTCGACTGATGCTGATCGGAGAAACCAAGGAAAATCACCGATTAGAGAGCCGCCGGCCGCTCGAATTCTCATCCAGACAACGGCTGAATTCGACCTAGCTATTTAGCCCGTGTCGAAATTCCTTCCACCGTTGGTACTCGAATCCTAGAATCGTGGTCAGAAGCACTGTAGAGACATCCGTTGAAGCCACGAGCAACTTTATCCGGTGTGCGGATCGCAGATGTGAGGGCTTTGCACTAACGATACGACCGACCTCCATTTGTTAAAGGCCTGATCAAAATTTGGAACCTCCGTTACAGGAGACTGTCTAATAGAGGACAACCGTTCTGGTGCATCGTTACACGAGATTTTCCCAAACATTTTCGTTGCAGTCTTTATGCAAAGATTAATAAAATACCGTTGACGCTCAAGGGGGTCGATATCGATCACTTTGGGAATGTATGTGTCAGATCGCACGTATGGACGAAGTGGAAAAGATTCACAGTAAAGGTAATACGAAACATTTTAGTGCCTTCCGTACTAGCAAACAAAAATAGTTTATTACTAACTCATCTGTGGTAACAAGAGACAAATCTATCAAATGATACTTGTGCTCAGTCGTGAATTAATAAAATCAATTATTCAATTATTTTGAAGTGTGAACATTTTAATGTCGAATACTTTCATAGTATATCAGATAAATTTGAGTATCATTCTTTATTATAGTTTCCGAAGCTCCATATATAATGCACTAATCCAATGTGGGTAATACTTCAGATCCTCATTACAGGATATGTAAGAACATACTGCTTTTAAATCGCATTGAAAGCAGTAACATGAGTAGTATTTCCATGACGAATTTAATAAAATATTGTTGATAAATCAGTATATGTAGATAGGATTGAGGATAGTTGTCCCTACCTCTCACACACTATCGACTTGGAAGGCCAATGAACATGATATCATTGGTACCTCTAAAATATCCTCTCTGGCACACGGGCCTTGGGTCAGCGGAACACACCCCGACCGACCGCCGAATTGCGCTGCACCCTCTCGGGTCGGCTCACGGCGCGCCGCGGGCAGCGACAGTAGCAGGATCAGCGCGGCGGCGGCGGCGGCGGCGGCGGCGGCGGCACTCCGCGGGCCCGACGGCTATCAAGCGGCCATCGAACAAGCGGCCGTCGGAACTTTAATTTGGCGGGCTGGCCGGCGGCGGCGCCCGCGGTGCCCGTGGGTGAAGGACACGTTCTGCGCGCTGACCCTCCTTGCTGAGCGCTCCTCCCTCCCGCCTACCGCCCGCTTTGCCCCCCGCCCGTTCTTCCCATCTCCTCTCTCCCCGCCGCCCTCTCTGTCCACCACCCCCTCTGCCCGCCTCCCGCTCTGCCCGCCTCCCGCTCTTGCCCGCCTCCCGCTCTGCCCGCCTCCCGCTCTGCCCGCCTCTCGCTCTGCCCGCCCGCCCCGCTCTGCCCACCGCCTGCTCTGCCCGCCACCCGCTCTGCCCCCCGCTTGCTCTGCCCCCTGCTTGCTCTGCCCCCCGCTTGCTCTGCCCCCCGCTTGCTCTGCCCACCGCCCCGCTCTACTCACCGCCTGCTCTGCCCCACGCCCGCCCGCTCTGCCCACCGCCCGCCCGCTCTGCCCACCACCCGCTCTGCCAACGCCCGCTCTGCCCACCGCCCCTCTTACCCACCTCTGCCTCTTCCCACTGCCCCCTTAGCCTACCGCCCGCTCTGTCCGCCGCCAGCATTGCCCGCCGCCCGCTGTGCCTGCCGCCCGCCCCGCGTGGCCGCCCATTCTGCCCGCCCGGGGCGGAACAATATGAACAAGACGAATCATTTTTCCCCGGTGCAAAAACTTGATTGAAATTAAAAGAACAGGCAGTTACTGCAGCCGCTGCGGGTAGCAACGGCGGAAGCGGCGTGGGTGAAGAGAGTGGCGAGATCCGCAGAGGATGAAGAGGCGACGGCGGCTGGGGGAGTACCTGTGGTCCAAGCAAGGCAAACCCAGAGGACGGCATGGGTTCAGCGAAGACGACAGCACGGCTGGCGGCACGACCAGTACTCTCAGCCCAGACGTCGGGGAGAGGAGTGACGAAACCTCCCGGCAGGTCCACCCTCACTCCCCCCCCCCACACCCGCTCTACTCGTCTGATTCATTACCGCGCGCCGCACGACCCGCGCGCGTGATCTGCTACTCTGCAATTAATTCAGCTTCCGCGCGTCTCCATGCGGCCGCACGAAATTGAACACGAGGTCCACTTCCAGATCCGACTTAATCTACTTCTGCATGATCCGCGGCTCACGACGCGCGCGGACGATCTCCCCCCCTTCGCCCCTCCACTCTTTCGCCTCCGCCCCGCCGCGCCGTAACGGGAATGAGACTCCCATACGCCACGCCACGCCATGCCGCGCCGCGCGCCGGAATAAGACGTCATTACCGGCCGCTCCTTGAAATACTGCCGTTAATAAGCGCGTGGGTGCGGGCGCGGACGGATGCCTCCCCTCTCCGCTTCCCCCTCCGCCACTCACCCACCTTCTTCGCATGCGGAATGAAATAGTCGACGAAGTGTCTCGTTCGGAATGTGCGGAGCAGATCCACAAAGGAGAGTATTTGCTTGTCAGGGTGGTTGTCTGACCAATGATGTATGATGTATGTGGATTTTTCTTTGGTTTTGGGATTCAATTTCATAGAATTTTTTGCCGTTGCTCCAAACCCTGCAGAGGTTCAATTAAACCGTCAGGTACAAAAGACCAGACCAGCTGCCCAAACTATCTGTTGATACATTTTATTTATAATATCTACTTAGTTTCTCCTTCGTAGTATGTGACGTGAGAAAAATAATTCGGATTGTCGATTTTTTACTTAATATCTGATGCAAACAACATTGTTTTCATTAATAGACAACAGACTGCTCAGGATATTTTCCTAGGCCAAAGAGGCTCGCCAAGCTCACTCAATGTGACGTTATTACCCTGGTGAACTGTCATACAGAATTTGATTGCTTCATTGCATTCTCTACATAAGCGAGTTCAAAAAGAAATCTAATGGTAAATGGGAAGTTATTAGACTTTTCCATGTCTAATTTACGTACAGAAGTGTCTAAAGAATCTGATATGAATTCTACACAAACGAGGGCAGAGTTTCAAACAGAGTTTCTGAAATCCACAATTTATTTCTCTCATTTTTTCTGATTTTAAAACTTGCGTTATATTGCCACGTCATCGGCGTATTTAATCTATCGATAAATAGTTTGTGTGTACGATGGGGTGGTACCAAGTGTACAGTACAGCAAGCCCTTAGGGCACATATGAGCCAATTTTTACTCAACATTTTTCGCCGAACCCTACAAAGCATACAGTAGCACCAGAATCGATAGGATAAATCTTACAATCACGGCAAGTTCAAGTAAGAGTTAAAACACACCCAATTCCCGCCCGGTAGTGCATTCTGTCATTTACGCTGTGCCGCCTGTCGGGCAAAACCCACAACGGGACGACTCCCACTTCTCCTCCCATCTTCTCGGCTCGCCTCCGCTGCCACCGTGGAAGCTCCGCATCGCTGCTTCTCCCTCCCCCTCCCAATCCCCCCTCCCTTCCGCTCCTCCAGCGGCCGCCTTCGAAATTCGCTCACGAGCTTCGTGATTCCGCTGGAATCATGTCGTCCACGTCTGGCTGTCCGCGGCCGCAGCGCGCCGGTATGAGACGGTGGGAAAGGTCTAGCCTCGCGGGAACGAGATGCGATGGAAGATCACGCGTCGCTGGAGAAGCGGCGAGGCGGCGGGGTGCACGGCTGCGGTCGTTGCCACGGTTGCCATCTGCGGAAGTTGCGATGTCGCAAAATTGCTCCCGTAATGAGAGCCGTGCCAGAAAAGGGAACGGTGTTCTCGGATGAATTAGGTGACAGCAGTGTTCTTGAGAATGGAGGTAGAGAGGGAGAAGGGAAGAGTGATGAGTTCTTTACACTACATTTCGCAATCCTTCCCAATTACGTAGCTTTTCGAAGAATGAAGACTAATAGTAGATCCTATATTATTTTGAAAGGGTGAAATTTCTTTAACAATAAATTATCAAGTACGTCCTCTGGATTGCTGAATATCCTATTCACGTTTGCAGTTGTAGCATGTGTTGTACTTTTGGCTGTAAAATATCATATTTGTACATACTTTTGTTTCGTGTAGTTCCTAAGTTTACGCATTCTTCTTTCTCTCGAAAAGCAAATAAAAATATCGGCAGATGTCGGCTTGCTTGAGGAAAAGTTTTCCAAAAAACACAGACTCATTTTTACCGAAATCAGTAACTGCTCCAATACCATTAAAATTAATTAAATATTACGAAGAAAATAATATGAATAAAATGTTACAGTAGGTTTTATGAAATGAAATAGGTTTTATCAACCTATTTTACATTTGACAATGCGAAAAATTCTGCATTATTATCCTGCATGATTATTAAAAATAGAGCATTATTTATTATCAATGAATAAATGAAATTTCTACTATTACTGAAACTTTTCACTGGAGAGCATAACGAGACACGATGTTCGTAAAATTATAAGCATTTACGTTTCGCACAAATTCCAAGCAAATTATTCGCGTTACGGGAATTAATATTTCACCGATTATACTGAATTCACAGCAAGTACTCTGAATGTCATGCAGGGAAACATACCGTTACAAAATTCTATCCCGTAATTTAGAATTATAAAATATTCCTAAATATCCGTAAAAATAAACTCCATGAAACTGTCCATTTTCAGCAGACGTTTGTTGATAGTTCATAAAGAAATCTATTCTGTTACATTAAATTCCTGGAAAGGACACTTGAAGATTGGCTACACTTAAATAGAGGTTGTCCGAATCAAGTAGATCACGTAAAGTAGGTAAAAAATGAATCAATCCTGTGAAGATGTTAAATAATATTTGCGCATTTAAACTTATACGTGTTACAAATAGGTTTAAACCGAATCTATCTTTTTACTTTCCAGCAATTTGTATCCATTATTGCATTTATGAGTGGAGGTGCTTTAAATTACTTCCAATGAGGGTTTTTCGAAAACTCAAAAAATTTCTGTGAAAAAGAGTGAAATTTCGCATTTACACTAGAACTTAAGAAAATGGCGTTAAGTGCGGCTTCAAATTTTTCAATGAAAATAGCCACATAGAACGAAGTTTTATTCTTCTTTAATATTCTTAAAGGAATATTTCAGTTCTTACCATTAGGAAACACCGGAACACATGGAGATATTTATGAAGTGGATAATTATATTTTGCCTAGAACACTGTATTCCATGGGATTCCTTTACTATTCTCTACGAATTGCTTGGAATGCGGCTCTCTTAAGTCACTTTCGTCTTGGTTGAACGCCAGGGAAAGGAAACAGGGACTCCCGAAGGACGTCCAACTTTGCGCGGAAACGAAGCAGCCACAGTGAAAATAATAGGGGAATAGTTTTACGACACAATCCAACCGGTGCCGTAAAAGCCAGCCGAGCTTTTGTTGTTAATGAAGTCTCACACTCCTCTCATTATATCATGTCGGTTATGGAAACGCGAAGCTAAATAGAGGTTCTGCTTATTCATAGCGCAAAAACCCAACTTTTCGCGAAAAAAGAATCCGAGAAATCTGTTTAATGTGACTGGGAGCAACTCATCAGTCTCAGGCGCGCGGCCGAGGAGCCGAGGGACAACCAGTGGTCCAAAATTCAATTCCACGAGGGCAAATCATGTGGACTGCAACTCTGAAATCTACTGTGACGTTACACTAGAATGCAATGCGGATTATATTTAATTGTATTATTTACACACACACTACACGTTACAGCACTGCGTTGAGTCTACAATGTGAACTTAATGAAACTCTTTCTCCGTTCTTAACTGGGTAAAATAAGCGTCATTTGTATTCGTTCATATTAATCCAAATGGGGATGTATCTTCGTGTTGCCATTACAAAAATCTAGTGGTGCTAAAACAGCACGTACTTTCTCGCCCGTATTTTCACACAAATTAGGCGAAAAAGTACTCAAATTTTCGAAAATGTGTACTTGGCCTTATTTCCAAACCTATCTTTAAGGAACAGATTTCAGATCTTTAAGGAAACATCGCTATCTTCTATATTTAAGTTGTAGGAAGACTCCCAAAAAATTTAGAATTTTTGCAATTATCGAAAAATCAGGGTTTTCAACGAACATTAGACCTGCACCATTTTCTTTAACTTCCTTCATATTATTCAACAACAAAATTTAATAAAATGATGGAGCCATTTTTTTTTAAAAAAATGGAAAATAACACAGGGTTTTTTCTCCGTAGCGAGAAAGTAACAAAATCTGCATTAAGGGTAACGGTAAATTGATTTTCAAAGAATGTCCTGTTCATGCGGCAGTATATATGGCGCCGAAAAGGACTAATGCACGCTATAATGACCAGTGCTTGAAAAGGAAAACTAAGATGAACTACTAAATACATCTTGCCAGGTGAACGATATCGAAATTAGCTCTAGCAAATTATAGATATTTGAACTAATGGAAAAACAATGCTCTGAACCAAACATGTCCATTATATGATTCTGTAGATATGATCGACGTAAAACTGTATGAATAGAAAAATAGAAACAAACATAATTCTATAGTTTCTGTAATTCACATCCGACTGCAGAATCCTAGAAACCCCGAGTGTAATAGATTCTACAGGTTGAGAATAGTTGTTTTTAAAAAATCCGGATTTAAGAAAAATTCTACGTCCCTCCAACAATCGCATCCTCATCCACTGCGCGGTTGGGTCCCGGTCAAACGACGGCCAGAAGACGACGAGGACGACTATAAGAAAAAAGTGCCTCTCGTGCCGCCTGCGAGCGGCTGGTCAATAAGTCTGCCGGCGGCTGCAGCAGCGGCGGCGGCGGCGGCGGCGGCGGCGGGCGGCGGGCGGCGGCGGCGGCGGCGGCGGTGGCGACGCGGGGTTGCTGCCTCGTAATTACACCCACCACGCACTCGGTCCACACACACACACGTACACACACACACACACACCCAGAGGCGGCGCGCACGCACGGTGGCGCGTGCAAACCCCACGCGCATGCGCTGTCCGTCCCTCCCACCACCACTGCCGCCGCCGCCGCCGCCGCCTCCGCCGCCTCCAGGGCCGCCGCCCGCCGCCCCGCGTGCAATTCGGGCGGCGCGGGCGTGGGCGCGGGCGCGGGTGCGGGCGCGGGCGCGTTGCCTTTCTATCCCCGCACGCCCGCGGGCGTAGGCGCCCCGGCGGCATACTCGCCGGGCCGCCGCCCCTCGCTCAACCCTCGCCGTGCCCCCTCGCTGGCGTTCGCGCGCGGGGCGAGCGTGGCGGCGGCGCCCGCTCGCCGTGGTCGGCGGCAGAGGCCGTGCGCTGGGTGGCGGAGCTGATGCAGAGCTTCTCAAACGTTTACAAGATTTCCCCTCACCTGTGGCTAAAGATGTAATGAACGATTTCTGTAAATCGCGACTTTCAGAAAACGTGTAAAACAATAGTTTTACAAATGTTTAAGGCATATTTGTAATGTAATAAAACACACGTAAATTCAAAAGGACAAGACCTAGTGAATTGGGGGAATGTGTTGTTGACGTAATTAAATCAAATAATTGAAGTCACCTTCGTCAACTTAACGGATTTATTCAGAGAGCCGACTTTCGATGGCATTACCACATATATCATGACTGATGATGACGGCAAAGTCGTCGAAAGCCGTCTCTCCAAATAAATCCATTAAATTGGTGACGATTACTTCAATTATGTCACCATGACCTAGTGATTTAGTGTAGTGAAACAGTGGTGTGAAAAGCTTTTCAAATGTTTCAACAATCATAAGAACTTTTTTTATGAAATGAATCAGTAGACAAATTATCAATATCAACGATATTAATTAGTCAAAGATAAGCTGTTAGATCAATATGTGTCCAGTTACAATTATATTCACAAAAAGTATTGAAAATACAATTTTAATTTACATGATAATAATTTCAAAAAGTCACAGAATATTAACATTATAATGTGACCGTGAATTGGATACGATTATGCCATATGAATTTTAAATCTAAAAAAGGATTTGCTAAGAATAGTTACCCACCATTTTCCTCCTACAACGCGGAGAGACCGGACAGGACCGCAGGGGCTCGCGGCGGCTCAGAGGCCGTTTAGACCCGCGCGTATCTTGTGTCCTCGCGAGCAGTGCGGCCGGCCGTTGCCTTTCTATTCGGGGACGCCCGCGGGCAATTCGCCTCAGCGAACTGATCTACCCCTGGCGCTCCCCATCCTCCCGGCCACACCCCTTCGCCATCCTCGATGACGGACTCCATTCGCTGTTCACACTCCTCCCGCCACTCGTTCGACCCGAATCGATACTGTGCGACGTGAAGGGAGTTAGTTGAATTGTACTTGGAACTTGGAATTAAGAAGAATGATTCCGCGGTCGACAGGTGAAAGTGACTGAAATTGACTGAACATCTGTCCGCGTTTCTATAATTTCCAGACATCACACAAGGTTTTCCCTTACATTAGAAGATTATTAAAACCCGTAACACTCAGTAAAATTTTATCGTGAGACACAGTAACATTTTTAGGGTGCGTGAGGGGTACAATCTAAAAGACTTATCTCTGGAGTCGAGATCATACTAGAGAAACCCAATGGTGCTGGGGATAGGTGACACATTCACCCGGTGTTGGCACATCTCGTGTTTAGTCGTATACCGACAGCGTCCACAGTCCGCCTTCCCCGTCGCCCCATCCGTTGTTCGCTTTCCTTGAACGAGGGTGGGATTCTGCCCAGGCGAAAGCACGATGCTACGTGACGTGTAGAGGTCCGTATTGTAACGTCAGCACATGCCAGCCAGATTTTCAAACGGCCCGGCACGGAGGCTGCTGGACACATGGGACAGACAAAGGCACTGGAAAGTGGAAAATTCCTTGCTACCCCCCGTGACGCAAGAGGAGCGGGCAGGGGCACCGGACCCAGTGCGCGACATGTGGTCCGGCCGGCCTTTAGAGGGAGGAAGCCGACCGCGAAAGTAAGTTAACGGAGGCGGGAGTTCGTTGTCAGAGCACCTCGTGAGTAGACGTGCATGCTCGCCGAGACGGGAGTGCGGTCCTTGAGGCACGGCGTGTGCGAAACACTGTGTCGGCCACCGGCGCGGTAAAGCGGAAGGTGGGGGATGCACTAGCCCTAGGGACGGGGAGCAGGCGCGTGGGAGGTACTGGCGAACATAACCCCAGAGCTGTAAATTTGTACATTATTTAAATAAACCAATTTGTTCATAGAGCTCGTGTCTGTGTCGTTATTTAGCTACCACGACGCCACAGTATCCGGAACAAAGTTATACGCACATACACTCCTATTTAAACAGAGTGGCACTTCAAGTTCGCGAGCTAGAAGGAGAGGGGTACATTGTTATCCGATCGGCAGCTCCTTTACCAAATGTTTGTAGTAAAGAAGCTCCCGATTGAATGTCACGGTATGGGCGAACTCCGCACAAAGGTCTTAAGTATAAAGCCAGGTAGTCAAAAAGAAATGGTCGAACTGCGCAGAAGTAGCGGATTAGCGCTCATCAGGGAAACTCCGCAGAAAGCTCAGAGGTACAAAGCCAGGTAGTAAAGGGAAAATGGTCAAACTGCCCAGAAATAAGAGATATCAGAGAAACTTTCGATGTCTACACGGGGAAACACGAAAGCAATACTATTTCATATATCTATATAAAATGACCATTTACATCATGGTCTTTCCGTAGGATCCTCTTCAGCGCATTGCTCACCGTTTGTCTTGGTATCTTGCTGTCGCCGTTGTGATTGTGAGAAATTTCACTTCGAAAAACAGATCACTTAAAAAGATTTTTGCTTTGCAAGATTAGGAGACGCATCGCCACCGCACTCCGTTAATCGTCGCCGTATCTCTATAAAATTGATAGTAATCTTGCACGAGAAGTTTCTTGCCGCGCTGACTGTACATGATTTCCATTTCCTTCTATTCTCCTCGATGCTCACAGGAAGAGAACGAAAGACAGTGCCGGTCCTGCTTGCGGTGTCCGAACTATTTACCTGGTATGGAGATTATTTTCTGCGCAGTTCGGACTTCGAGAAGTGAAAGGATGTGGCGGAGTTCGCACCATTTACCTGAAGAAGAGGATTATTTTCTGCGGAGTTAGACCATGCCCGAATGTCAGCCCCCCCCTCCGTTGAGCTCTTGACCTTGAAGTCCCACTCTGTTTAAATCAGAGTATGTATCCAGGTTAAGAGCAGCTACGAACATAGTATGTCCCGAAGAAAATCGGGAGCAGACGAATTTTGTTGATGTCGGATTCCCCCGCCGGTTTGTAGTCTTACGCTCGTGTAAGCCCGCACGTCTAAAACGAAATTAGTAAAAACGCTCACCTATCCTCAGCGTGGATGGGCCTCTAACCAAACATCAATTATTTTACTAACATGGCCGCTTCATTCGAAAACCAAACATACGGTGAAGTGAAACATTTTAAATATGGAATATTATGGTCCTTACCACAAAATAATTCCCATAGAAATCCTCATTTCAAACAATGATTTTAAACTTCTATGTTACATTTAGAATTCAATATCCTTCAACTCTTCAACAATTCTCTCTCCGTTAGGACGCATTCGCGTCAGGTTCTTCGTAAGTGTGCTTTGGGGTGCACTACTGGAAGATGCGCAATATTACAGCCTTCCCCTTGCACCAAGATAGCCCTGTCAGGCGTGGTGGGGGGGAGGAGGGGGCGTCGGCGGAACGAGGGGTCGCAGAGTGCAACCGGTGCGTCCTTTTTTTATCCCGCACGGCACGGCGTGTTGGTACCGGTTGCAGCGACGAAGTGGTTGCATCCATCTCCAGCGATGAGGCGGTGCGATTTCGAGGGCACGCCGTTGCAGTGGCTCCGGTCGCGACCCGCCGAATTGATGACGCAAGATGCCCACGCACGGAAGGTAACTTGATACGGGGTGCAGACGGGAAAAACGAGAGCTAGAAGTTTAGTTAATTTAAACTCATTTTTCTGTGTAATTTATTTCTTTTAAATCACGTATTTTCCTTTGCACCTTTCATGATACAAAAGTGGCGACGTAAACATTAAAATTCTTAGTTTTCTTCTTCCTTGTTTGCCTTCCTAGTTTCTACCAAGCTAAACGTTTCAACGTTACGAACTTCAACAGGCAATTTTTTTTACATATTTTCTACTCTTTAGAGATTCAATAGTTTCAACCCTGTTTCTTATAAGTTGTACTGAATTAACTATATCGTGATGGAAACACCCGCCTTCAGATACATACGAAAATTTACAAGTATTCTGAAATCAAAGTCATTTTATGCAACTCCCATCAGCTTTAAGTTGCCAAATCAATTATTGACCGAACGATCAATTGTTTTCAGAGGAAGCCAAATACGTGACCAAGCCAACCCAAGTTTTCTTCTTTCTGTAAGATTTCCACATCGTAGAAGCACACAACTGTATCGTGAAATAGGAAGATTTAAGATAATCAGCTTGTAATTTTTGAGAGAACTTGGTCAATTATAAAATAGCTTGGCACACACTTCCACTTTGTGAGCGAGATTTCTGAACAAGATTCCAAGTGAAATGGCCAGGTGACCTAATACTGACAGAAAATAAATGGATATTTCTACTTTTAAAGTTTTGCTGACAGAACCCCCTGCAATTAATAGCCTGCAGCGACCGTTAAACAAGTGTTCTAAGTGGAACAAACGAACCCACCTCATACTAATTTAGACATTGATTGTTCTTGCATTGAGCGCCGGACCAAGGTTGACCTCGGGGCTGGCGGCGACTCTACGGCCATCGAGGCGGGCGACTGGGTGGCGAGCCGGGAGAGGGCGGGCCGGCGAGTGAGGGGTGGGGGCGGGGACGGGACGGGTGCGGCGCACGGTCGGGGGCGTCGTTTTGTGAGTAATGGAGCGTTTACACTCTACGACCGCCCGCAGTCATTTATTTGGGAATAGCAAACGGAACGGTGGCCCCTGCGCGATGAACAATTACACTGCGATCGCCGGAGCGCGGGCTCTTAGGACGTGAATAACGCCCCCCACCTGTTGATTGGACGGATGCCCACGGTTAGGGTAATCTCCGGGTCCCTACACTTACGCCAGGGGTCCACAAACTTTGGGGAACTGCCTGCTCCAGAGCTTTTGAATCCAGAAAAAGGAGCTGATTTGAACGTGTTTCATTTTCACGTGTTCCGTTCACCGCTCCAACCATAGGACAGGAAAATCTCCGAATCTAACTGTTGTGATCTCTTTCTTTATTTAACAACAAAAAACAGCCGAGAACTCTGTGACGTACTATGGGGAGATGTGCAATTTGTTCACGATTTCTTGAGCTAGTTTGAAATGAAAACCTCAATATAATTGGCCATTTAAGAACAAATTACAGATTGCATGAAACATGATGCCGTTTCATTTCGCAGGATACCACGTGGAAGTAACACTGACACCACTTACTACGTTCAGCATATCCATCAATTGCTCCCCAAATGTATAGAAATGATAGTTATATTCGAATCAAATTTAAGGCTCTGCTAGGATTTTATTTACACAGTTTTCATGTCCATTTTGAAGTATGTATCTCACATACGTTTAACTTCCATCACATTTTACGAATCCGCGTAACATTGCTCATGTGCGCCACGTGCGACTTCTCAGCAGGGCTTTGGAGACCCCTCGCCTTGCAGTATAGTGCGCCTTGCCAGACGTTTTCCGCCCCATGACGGGCTAAATGCATCGCGCACGAGCGCTCGGCGCGGCTTCTGTCGGCACTTCTTCATCCACACTCCGCTGCACATCTCTCGGTTAAATGTGGTTGCGTGGCGAAAAACTGCGGATTCCCTGTTGCGTCCGTTCGCCTCCGTCATGCGAGCACCGCGCTCCAGAGAGCTTGGAGAGTAGGCATGGAAATTACTCGTTCTTAGGACGATGGATCCGTAAAGTGGTGACTGGAGCACGACGGTCGTATCGGACAATGCAAAAGTATAATATCTATAAAAATATGTTTTTCAATCATTGTTAATTTTAAGGAAAATACCTCCTATAATCTCTTACAAATGTGTACCCGAAGAAGTTAATATCAAACCTGGTGGTGCTATCAAAGAAAAACAAGCATGAGATTGGAAGTGCTCTTGACTTTTAGTCAATTTTAAATTCTAATATTGCATTATTCAGGTTTATTGGATGATTACTTACCTGTCAAAGTTAAATCGAGAGTTAAAGTTTTCGATTTTTTATAAACGTCAACAACGAACTATATTTGCAAGTTGTTAAAAGTGGTGGAACGACAACACATATTTTCTCGCAATATTTGTAAAATTTGCACATTTCGAAAATTCAATGTTAACGAAAATGAGATCGGCGCAATTTTTAAGCGTCTAACCGAAGAAACATTTTCATCACAAAATTTGCAGCCGTTTTAAAGAAAGAATTGAAAATGTTGTTTCATGTAAAGTATCACCAAAAATCAAAATTCCATTTCAAACTCGCCGGGTCTGAAGTTTGGCCAGATTTATCGGGTAATATCAATTTTGGAGAAAATTGTCTGAACAATTTAGGAGGTAGCGTTGACTTCAGACGGACGGACGGACGGACGAACAAACAAACAGAGAAGACGTCAACAAATATTTCGGTATCAAGGACTCGCAAATCGGATTCTCAATACAAATCGGATTCGGGGGAAGTAACTTAATACACGGGAACAAGATTTTTTTTTCACCTCTCGCAAATTTTACCACGGCATTACAATACATTCTCTATACTACGTAAGCAGTATATGAGAAAGTACAAATATAGTTTTATATTTAACGTTATTAAATTTTTATTATTTTATCTAATGTATTGAATCGTCTAAAATATTTTTACTTGGCATAAAGGCTGTGGGTTTTCGTGATACTTGTGCACACGCAAACGTCTGAAGCTCAGATCACGATTCCGTGAGCTCTGGTCGAATCGTGTTTGCGAAGGTGACGAGTCATTTCGTCATTGCGATAAATCCTAAGAAATTTACAACAGATTCAAGACGCTCACGTATCCATAGCAGACTCAGGAGTCATTCTCACACGTTTCTCCGGCTAAAGCCTGAATGCACAACAAGAACTTAAGCATAGAACTCTTTAAATAACATCTCCCAGTAAAATTCCAGCCTTCCAGGAATCTTATCTCCACAATTACCGGCTACTTCAGTGCTGCTTTCTCGAATTCCGCAAATACCATACATCAAACATCGGAATATCTTCAGCCGCACTGAGCTTTTCCTGAAATCATTTATTTTTAAAACGTACCAACCCGTCTCCCTCCCATATTTTCATCGCAATTCGCCCAATGTCATTCCAGATGAGTGAGTAAGATATTGTTTGGGTGTTCTGTGAAGAAGTATTCTATTCGCGATTTTTTTTTTTTTTTTTGCTAGAATCGCCGAGCGATACGCCAAGGCGCGCTGGCACGTCCGCGCACAAAACCAATCATCTTACCTCTGGAAGAAGCGACAATCGTAACACGAGATGTCAGCGCAATGCAGAGTAACAGTTATTGTCGGCGTCGGTCGCGGCGCAGCAGGTATTGCACGAGAACCGTGACCGGATAGACTAGCATTTCTCTCCCCTCATCCCTCAACATTCCCTCCCCACTATTTTTTTCTCTTTCTCTGACTCTCTTTCGCGCTTTCGAATCGCGTCTGTCTGAAGGCATCTCGACACACAATTCCTCCCCGCCGCGCCGGCCGGGAATATTGTGAAAGATTTGAAATGTTACTGCTGGCGATAGCATCTGGGCAGATGCACAGTGGGGCAGATGGCCCATGAGGGGTCGCGAACACAAGGCGTTGGTATGCAGGTGTTACCACATGGAATGGAACATAGTTTCGATTAAAGATATGTCATCGAATTTCCATGTACGACATTTCATTTTGCAGTAACTTCACAAAAACATCTCATAGAATTATAATCCATTATAAAATACTGTCTTCTTCCTCAAACAACGATGATTATAGCATGTTTAACATTTTCACAGAAATTGTCATGTAGGGACATTGATGGTATTTGTGGAAACTCTGCAATGTAAGAAAGTATATGAAATTATGTTTTGTAGCAGAAATATGTATAGCAAACTCAATATTGAGTTGCAACTCATTTTTTTTAAAATTTGAAATAAACTTCGCATTTTGCCTTTAAATTCATAGGTTGATACATTGTGTTGTTGACGATGGTGTTTAATGTTTTATATTTTTGTGAATATTTTAATACAAATTACACTGTCAATATTTTTTATCACTAAGTACTTCTGTTATCAGATATTACACGAAATATTTTCTTCTGTTAATATAATTTCATCTTTCTTTTGTTTCAATTGAAACTGTAATCCTTTGTAAGACCATGTAACAATTTTCCTGTAATCTGCATATCAACACAAATGGATTTGATTACTAATTCCCTTAAGAAGATTACTTGATTTACTACAAAAACGAAACGCGCGCAATTGATATAATGACGCGTACGCATACAATCACACTCTAGCTGCAAGCAATTCTAAAACGATGAAAATGCACTTGGGGAAACTGTTCGATGATGGAATATTATGACCCATAAAACAACTGTTAAACACACACAGAAAATTGTATTTCAATGTCCCAAAATATGTATACCAATCGGGTCAATGTGAGAAGAATGGCATGACCTGTCTGCCTAGTTTCCGAATTCCCTCTGAGGTAGGACACATGGTGCAACCCAGCGGACTCTTTGTGGATCTAGTCTGGCTTGCTAGGAGATGAGCTACGGAACGGCCTTTTTCCTGTACGAAGGCATCGTCCAACGTTTTTTCAAGAAGCTTGCAAATCGCGAGACCTACTCCGTGACAGCGCCCTCCGCATCTCATTCCACTCCGCACGGTTAAAACAATTCCGGCAACCCTGGGGCCTTAGGAGAAGGAGGGGGAGGACGAGAAGGTGGGTGACGTGGGGCGGAGAGGGCAGTGGAGGAGGAGGGGGCGTGGAGGAGGAGGGGGCGTTGGAGGAGGAGGGGGCGTTGGAGGAGGAGGGGGCGTTGGAGGAGGAGGAGGTGGCGTTGGAGGAGGAGGAGGTGGCGTTGGAGGAGGAGGAGGTGGCGTTGGAGGAGGAGGAGGGGGCGTTGGAGGAGGAGGAGGGGGCGTGGAGGAGGAGGAGGTGGGCGGTTGGAGGAGGAGGAGGTGGCGTTGGAGGAGGAGGAGGTGCGTTGGAGGAGGAGGAGGTGGCGTTGGAGGAGGAGGATGGGGCGTTGGAGGAGGAGGAGGTGGCGTTGGAGGAGGAGGGGGTTGGAGGAGGAGGGGGCGTTGGTGGAGAGGGGCGGAGGGGAGGAGGGGAAGGGTGGAGGCGGAGGGGTCGGAGGGGGCGGAGGGGAGGAGGAAGAGGGAGGCCTGTCTCAGCGGTCGCACAGCTGTCGTGAACGGCGCCCGTGGTTCAACGCCCGCCGCCGGCAGGATGCCCCCCTCCCCCCGCCGAGGGCGACCGTCTCGTACCCCTGCCTGGTTTCGCGACGCCCTGTCACGTCGCGGCGTGGCGCGGCGTGGCGCTGGCGTGGCGCGGCGTGGCGCGGCGTGGCGCGGGCTGGCGCGGCGTGGCGCGGCGTGGCGCGGCGTGGCCGCGGCGTGGCGCGGGCGTGGCGCGGCGTGGCGCGGCGTGGCGCGGCGTGACGCGGTGTGGTGCGGCGGGCAAGCGGCATCGGCGTCGCGCACGAAGTACCTCGTAAAATTAGCAACTCAATACGCCGTCCTTTGGGGCCCGCGCCGCGTGTAAACAGAATAAAAGACGACGCTCGGCGAACGCCAGTCCCGCACCCCCCGCCGCTGGATTCCACCTCGCGCAGCTGGACGCGATGCGGCAGCGCTCCGCCCGCTGGAAGTCACTTTTATACTTCCGGTTTTTCTTTTTGGCGCGTGGGGGAGCGTCATCAAAATGGAATATCTCACCGGTATTTCGCGTCGTTCTCAGTTGAGCCGCCAGGGGTCGTATGCTCGCCAGCACTGCTCGATACAGAAGCTATCATACGACTTCTAGCGGCACAACCGAGAACGACGCGAAATATCGTGAGATATTCCGTTCTGATGACACTCCCCCCCCCCACGCGCCAAGAAAGAAAAACCGAAGTATATTCTGTCGCGCTGTTCCGTTTGAAGGTCTTGGAGAAGGAACACTAGCCACAACAGTTCTCTTCTTTCATGAAATTTTATTTTACATTGACAGTGCAATGTTCAGCCGTGAGGCTTTTCAATTCATGGCCGAGGAACTTTGTATCAGCAAAGTGTGAAGGGGTAACTTCTTGTTACCTCCCTGATAGTGATTTCATTGTGTTATACCTTCTACCAATGTTATTTCGAGGAAATTTTGCTAGAGAGCAATGATAGTATTTAGAAAGGAAATACGATGGGAGGGAGAGATAATTGCAAGAAATGGTCTTACCTTATCTATAATGTCGGGGATTTATTGAAGAAAAATGTGAAATAGGAGTCTGTTTCTTAGGCGGGAGAGTGGGGGTTGATCGGTTCCTATTTCGTAAGTGACTGCTCCTTGTACATGATTTAATGTATTGAAGAAAGTATGTACCAGTTTCGTAATAAAAAAGTAATTTGTTCTATTGCAAAGATTTTGTGAAGGGCCCTTATTGCTGACAAACCAGGGGGCATTTACTGTTATTCGTAAGATTTTGATGTGGAAGATTTGTAATTTATTTAACGTGGTTGTGGCAGCTAAAAATCCATACAAGGCATGCCTAAGTTACGGGCGAAGAATAGATTTGTAAATGATTAA
>JAHLJT010008446.1:52049834-52074852 GCA_031308135.1 Acheta domesticus
TTTTATTACGCTACTATTAATTATGATGTTCTATATTGCGACTTAATATTTCTCTATCTATATTACTAATTTCCAATGGCCGCAGAAAACAAAACCATTCATCCTCCGTCCATGTGAGAAGTGTCTGCTGTTCCTTTAGATAGCCAGGATAGATCCAAAAGCAATGAAAATGTTTCGATTTTGGCTGAAAAAGGCAAATATTTGATTGTGTTATACTGCCTATTCTCTTACTTTGCTTATCGACTAAACTCTCATATTCAGTGACTCACTGCTTTCGTCATAGCTGATATTACACGACAGCAACTCTTCAAGGAAGCGGCTGCCCGCCTTCAAATCTTTGCGCTTCACGTGTCACATTATCGAACAGCAACAGATGCGCAAGGAACAGTAACAGATTTGATATTCCTGGTATGTAAACAACTGTTGCACTTTACATACATTTTGTGATGTATTGCACTATTAGTGAAGACTGTTTTTGATAAGTTATTAATTAATCGTATTATTATTATTATTATTATTATTATTATTATTATTATTATTAAATCATTTACTACTTGAATTTGCGTGCAGTCTCCCGACATTGTCGCAGCAGCTCTGTCAGAGGGCAAAGCACGACCGAAACGAATGAAGACACCGCTGTTGCAGTGCTACTTGGGAGCCTAGGTCCCTCACTGCTGCCACTCGCGCCAGTGAATTCCTAAGAGGCTCGCTCGCGAAATTATGCTCCATCGCAGCAAATAGAGAACGCTCGCGGAACGCCAAGAATTCGGCGTCGAGCTGAGAGCGACAGAGAAGAAACGGAAGGCAAAGCAGTGAGAGAAAGGCACCACTTTCCACGTCGCGAAAATGCGCCCCGCAATACAAGTGTATCAAAATGGGCGTGAATCGTACATTGACATATTTCGAACATTGAACATCTATTAGAAGACATTTATAATATTAGCTGAAGATGAAAGTCTTTAGTTTTCATTCAGACCATATCACCTTGTGTATTGTTTAATTTCATTTAGTCATATCGCATACACACCATATCCCTAACAGGATGTCAGTAACTTAAGCACAGAAAACTGATGCTAGGCTTTTTTGGGCAATTATGAAGTGAAGAATTGATGATTATAGGATATTAGTGAACTGTGCATGTATTAAATTATTAGAACGGTGAATTCTGTGGCCACATGTTAAAGGTTTTTGACTAAATAGGCCTTAGCTAAAACCTTAAGGACTTTACTTCAGTGGTCGCAGGATAAATCATTGTCGTCGACTGCTAATAGAAAACCACTATTCGACTATACATGACTGGTTATCCCTAAGCAGCATATTTTCAGATGAGAGAAAACACCGACCAAAATACGATTTTCATTAGAATTCACCGATCTTTGCAACCTTAAATTGTAACGATCATTGAAATGGTTTTATTTAACATACAATTTTATGGGATTCAAGTCGTCTCACAGCGTTCACATTCAAGCGTTGCACAAAAAGGGCGCTTTATTACCGCCGAGTGCCGCCTGTTCTGATCGGTATTTTCTGTGGTTTCTTCGAACAATACAACACGAATGCCAGGGCAGTACCATAACAGGTCACGGACCGCTTGTTATCTTACCTTCCTCATCCTAGTTCCGTCCTTTCCCCATACACACCTCGCTTACACTTACATGCACTACACTACCACAAGTCTGTAGACCATATGTGAGCTTATAGTTAGTCTCGATTTTTCCAGTACTCACCCGGCGGACGTACGTGGGGAGGGGGGACCTCCACAAGCCTTCACATAGGTCGGCGCCGGATCTTGTGTTCCAGCGGGGGGGGGTATCCGCATCCTCCCGGATTGTAGCATGCACAACATTTCCCGAACTAATAACCAAAGCCATTGAAGTGCTCGGAAACACAAAATAATGAGACCAACAATCGGAAGCCGCAAGTACCTGAAAACGCTGTTGGATCCAGTGGATATATAACGACATATCCGACAATCCTTGCAGAACCCGAACATCGCCATGAAGTTTCGAGAAGAAAAATGCCTCAGAGCGAGATATCTTATGCTATTTGTGTCGTGCGCGGCGGTATTAGCGGTCGGTTTCCACTCGGGTAAAGAGCAGTCGCGGCCGTCCCACATTTTCGCGGTCTGTCGCCCAACCCGACTTATTTCCTCTGAATCGTTACAGGATTGCGTCGGCGAGAAACCGCATCTGAAATTCAATTAAACTGAAAATATGGTCTTGTTTCAACGTAGGATGACGGGAGCGGCGACGGCGATGGAGGCGGAGGCGACGGTGGAGGCAGCGATGACAGTAGTGGGGAGACACGGTAGCGTCGGTGCTGAGGGCGAGGACAAGGAGGGAGAAGGGCGGGGACGGCCTCCAGGGTCGCCACCCGCATTCTCCGAGGTCGAACGCGTCGGCTCGCGTTGCCAACTGGCACAAATGTCAAATCAGCAAAAGGTAGGTAGGCACGTTGCCACCATGGGTACGTGTATGGCGAATTGTTTCTATTCGTATGTGACCCGTAATTTTTTTCTTCAACCGTGCAATTATTTTTTAAAACAAATGAAATACTATGCAAGATAAAGGAAGTTTAGTTCTACT
This sequence comes from Acheta domesticus, assembly GCA_031308135.1. Lineage (NCBI taxonomy): Eukaryota > Metazoa > Arthropoda > Insecta > Orthoptera > Gryllidae > Acheta > Acheta domesticus. Next base: position 52,052,420 of record JAHLJT010008446.1, read on the forward strand.
CACTCTGATTTAGTTCACTAATACGTTTATCTGCTAGTAATCAAATTATAGTTGTGACAGTAGATAAGCTGTAATTTCCGATGTCAAATTCTCAATGAATTAAAAAAGTAAAAGTATCTCATAACGTTTCAATTATTTTTTGTTACTTTTTATTAAGAGTGAAGAGACAGAACTATTTTGTTTAAGTAATTCAAGGCAATTTACTTAGAGATAGAAATGCTCGTTGCAATTGTTAATACAGTATATTGGCATATAAGATCTCTAAACACAGCAAACCCTAACATTTTTATTCTGGTGATTGAAAACTATTAATACGATACAGAGAAAATATGTAAAAAATTACCTCTTCAAAGTTTACAAATTTAATCCTCAAATAGGTTACTAAAGCAACGAAGATGTGCCCTCTTTTACACGAGGAAGAAACTAGTGCAGATATTGAAGACGCCAGTAATCGGAGTAGTTCTTAAAATTGAATTTTACATTCTATCTCGTCTACAATTTAAAAGCCATTAGGCCGCATAGTGCGCGTGCACGTGTGTGTATGTGTGTGTGTGTGTGTATGTGAGAGAGAGAGAGAAAGAGAGAGAGAGAGAGAGAGAGAGAGAGAAAGAGAAAGAGAGAGATCGACAAGGAACAGGAGAAAGAGGATCGATGTTAATAATACATCGACCAAAATCAATCGATATTTTTAAATATAGATGTTTTAACTCTGGTTTAGTAATCCATCATTAAATTCTTGCGCAACAAAATTTAATTTGACAGTGCCCTTGTGTACTCATTTATAATTAAAATTTAACTGAAAACAAAGGTAAAAAAATGTGGGAAATACGAGGAATGACGAATGAAATACCAGATTACAAGGAGATGCCTTGCAGAACCCGATGCTCGATGAAGGCAATGCAAACCGCTTTAGTGTGGTTCGAACACATAAATAATCAGCGGTACCATCAGTTATTATTTCATATTTTAATTATTACAATATTGTGATTATGGAAATTTTTCATCCGTGAATAAAATATCGGAAACGTAAAAAGGTCGAACAGAAAACATCTAAATTCAAAAAATATCGACTGCAATACATTGATGTTCAAAACATCGGTATTTTTTATCGAAACATCAATGTTTTGAAAACATCGGTATCGATTGTCGCATTTCTAGTGGGCGCACGAGGCGAGAACGACAGCGCCAACCATTGCGCCCGTCGCTTCAATCGCGCGGGTGCTGTTTCTGCAACGCAGCGCTCCGTGTCTATAAATAAATCACCGTAATATTTAAACTAATTAATTACAATATGCCATGGCTTTATTATGCTATGCACGCCCAAGGCCGTGTGGCAAACACAGGTCAAGCTATGATTTTAAAATTAACACCATATGATTTACATAACAGTTTACTCGCTTAGAATTACACGATAATTTGTTTTGTCAACCTTTGGAGCGACTGGGACTGCCCGGGATAATGAGGGTCGCGTTCTGATTATTAAACGGGAAGCGAGTCCGTTTATAAATTTAAACTGCGATGTTTATAAATATGGCAGAGTTTAGTCACCTTTTTATTAGTTCCATTTATTTTTGTACTTTCTTAATGCACACCTCTTACTATTCACGTAAAGTATTAAGACCCTCTGGTATCTCCTAATCCAAAAATTTTTATGTGGTGCGTGGAATATAGGGTCACAGAGAATAGTGTCACTGTTATGATTGTGCACAATGAGAATGCAAGAATTTACTCAGTATTACTTCCTTCTGAAGTTTATAAATTTGAATCAAAATACTTGTAGATAGTTTACAAAAGCCTCTTTATGCAATCATTCGTGGTGTATATAGGCTTCGTTTCCGTAACCGCAATTTTGGATAATTTCGAAAAGAAATAAAAATAACAATTCTAAAAGATTACACATTCTGCGACGGTATATAATGAATGTTAACGCCGATGAATGTATTTCAGTCCACTTTCAAGAAAATGTATTTTCTCTGTATAAAGTATGAAGTAAAATTATTGTAGTACTATGCTCACAAAATATTCTTCCGTTTTAACACACGTAGTCCGCAATTAGATGCTTTTCTCAATTGATAACAATTGAATAAGCGAGTTTTGTATTATGTATTAATACTAAAATATTTATTAAAATACAATGTTTTGTTTCAAAATCATATTTTGCAGTTCCTGAAAATAACTTTAAAAATATAGTCTCTGGTCGAAACGTTTACATGCGGGAAGCAAAACCCTGGGGGCGACTCTGCCCTCCGCTTCCGTAAGAGGTGCTCGAAATCGAGCTGTCCACCTTTTACGTAACGACTTTGTCTGTGGGACAGCAATAAATATAAGTTATTGGTAAATTGTTGCGGTAGCCTTGCGGATAACTGTACCTGGGCTTCAAGGTGAGAGCGGGGGAGCGCCCGGGCGCGCTTGCAGCGGCCGGTGCGTGATATGCGTGCCACGAGCGCGGCCGCCTTTGAACTCCTCGCAAAATAAACTACACGCGGTGGTGTGTGTGTGTGTGTGTGTATGTGTGTTTGTGTAAGTGTATGAAGTGGTGCCCGCGTGTCTCGAGACACCGTTGCACATTTCTAGACGGCGGAATTTATACGTCGTTGTCGCCGTTTTGTCGCGATTTTGTTGCCCAGTGTGCTTGACATATTTTGTGAAGTAACGCAGACCGTATTTAAAAATTTCGGCAAGTCGTGTGGGTGTGTGGAATAAAAATGCTGTGTCTCTCCAAGTGGTATATCGAAATGGATTTGCGTTTGACATGCATTTTCTAAATGGATTTGCGTTTGACATGCGTTCGTTATCACTTAGATGCAATAGTAATTACATTGTGTATTTCAATGAATGTTATGAATGTATATTTCAAGAATATATTATATAAATTACTAATTGAATTATATTCAATGAAATTTTAATAGTTCTGGAATAAACCAGTTTCATATACTGTATACTAGCGATTTATGTGTAGGAGTATTTCGCGGTACCTTTACGATAACCAGCAAATTTTCAAATCACATTTAAACTTACCAAACTGTATTATAAAATTAGTGGAAAAATTATTTCATTGGTTCATCTCATTTCTAGACTATTTATGTACGTATAATAGAATTTTCTTTTAGAAAAGTCTTATATTTCTATTTAAAGAATTGTCAATTGCATTCTATTAGAACAGGCTATGTAATAACTTGTCTTTTTAAAGCTACATATTCAAGTACGTCTTGAACGTATCTCACTTTAAAAGGCGACGCATAAGAATATAGCCTTCAACACATACGCAAATTTGACATTGCCCTCAGACTCAAAGCAAAATTGCACGACCGTGCGTTACTATTCGCTTCCACTTGAACTGATCTCTTCAAACCACTCGCCCGTCTCGCGACAACTTGGTGTCCGACACGACTCTGTTAAGAGTTACATAAGAGATCCAAGGAGACTTTGTTCCTTACTGCATCGCCAGCGACCTGACATGCCAAAAATCAATTTTATTAAGCTGCTGCTGAACAATGAATTTGACATATATCCCCTTATAGATTTTTTAGGCTAACAATAAAGTCTTTTTTAATTCTTAAAATGTAATTGACCATTTCAAAACACTGGCCAGATCTTTCGATGAGTTAGATTGAAGGTATGATACTGAGGTAAATTAAGTAAGCTAAACCCGTGTGTACATTCAGAACATTGAAAATCAAAATCATAATTTTAAAAGTTAAAATAGCATCATACATAATCCAAAATTCGAAAGACCAGACCCAGAACTGAGCGTCACATCACATAGGCCCGGTACCATATGTGGGTAAGCATTCTTTTATTTCTCAATATATTAACCACCACAAAGACATAGACCCGTGCGACTATCTAACAAATAGCCAAATTAATATTCCAGATACTAGTATATCCCGTGGGAAAAATGGACACGGAGTTCAGTACATCGAGAATTTATAACTCATGAAGTAGTTGATCAAAAGTTTCCTTCATTCTTCTCGAACTGTACATTCCCTTCAAGAATGGAAATGGAATAGAACGCAATACAATGTATAGTTCTTCGCGTAGCCACAGAAATTGCTTAATCATACTCTGCATAACAAGTTGTGTTTCTGTTACAACTCTTTTTGTATGTATTTACTTTTAATTCAAATTAAAATTGTTAAAACTGTTACAACTCGTATATTACGGCCCAAGGGTGAAGTCCGCAGTGCTTCAAACTTCCAATTTTAAAGACCTGTTTCCCGTTTCCGAGTACGCAATAAACACACTTGTGATGCGGGTTGTATCTGCGTCGCGATTGGCGTGAGATTTGAAAATCCAAATTTTCTGAATTGATTTTTCTGAAATGTCGTGGAATTAGTAATGGGAGCGATTTAAACGAAGACCCTTCAGTAGTGGAGGAAAATAGCTTTACTACGTCTTTTTTAATTCAGAGAATTATTGTAACGCGGGAGTGTGGGAATGAATTACTTTGTTCTAAACTCATTCGTCACATTATACCCGCGATAGAAGTGTGGCATCGCGAGAAAACCACTGTAATGTTATTTCATATTTCACTCGGTATTCAATCGATGCCTTGATAAATTTGGAAGCGATCCGGAGTTATTTATCACATCCGCAATTGCTTGAAGAAATGCGAAAGATACGACTATAAGGACCCGGGCCCGCGCACCGAAGTAACAATTGCCAAGCGGTACGCTGACGCCTTCTGAATCCAAGGCCGTGTCGGTCACTTCGTCGCTGTCGCCGTGGCCGCCCTAGCACACGCAGCGGTCGCCGCGGGCCAGACGCTCGACGCAGGGGAGCGGGACCGAGCAGCGGGGTGGGAGAGAGAGGGAGGACACAGGGCTGCAAAAGAGGGGAAGAGGGAGGGGGGAACCACGCGTGCTACCTAGATAAAATCTCACCTTCAGGCGCACTCTTATTCTTTTGATTAATGGGTGAAAGATATGACAACGCGTGCTCATTAAGCAGTACGCCGCTGACACTGTTTGACAACTGATTCTTAATTGCCTATCAGGCAAATCGCGCCCTGGCGCCGGTGTCGGAATGACTGGTCGGCGGCGCGGAGCCACTACGACAGCAACGTGGAGGGAGGCAGTGAGAGCCGAAGAAGTCGATACTGTGAGAAGAGATCCGTTGCTCACTGGAGATGGGAATGACCTCCAAGTAATAATCGAAAACAGTATTATTTTTGTTTTGGTTCACGGGGTTTTCGGGTATTTTTGCCTCGGTTATAAGTATTCGTAAATCCAAGGACAGGTTTAAATTACTTTGGAAGAGAGACAAATTAAAGAAATTAGTTTTTACAATTGACTGGTGGTTTAAAAAATTATTAAATTGGCAACTGTGTGTTAAGTAATGAAGTCCACGAAATTGGGCCTTTGAGCATAGTATTCTTTGTATTTACAGTGCAATCATATTGTTCCTACAAGAGATTATCGAAATGTTGCATACAATGTGTAACAATTTGTTTCAATTTGCACAAATCTACCTTTATCCGCTAGCAGAAAGGAAAGTTATGGGCTGTGTTTTTCAAAACTAATAATAGAGAATAAGTTTTTAATGTTCTTGCCATGACTACAATTGTAACACGAGTTGTCAGTTTTATAGTTGACTTGTGTGACTTTCAGTAACTTTTAATTTGATTTTTAAGATTTGACAACATAAAAGGTTAATGGTGTATCGTCGAAAAGCATATTAATTAAAATAATATAATTAAATAATTTGTATTTAACTTGAAAAATTTCAAAATAATTTTTACTGAACGCAACTGGCTTTTAACATACGTGAAATGCCTAGATAATGTTGGAAAATAATTACAATAAACCTCGCAAAGGAACCTCACACGAGCGGACACTACTTCTTAGCAATTTTCTATACGGCCATTAAACAAAAAGCCCTTCACACTTGATCAGCATTGACGCTGTCATCCAATCGGGAGCTTGAACGTCACCTTCGTGACTTCACTATAGTGGGTTTAAGCTCCCGATTGGATGTCAGCGTCACAGCTGACCAAGTGACATCGGACTTGTTTTAATCGAAGTATAGGTCTGGGGCGAATACTTTCAATTTCTCAGAACCTTTCTGGTGCATAACTTCAGCACAGTGCGGGTCCGTTTCAGATGTTTCACACTATTTTTTCATTCTTTTACAAGTTGCTTTTTAATTTCTTTTGCTAAATTGTAGTTAGCGGCTTTACAGGTGTAACCCGATAAAAACATTTGTCGGAGTAAGTTTCAATTTTACCGACGAATATAGACCGAAAATGCAAATTTGTGTATCAGTGCAAAAGTGAGGGTACAAAAAGTATAGTAAAGGTTTTATTGAATTCCGATAATAGCAATTCTGTTCAAAGCTATAATAATAATAATAATAATAATAATAATAATAATAATAATTATTATTATTATTATTATTCCTCTACATCACGACTAAAGATGTTTTGAGTTTGTTGGATCCGTTTGTATTTGTTGGTCGTACAATATTGTATATTGTATATTGTACGACCAACAGATGTCACCGTTTTTGGTGAGTGTTGTTATTGTTGTTGTTATTATTATTATTATTATTATTATTATTATTATTATTATTATTATTATTATCAGTATCAGTATCAAAATAATTTCGTGAGAGGGCGAGTCACGTGGTCATTTCCCTTCCCCCTACACCGAAATTATATTACGAAATGACTCGCGCGCCGCCCTTGATTGGGAACAACAGCCCTTCGTCCCGCCAGTGCGGTTCCCGGCGCCGCCGTGCTCAGCGGGGTGCGAGGCGACCGGCCGAGCGCTGGAGTAGTGCCCGCCCGGAAACGCATTCCGCCGCCAGCCACTCCCTCGCCTCTTCTCGCGCTTTTTGTTCGTCGCTTCGACACCGGCAAGGCTACGATCTTCACGACTCGAGGTAAACTAACGACTCAACTTCGAAAGACCTAGTTATACGCATTGAGGAAGTGTATACCAATAAGTTTTGTTTTTTTAAATCTAGTTTAAAGTTCCGTAATGCGAGCGGGTTTATTAAGGCGGAAATGATTTCTCATACATGTGCTCTGATTTCAATGTCTGTGTCATGCTAAATAAGTTCGTAGAATGTAGCGGTACCACCCAAAAGTCCTTTTATTTTATAGTTAGTAGGGAAATGTTATTAACTGAACATTACCGATTTTTGGAAGCTGAATTAAATAAAATGGATTCATCGTTATAACACACGAGGAAGAGAAAATAAAAAAAAAATCGAAAATAAAAATGAAACAAGAGAAGAAACTAAAATTTAAAGGAAAAAGTCTAATAAATCGTCCGGTAATTTTCTTGACGTATGTCTTAGCCACGCACTTAAAGGAAAGTATTGGTAATTAAAGGAAAATTATTAGCTTATAACGAACATTGCGCCGGTTATGGAGTCTACATTTTCCCTTACATCTCTCAGACACATCCTAAATGTCAGTAATGAGTTTGAATATGTATATTGAATACTGTAATTATAGAAAGATGTACATTCCAGAACATGCAAAAGCAATAATTATCTCTTTAAAAGCAACTTAAACAACAACGGATGATTCTTTTACCTCAGAGTAACACTACAAAATCCCTTACCTCAGAGTAAGACTACAAAATTCAGAACTTATCGCATTTCCTGCTGTGGCTTTCGGAAGATGCACAAGTGTCTGTTTGGACGAATGAATATTTGAAAAGTCGAAAATGTATATTATTCGTTTAGCCAATTATTCGTTATTTATGAAAACGACATAAAATTTATTACAAGTATTCTCGTTTAAAAAACCAAAGGAAAATTCTATGATTCCATTTTCTCATTTCTCGTGCGGTCAACCTTACAAAGTCCTTAATCCAATATACTCTCGGGATGTGCTCATAACATTGCCACCTACGAGTACATACAGCATGGGAGGCGGCAACCGTTGTGCGCTGTAATTGTTACTGATATGAAATGTGTATGAGAGGCTTGTATGTTTCCTACTTGTGATGGTGGGGCAGCAAAAAGGCATCACCTCGTATCACAATCATCAAGCTAATCGCCTCCCATCATTTTACGAATCTTTTCCGGAAAGCTAAATGAAGAGTTAGGGAGTAAAACATGGTAACCCACGTGGACATGTTCGTTCGATATATTACAAGAGAAAATTTCTGCTGGAAGGGGTTTAAATAGGGTACATAAAGATGACAACAGCCGGGGGACAACTATGCCCATAATTTGGACTATTTGAGAATCACGGCGTATGGAGAAAATACGGAAGCATACGAAAATGTTAAAATCACAAAGAGATAACTTTGCCGGTTACCATCTATTACTGCCGAACCCTTCAAATATTACTTCTCGACATCCTATTTTTAATGGGCGGTTCCAAAGGGAAACGCCCTTCAAAATTTATTAAATTTTCAAGGGCGTGTCCCTTTGGGTTCCAAATTTATTAAATAATATTAATAGTTACAATATTTTTAAATATTACACTTTAAAATGTCCATACCCGGGTTTAAATACAATTTTCCCCATAAAAAATAATTTTAAAAATATAATTAAGTTTTAGTTTTTTAATTGCGTATATTAAATGCAATGTGTCAATTAAACAATTACTACTCTACCTACATACAAATTCAACTAATATTTGCTTTCCGTGATTTTGTTTAAAATAGCCCAACCCTGAATACTTTCTGATGCCACCGTTGACCTCGTCTGACATTCGGCACGAGTAAAAAAGAGGAGAAAAATCCCGAAATCCCGACTCCAGTGTAGCCATAGCCTATCGCGCGGGGTGCGCGAGCGGGGAAGGACACGGCTGGCCCCATCCCGCGCCTCTCGCGTGCGCCAGATAACATTTCGCGGACACGTGGCCCGCGCGCACGCCGTATTTCACACGTCGAATCGTACACCATATTTCCGGGCGCTGCTCCACGCCACGCCATGCCGCACCGCACCGCGCCGCGCGCCGCCTGCCCGGAAAGTGAGTTGTTGCGTCGGGCGCGGGTATGGACAGCCTCTGGGGCGATAAAGCTCAGTTCTTATTTCAGTGCAATTTATTAGCCGCTATCCCTCGATCAGATACAGCCCCGCCGCCCAAATGGAGGGGCACATAAAATACATCAAATTCTGGCCGTGAATCACCATGCAAATGCGGGGAATTTCACTTTATTCCGAAGGGGTTTACAGCGATCGCCGACGATAGGCGATCCAGGCCCCAGCTGTTTGCCCTTATCGCCCGGCACCGATTTTCCAGGAGGCCACTTCGAAATTCATTACGTTTCCATAACATTCCGGTTCAAGTACTTCCACGTGTACGTTGCTCGATCAGATCACGGGGCGGCAGGGGGAAGGGTTGGGGCCGAAGCACGCCAAATCCCAGCTGCCTGGTCGCTATCGTGCCAAATATTTTGTAGTGACACACGACATTCGTTGGAACGAGTTTTCGGGAATATGCATATGAACCCTGGGGTACCCCGGGAGGCAGGCACCGAGCGGCAGACTGAAATACGCTGGGGCGAATGAATAGCGTTGTAGCCCGTAGGCTCACAGTGAAACTGTATCTTTCATGATTAACGTGCATGACAAAATACTAGAACTATATCCAAATAAACCCTTAGGGGAAACCGAGAACTGCGGTGTGCATTTTTCTGTAGGAGATTTTTTCGTTGTTTTCTCGTTCTTTGCACCAATGTACTCGATAACTGTGATGGGCGTACAGAATGATAGCTACTATTCTCCAAACCCTAATAGGGGTTGGACCTGGTCATGCGGAAAGACAATCGCTTCTTTATACTTCTAGTTCACAAAGTCAGGAGAATGCTGGGAGAACAAATGTGGCAACGACATTTACAGTCACGATTCTCCAGCCAGACAGCCCTTGCCGGCTCCCAGCTGTGCTTTGGGAGTTAAGAAAGAACTACAGCAGATAAACAAGAACCGATCAGTAACAAATGTTTCGATGGTCTGCGCATTTCCAAACGCTCACATTGCATTCCATTGTTTTCAGTTAGAAAATATTACTTATTTATACATATACACTACGTTTCAAAATGTTTTTCTTCTTCTGAATACCGCGAAAGGCAGGTTGTCCAATAAAAACTAATGATTAATACGTAACGTACTGTACACTGCCAACTTCTAATAACGTCAGTTTTTTTAGAGGCTTTAACCATAGCAATAAAATGCCAAAAAGTACATGTCAAACTACATAGGAATCTATGGAACTGAAAAAATCTTCGCGCCCAAAAACTGTCATATTTTTCTTTCATGTATAAAAGAACAACTTGAGCGGCACAAACGAAACAAATTCTTATATCTGCGTCTCTTCCTTTTGACTTGAATACTGACGCAAACGCCAGGATGTGATACACGGCAGCTCGTCAACGTATAACATGGCATTCGCCCAGCCAGCGTCTCGCATCCGTTTTGTTCAACATTTCTAAATTAGACGCCGCCCCTCTTCGGTTCTGCCCATGACACCGCACTTCAGAAACAAGCAGCCAAAGCCGGCCTCCAAGACGAGTCACATGTCATCACATCCCAGTCTGGGAAGACCCTCGTAATAGGCAAAAAGCTACCATTCTCCGCCCAGCGCTTAACAACGCTTTCTAAGCTATTTAAAGCGAACAAATATTTCAGCCTCGAACAAAAGGTACTCGTTTGACTGTTCAATTTGGCTGCCTATGATTTGATGTGTAGTCCTCAGCGGGCGAACCGCGAAAGGAGCGGTGTCCGACGAGGACGGGGGAGAGCGGTCGGGTAAAAAAAATGAAGAAAAAGAAGAAGTGGAAAGAAAATGGGCGCGCCGGTCAGTCGTTCTCCAGACAAGAAAGGCTGCTTTCTAAGGACGCGGGTCCGCGCGGCAATAACAGAAGTAGTTGGGGGAGAACAATCCACACTTTCTTTGCTTCGAAGATGGATACAGATCAAAGCTCCCCAAAAGTTAGTTTTATTGTAAAGTTTTCGCGAAAGGCAGCTGGAGGCGAGCCGCCACAGCATACTGCCGTATTCATGCAGTAAAATCTTGATTCGGTTATGTAGGATTCACTTCCGACACTTTCTCTTGAATTTCATAAGAATTCTGCTATATTTCTCCCATTATACTTTGCAATATTTCCGGAAACCTTGATGCATTTCATCCATCTATTTACTTCGTACGTGTAGAGTAACTCCTATCAAAGAAGTGGCCAGAATACTCGAAGATTTAAAATGTATGCATATTGAATATTGAAGTATAAGTAAATTAATTCTTGAATGAGAGTGACGGATGAAACAAAGTTATTCCTCATCACAAACATTTTTTCAAATTAGATTGTCGGAAAATAAATCGTATAAAAGTTCAAATCTTGTTGAAACGGTCAAGAAATTTACGTATTAGAAATGAACAGCTCGTGAAATGTGATGTTAAGAGGATTCAGGCGCGTTTCAGACCATACAATTAGGGAAAGCAATTCGACAGTAGTAACACAGGGTGTTACGGGATGTTGATTCAAGAGCAGGGTAAGCTCCCGTATTACCTACAGCGGAGTGGCACTCAGCGTGGACCAGCGTGAAACCCTCCACAAGCCATTCCTTTCCCCGAAAAGCCTAAAGAAATCAGCATACAACCAGCAAGTCGATTACACACAATCGAGGGGTACGTTAAACACGAGTTTCGTTGTCACCCCAAGTGGCAGGCCTCTGCTGTCCCGTCGCACGGGGAGAGGGGGAGAGGCCAAACGCCGGTTGCGCCACCGGCCGCAATGCAATTCATCCACGTCGATTTTCAACCTCGGTCCAATTAATCGCAAGACTCTTAGGAAGCTTACGCCACCAGGGGGGACTATAGAGAGCGTTGCGGGGCGACGGCACCGCGGTAAGAGGCGGCTCGTGGTGCTGAATTGCCTAATGGACCGTGGCTAATTCGTAACGAGGCGAGCGTCGGTCGGCGCGCCGCCGGAGGACGGGGTGGGCCCCGGCGATGGGGAGTGAGGGGGGAGGACGGGGAGAGGACGGGTGGCGCCCGAACGTGCCCGGCCCGGAGGTCCGCGACGCCCTCTGCGTGGGAACGGGAAGACGCCCGCCCACCCGGTGGCGGATCCAGGGAGGGGGACGCATGGCCCCCAAAAGGCCTAGAGCTTTCGTTTGTTACCGTCCTTATTTGGCAAAATTGATTTAAATATTTGCGTTAGAATTATGTAATTATTTAAACAATAATATTGTATAGTGCCATATATACGCTACAAAATAATACACAGTATATTAACAATTGTTTATTATTTAAACAAAAATCTATGACCCCTCCCCAAAATAATAGGCTTGATCCGCCCCTGCGCCCACCCCACCCACCGTCTCCTTGCTCCGCATCGCCGCACAGTGTACAATTTGACCCATCTAGGCGCTCAAAACCCATTTTTCGAACTTCTCGTTTGAAGTTTTTCAGTGAACACATCATTTCCCTCAATAGCCAGCCTATGTGGCAGCGCTGTTTGTTTTGAGTTTTGCTTCAAGGGCTGGCTGCAGAGGGGGCCTGAATATAAACATCTCCGAGCGGAGACCCGCGGGGGTTCAGTCGCTCTGCGCAGTGCGTTCTTTCGAGTAGTGTGTACGGTGCATCCTGTGCTTCAATCTTAAAAACCTGCAGTGTTTTTAATAGCTTTAGGTATGTACTTCATTTTAGCATTTGCATTTTGCCTCTTAATTACAAAGAAATGCTCTGTAAACTCATAATAATAGACCCATAAAATTTCCTTTATAATTTTCTTCTTTGTCCTTTGAATTGAGATTTAAAAAAGTTCTCCACGTTTCTCCTTCACGAAACTAGGATATATGAGCTCCTTTATAAGTTCTTAAAGCTACACAGTCTTCACATACTGCGCAAAGTTGCGCATTTAAGGTAATTTTCTTCTTTTCCAGAACGATGCGTACTCTTTGTCGGAGACAATTATTTGATGCCTGGAAAGCAGCGGATCGCAACACTCGAAGTGAAAGTGTATTACGCTTTGTACTTAGTTATTGTGAACTGGAGGGCTGTCCAGAGGACGTAATTAAATCCATAAAGCATACAGTAAGTGTAGTGTGTGCAAAGATTAGTTCTCGGTGGGCCAATTGTAACAGACATGTAAATCGTTTCCTCGAGTGTAATTCCTCGTGGTTAAATGAGAATGTTGTGTTTGAGGAATTAGTTTATCACGCTATGCCATCCACTAGCAGTAGATCAGATCCAGCCACTAAGACGGGAGGAAGACCACGAAAGCTTTTTGACGAATGCGGTGATTCCACAAAACGGAGAAAAGCAAAAAAATTTGCGAGATGAAGTTGGTACGTCAGAATTGGTTGCAGCTACGCAAGTGAGTCTTCATTCACAGGGGAAAAGGGACGCTGCAAAATTAGTAGGAGAGATTTCTTTTGCTTCACCACAGCGATCCACAAAAATTAAGAAGTTAAGACAATCAGCTGAAACACCATCAACAAATATGACTGCAGAGCAAGCTCTCGCCTTCATGATGGATTTACACATCACCAGCAACCAATACAAAAGCATTCGTTGAAAATGCGAAAGACTTTGGCAGCAACCTTTATCCACCGTATTATCAAGTTCAAGAGGAAAAGAAGAAATGTTATCCTTCCGAAAAAAGCATTCATATCACGGATCATATGGCGGAAGTTAAATTACAGGGTCTTCTAGATCATACTGTGGGTAGATTATGCGAAACACAAGCTGATGTCCTGAGAAGGTGTGATCTCTCAGAATTACATTGACTCTTGTTTCGAAGTGGGGGTGCGATGGAAGCGCAGATCCGAGTCGTTACAAACAGAAATTTTCTTCAGGGCCCCATAGTGATGAAATATTTTTAGTCTCTCTCTAGTGCCAGTGAAATTGTGTTTAGAATCAGAAGAAAGTGAAAAGATTTTAATTTGGCAAAACCCGAGGGGCTAACTCAACACGGTATTGCAGGCCAATAAAATTATTATTTGCTAAGAAACCAGAGCACTTATTATAGAGGAAGTGGAGAAAATTCAATCGCAAGAAAAATGTCTGGTGACCACTAAAATAAACAATATCGAAGGTGTTACTATTTACGTCAAACACAAACTAGTGTTGACAATGGTCGACGGCAAAGTCTGTAGTGGCATTGTCTACGTACCAGTCATCTCAAAGATGTTATGTTTGCGGTGCACTACCAAAAGACATGAATAGTGACACGTTGCATACAGAAATATTGAATCCTGATGCATTGAGTTTTGGTTTGTCCCCTTTGCATGCTGGATACGGTGTTTTGAGTGCCTTCTTCACATTGCTTATCGGTTTAGATGTGGAAAAAATGGGCTATTAGAAGCAATGAGGACAAAGAGAAGGTAAATGGCAGAAAAAGACAAATACAGCCGAGATTTAGAAAGAAATGGGATTGTTAGTCGACATTCCTAAAAAAAACTTCAGGGACCACTAATGACGGAAATACAGCAAGAAGGTTTTTCAGAGATCCGTCTAAAAGTGCCAGCATCACTGGAATTTATGAAGATCTGATAAATAGATTTGGAGTGATCTTACAGGCTATATCATCTGGTTATGAAATAAATAAACAAACATTTGAGACATATGCACAAGAAACCAGAGATATTTATTTAGAAAAATATCGGTGGTATAGCATGCCAGTTACAGTGCACAAGATATTAGTGCATTCAAAAGAAATAATCCAGTCCTGCATACTACCAATTGGGCAGCTCTCTGAAGAGGCGCAGGAGGCTCGAAACAAAGAAAATAGGCGCTTCAGGGAAAGCTTTACCCGAAAATGTTCAAGAGAAAGTACGAATTTGGATCTTCTTCACAGACTCATCACGTCAGACCCCTATATAACTAGCCTAGGCAAGTCGCACAAAGCAAAATCTCATGCTGTGCCTCAAGATGTATTGCGCTTATTGTCAGACACAAGTTCGTAAACTCTAAATTTAATAACAACAGAGCATAATGTACAATTACATATTTATGATCAGAAATTGACTTCTAATAAGTTTTAATACTCAAGAAATTGAAAAGTGTAGATCTGAAACGTGTTATTCTGCAAGAAAGAACCAATACCTGCATTTATGTATAATAGTATATGAAGTGGTAACTTTTAACACATAATTTATTAAAGAGCAATTATATGTCCATGGTCTATTTATTTAAATTGTGTGTGTGTGTGTTTGAGAGAGAGAAAGAGAACGATTTATTTCAGATTCTGTGATACGTATAAACACGGGTAAAATATAAACAGTGGTAAAAAGGTAATGATCGTCATCAGGATAATATTTATCTGTGAAAAATATGTAAATACACCTTATATAGATCATATGTGCCAAATATGGTGTGGATTAAAGAAGTAGTTCCCGAGAAATTAGTTTTAGTCGTCTAGATGCCCGAAATTACACACTGTGCGCCGTATTGCTGGCAGGTCTCGGAGTTACGGAGTTACGGTCTCGGAGTCGATCGAGAGTGGTAATAAAAGTTTGAGACGATTTACCTGACTCGATCAAGATCGTCTGCGCTAAAAAACGCAGGGATCAATATACCTAGAATATAAAATAATCTCGTTCAATAGGTGTAATTCCGTCTTATCAGTTAGATTGGGTTACTTACTTTTCTACATAATATAGTATGATAATTAGGGGGCGGATTTTGATGACTTAAAACATCGCCAAAAATGATCAATAAAATGCTCTTAAAATATTTTTAAAATGCCCTAAAACCAAAGAAAAATGACATGCAAATTTGATCAAAACTAGTTCGGAAGAACACCTCAAACTGTTGGAAATGTTACTGATGTAACTGAGGCTTCTTCAATTCGTTCAAGTGAACTCAGCTAGCAAACTTTTGGTGTGGACTGTTCTTTACCAAGAAATCTCTTAGTAATCCCGAAATCGACCCGAACCGACAATGGCGCTGATAGGCGCCACAGGAACCTTAGATGTCACGCAACGGCTGACATTACAATTTATGAGCGAAGAAAATCAAATAGGTTTCTGAAGAATTCTGCGGAGAACATTGGTTGCATCTCGTAAATAGTATTTGTAGCAAGTACCATTAAAATGATATTAAACTCGATGAAATCAGCAAAAAATGCATTAAAAATGACTGAAAGAGGTAAATATGACTTATTAATCGAAATGGACGAAAAATGCAAAAAAATATGACGATATAATAATGAGTCATTTCCTTTTGTCATAACATTAAATTAATTTCTATGCTAAACGAAATTATTCTAATGCGAAAAGAAGAAAATGACATTTCATTAATATCCGCCGCCTAGTAATAAGAATTTGGGTCGATTTAAGTGACACGTTCGAGATCGTCCGCGCTAAAATCACAGGGAACAATACACGTAGAAAATAAATCATCTCGTTCAAAATGTGTATTTGTCCGACTCTTGTGTACGATTGCACTACTTACGTTTCCGACGTAATACATGTTAATTTTTACTCGTATTTCTCTTCAGAGGTACGTTTTTCAGTATGTAAAATCTGAATGGACGAGTCCCCGTGATAGCAAAACTTGATTCTTTAAGGTAGAATATATTATTTGTAATCGTTCATAGATGTCTTTGTGTCAAGTGAATGGGAAAACACACTTATAACAGTTGGTTACGTCTAGAAACAAAAATATGTAATTTGATTTTCACCAGAAATCAGTGCGCTAAAAATCTTTCCGCGAAAAAGCCGTTTAGATTCTCCTTAGGATCATAAGATGTGTGTACTATGTACTGTCTTATAACTGATAATATGTACACTGTCCATTTATTGAAAATACATTAAATTGTTAAATCCACGTGGGACAATATTAGGATATGTCAAATTAGTCAATCTGATTTGAACGAGAAAGTAGTACTTCTTTCCTTCCCTGCAAATAACTACTCGAACTATGAAAACAGTGTACGTACTGTGCTCCCTTGGTCTCTCTGAACTACTGTTTCTCCGAGAGAACACGCACGCACTGAGATTAACTCTAATTACTTAACTTAGAAAGCATTTTTACAGCAGTTTACTTTTCGTGCAAAGTTATTTTGATGTCTGCTACGTTCTTGTTGACTGCACTTACAAGCATGCATTTTCGAGAAAAGAAAAACGGAGTTGGCGTTACGATATTAAACTATGGAGGGTGTATAAGTACTAGTTATGATCTCTTTCGTGTTGTTCAAGTTTTTTTAAAACATTATTCAAAGTCATTTCGCTATCAAACATTCTGAAATACTCAAATCTCAAATAATCGAATAACTAGTGCGTGAAAACATTGTGGCCCAGTAAACATTCTGTAATAAAATACTGAGAACGTTATTTTAACGAACGTGCACGTAAAATAATTCTGTTTTTAAGGTGTACATAATAGCCACGTTCCACAACATTTCTACACTCAAGCAATTTATCTATGAAAATGAAACATCCATGAATAGGGAATATTTACAAAATGACAACAAACGAAGTGTTTAATCAAGAAAAAGTAGTATATTGATCCGTATAAATAATAACGCATTGCACGAAAAAAAGTCTCAAAAGCATTTCCGTTCTATCTAAATTATAACTCCACTGTAATCACAGCCAAACATTTGTATGGGCTTGCCTTACATTGGGATTGTTGGTGACATTAGCCTAGAGATTTGAACGAACGAAATGACATCTTACCGGAATACAGTTTAGTATTATTAGAATGTCGGTATTCTCACAAAAATTCCAACTATCCCCTCCTAAATCCGTCTGCAGAACAGGAGTGCATGGAACGGAGAGTAAAGCGGAAAGATAATTGTCAGCTACTCACTTGGTAAGCGTCTCCAGCGACGACGTGTAGATGGTGCCGCCCACGTCGATGTGCACGGGCGCGGTGTAGCGCGACGCGGCCGCTACGCACGGGATGCCCGTGATCTTGTGGTTGTAGTTGAGGGCCGGCGGCGTCGGCGACGATGAGTTGGACATCGTGGGCGACGTGGCCGGCGAGCTGCTGGGGGGACAGCAACCTACAACAGTGTAGCTACCGTCACTACGCGGCGGGGACGGTGGCGGGGAGCCCCCGCTCCACTCCCCTCCCCTCCACTCCCCTCTCCTCCTCTCCACCCCTCACCCCGATCAAACCCGCGACCCACAGACGCCGGTGAAGGTAGCCCCGAGAAGAAACGAACAGTTGCACACTTTGACCAAGGTCGTGGCGAGTCCTAGCACAGGCGTTGCAAATCGAAAGGACGAAATATGGTGTGTAAGTGTTGTGAAGTAGTGGTTAAAGTAAATATTATTGAGGAGGGAAACTTAAGAAACAGTGGTTATACAAAATATACGTGTAAGAATTTAAGAAAGTTAAATGAGATTGCCTTAAAACTAATGGGGATGATAACAACAATGTTGAGAAAACTATAAAGATACGTACGCTGAAAATAATAAAGGTGAAAAAGAATGGAGAAGAAAACTGCGATTGGAAACGTGGCAGACTTGTGAAAATGTTGAGAAAATATGTGCTTGAGAAATGTTGAAAATGTAGAGAAAATATGGAGCTTCAATGTAATGCCTAATACTTAATACTTATTTGTTTAATACTTGCGCGAACACAAAAGTTTACTTAATGGATGGTAAAAATGAATTTCGTTTATTATTGCATGTCATGTCTTTTAGATTAGTTCAGTAATGAAATCCCACATAAGTACAAACTTCTCATGCGAGATATCACATTAAGGGTTACACTTAATTATACAAATTGATGCTTTAACACACAATTTGCAAATTGCTGCAAATTAATTGAGTTGAAAAAGCTTAGATCTTCAGAAAAACAAGTATGGGAATGATATACTAGTCTAAACCACTGAATGTTCAGGATCATTGGTAAATGAAAATTAAAAGAAATATTGAAATCAAAGAAGCATTTTTTACTACTATGGTATTTTTCGATTTTTTATTATACCATTACTGCAAAGTGAACTTTATAATTTCGGAGAAATGTATTTTGTTGAGAGATCAGTATGCACCGCCCACCTTCAATTCCGATTCAGAATTCAATTCAGGTATTGAAATGGTATGTGAAGACGCCACCCCCCCCCCTCCACATCTCTTACTTTTCATTTGAATAATGAGCCACCTTTGATTGCTTTGATCATCAGACCTGCCGATTGGGTCAATCGAGTTCTCACAATCTAGCTTAAGGTATAATCTAGCACCCAACCTTTCCTCCCAGTCGACCACTTTTAAAATAATGCTTTGCTTCACCGACCCCCTTGACATTTTTCTATAATATAGAGTATGCACAATAATCACAACATAATTTTTTTCACATAAATGATTTAATAACAGACAAACTGTCAATAAAAATTTTGTAAAAAGGTTTATTAAGTTTATTTTCTATTGTAAGTACTATTGAAATTTTCAATTTATTGAAATATAAACAAATACTATTAGATGTTTTGAAGTTTTATACAAGAAAACAATTAAGAATATAATTGTAATCAACCGGTTCTTAATTATCCTGGTACCGGTATACCGATCCGTATGGGACTATTGATCCCTGATCATCATTGACCCCCTTTAAAATTCCATCGACCCTCACGGGATCGACACAGACCTCGTTGGGACGATCTAGCTGCTCGTTAACTAAACGAAAATAAAAAAGAAGTGTGTGAACTCGCATCTGCCATCTCAGAAGGCGGTACCGTAAGTACTTCTGCGGCGCGAGTCTTCGGGAAGCCGGCACCGCGGCGGCCGAAGCAACCAGAGAGCAAACGCCGGAGGCGCGGCGCGGGCCCGGGCGTTCGCGCAGGCTCGTCCATCCTGGAAGACATCCCGCTGGGCACTGAAGGAGTTTCCTCGCCTTCCAAGGAAGCCCACTGCCCCTCCCTGGGCTCCCCCTTCCCCGCCGCGAGGGGTACCGCCGGGGGGGTCTAGGCATCGTATCTTATCAGTTAATTGCTCGAAACCTTTGACACACAGACCGATTCGAGGGAATTTATATTTTCATTTTGTACAGACAGACGACTATAAAGCAATCCACGACGATTCGCAGACTTTATAGGGATACAGAAACCTTATTTATTCTTCTTCTTCGAGAATGAGTGACATGACATTCCTAGATTCTATGTAATGTGCGTGGTACAGTTATGTTAGACTCGATTGAACAATTTGTTCAGTGAAGTCTTTCCGTTGGTGCAGTTACAGTACAGTAGAATTCTTGATCACAATGTGTGAAATGTTAACATGTGCTCTGATGAGAACCATTCATTTTTTCTCAAGAAAATGTATCAGCTGAAGAATAACGAGAATGTTCGAGAGAACATGAAGTCCAATTTACATATACTCGTATAGAGATATAACAGAGTATCCACAATAAAAAGAGGAGTACAGTTGTATTGTCATTAGAAACTCAACGATTGACTTTGATACGCTTATGTCAAGGAGCTGTTTAGGAAATTGAACTTCACGTCAATTAAAAGCTGATTTTCTTTCTCATTCAAAAGAATGGATTTTCAGTCGTCATGTGCCACATGTGACATACGTGAGTTATTTGAATCTTTAATGCACGCTAGGTACATATGACGCATTTCAGTAATATCCTACTTGACTAGCGACAGTTCACTTCGTACGTTTTGGAGAGACATGGTTCGAGGTAATTACTGGCATTTAAAAGCAATCAGACGTGTTGTAAGACAAAATGTTCATTAAGAGCTTTTAGAGAAGAGAGTAAAAACGAATATAAATAATCGTGATACATTCTCAGGTCTAATTACCAATCTTTAAAATTTTAAATAAGTATAAAATAAATCACAATTTTGACTTACATTGTGTTTCATAAAAACTATATAGGCCAGACAATGCAATGTGCATGTAAGAAAATAAAAACAAGTGTTCAAATTATAGCAAGTTCAAATAAAAACAAGTTCACAACACACATACTTAAATTTGTACTTGATCTTTCGTCAGCGCTTATGAATTCGCTATCGTCTTACGATTAAGAAATTGTAAATCAGAGTACGTATATAATTATGCTTGTTTCTTACCACCAATCGTTTTAATCACCGTTAAAAGTACTTAATGAATTTTAGAATCAGCAATCAGAGTTCTGTTGCGGTGCACCGCAGCTTTCACAAATGCTTTTCATATTTCTTAGTTAAGAGGCTCACGTCCATTACTAGAGTATCAGCAATTAAGTGTTGCATTTACAATAACAAACGGGTAACCGCTTTAGAGCACGACGAATGTAAAAGTTCAATCTCTTACTTGAGGTTTCGTCTCGTATTGTCCGGTATCTCTCACGAAACGAGGAACAACTTGAACGAGCAAAGACAGCAGAGTACGGTTTCTTACAATTCAAAGATTCATTTTGTTGCTGAAGAAATAGCATTAAATTAAAATTTTAAACAACTGATTTTCGAAACTAAATGGATATTTGACAAACGTAACTTGTGTACGATTATTTTTCTGTCTACTGATTTACGTAACTTACAGATGTATTTTAATTTTTTTAAATCTAAATTTAAAAAATTAAATTTAAGGGAGTGAGCAAACGAAGAAAACTACACTTTTAACTTTCTGGATTTTCTAAGCAATATAGAACATCTATAAGTGTTGTTTCATTTTCTCCTCCAGTTTGATGATGCTTTTCATCTTACGTCTATTAGATTTCATGAAAAAATTCTGTCTTATATGGTGTTTCACCTTGCATTGTCGAGTACCTCGTAGGAAACGTGAAGAAACTTACTAACGAACGGTCGGTAGTGTAGTCTCCTACGACTTTCACAATGAATTACTACAAATAGGTAAATCCGTAGTAATAAAAAAATAACCACAGAATATCCATTTACTCTGAGAGTTCACGGAACTATGTCTAATAATACTGTATACAGAATTAAAAAATTGTAAGTCTATAATGCGAGATTAGACCGCATAGCTTCAGTATATTCCTCTCAACGGTTTTCACACTATCACGACGTAAAAAGTAGTCTGAAGATACGTGCACTGAAGATCGCAGACCGCGGAGAATTGCAACCAATGAGCTCTGGGCCACCTAATTTTCCACTAATGACGGCATGCGTGTTGCATCTGCATTCTTTGCAAGCACATACTGGTCTCTCGCCTGACTGAACGGGTCTGAAACACTCGTGGGGATGGTGGAGTTAAGACTCATGACAAGGAAGGAATTTTGCGTAGGTGTACTGCCCACCTGTATTTAATGGCCATGGCGACACTTCGCGATTATCGATATAAATTCAACTTAAAGAACTTATGTACAGGGGCTATTATACGTTGGCCTATATAAGACGTTATTTATTAGTATTGTGGAAGATTGGGAGTAAAGTATTGTGGGCATTAACTATTGGATGTGCAATCGACAATTGCGATGGCTAGCTTCTGCAATGCAACGACGGTTTAAATAAATATTTTTTTGTACATAAGTGTGGAGGAGAATAGAACAGAAATCAATGTTGGGATCCGGCAAAAGACGTCCACAATATTATTACATGAATATGAACTGTACCTACAGTAGATACGTTTCCATA
>JAHLJT010008446.1:52075852-52111081 GCA_031308135.1 Acheta domesticus
CAATTAACGTGCACATCACCACTTTAGATCTCAACTCTCGTATTCCAGCAACTAGTATGTTCACACAAAAATCGGCTTCTCGGCTACGTACTTCAATAAATCAGAAGACTGAAAAAGCCCTGGTCGAACGTTATACAATACAGTGGCGCAAATAAATATAGGAAATAGCCCATTCAATTGGTAGATTCTTACATGGACATTCAAAATCTCAGTCACATGTAAACGATCCTTCTGAAAACACGCAGATACAAACAGATTATAGTTAGTATTAGCAACGACTCCATGCAATCGGTGCTGCTAAAAATACTTGAACGCCAGATATATAACTGGGTGTTGACTGACCAGCATACCTTTGGCCGTGGATTCTTTGAGGCGGCCGAGAACTGGCTCCAGACGACGACCGTGGCCTTGCGGCCACGCGCGACTTTCATCGGTTCGCACTGCGGTTTTTGCCGAATTACGGCAGCGGCGACCTGATCGCCAGATGGGACAGGGAGATACTATGCGCCCGGTTACGGATTTCGGGTGGTCCGCTCCTTCCCGCTGTCGCGAGCATCTGGGGTTCGCCTTTTCTTGTTCATCAGTATGGTCAAATCGTCTTACTCTATCTTGTCGTTGTTCTCTTCTCCTTTCCTCTTCCCCTTTCTTATCTTTTTCCTGTTTCTCCTCTTTATCATCTTCCTCCTCGTTTTCCTATTTCTCATTTCTGTTTCTTTTTCTTTTTCTTCTACCATTCTGCTTCCTTTCTGCTCATTGTCCTCATCCCCTTTCTCCTTCTTTTTTCCCTTCCTCTCATTTTCTTTTTTTTTTTTGTATGTTGCATTATTTTCTACCATCTTAATTCCTTACACAGTCGATTCTTGTTTTGCTAATAATTTTCCCTGAGTGCGACTTTCTCGGCTTCTGTGAGTTCAATCGTGCTGCCTTCGCTTTTACATTACAAGTAACTTTGTGAACTGCAATTTGAAACTGCAAAGAGTTAGATAAATATTCTTTCCACATACATCGGATTTCCCCACGTATTTGTTCAGTCGTGTCATAAAATTGTGCATTTATTCGAGAACGAAATAGTTGTCCAGACCTCCTGCTCAGTGCGAGCAGTCATTTAATATTCTCATCAGTCTGAAAACCTAATTCTGCTGGGAGGCTTTGTGGTCCTCTTCCTAACTAGAGAGAACCCATCAACTATCAGCTGTTTCCATCTATGTTCAAAGATATCTCAGTGGGCAATCATTTTAATATCTTTACGCAAAAACGCAACGGAATAAATATTTGCTAATTGCCTATACTTGTGTTTATTCCTTGTGAATTACACGGGGGGTGATGACAAGTTGAGAATTGGATTTCACAGTAGTTCATCCATCGTATTCACTGACATCTCTGCATTGCCGTCGCAACAGGGAAGAGATACGCAAGATTCGGTAAGTGATGAATGATAAACATGGATTTGAATGAGGAAAGGATTCGGATTCGTCCACTACAAATTTCGCAGCGGGTATCCGGGTTTCGGTTTTTGGTGCCTTTAGGGCGTTTGCTAGAGGCTTAGTTTGACCATTGGAAAAGGGAAATAAATTGCTTTGAGGAATATAATGAAATGTATCCGGTAAGAATCCTGTTGCGTTGAAATTGCTCTCCATTAATAGTCGCGCTATGCTTAAACGTACCTGCATTGCAACATCGAGGAAAGCAACTTCTTTTCAATTGTGGAGAGAAGTAATTTCAACGTTTAGCTGCGTCATCGTTTTGGTGCTAAGAACTTGTGAGACATTTGGGGATCGTAAACGTCGGATGAAAGCCGTAAGGATTGCGTTTACGCATGTTTGCGATTACAATTTGTTTCTTCACATAAACCATGACTAAACTGTTATTTAGCTAGGGAACGTTTTATCGTATTTCGATGTGAGGACTAGCGTTAACGATATTCTTGGCGTTTTAAAATGGGGTGGTGCATTATTTACAACGTAAAAAACCAGAATTAATGAAACTACTTAAGTGTTGGTATTAAGTTTTCGAGGTGGTGCGTTCAGTGTGCTTGCGTCTCTCGCTATGTGATTGTACCCTTACATAACGCATGTTTTCCAGACGAATGTTTTTTTTCTCGGAACGAATTGAAATTCGTTCTGCAAGTCGTGGAGGAACGATGCCGTTGATGACGCAAATAACACTAGCAGTCCGAATATGGGGAAGCAAAAGAAGAGAGAAAAGTAACACAACGTTGAAAGAGAATCACAGAGGAAAATAAATTTTAGATCTGGGGCAGGAGTAGTACAGGAAATAGATTATGAAGGATGAGATAAGATCACAAACAAGCTAATACAATATGAACAAGAAAATAGAAGAGATGGGGAGGTGTGAGAGGTTAAAAAGGTATCACAGAGGAACCAAGTAAGAATCCTGAGGTACAAGATCGAGCAACGGATATGCTTGCAAAATTGAAGTAAAGCTTAAACGAAGAAAATACTCTTACAGTAATCCAAGATAGACAACGGAAAAGATAATAGAGCGTCGACCAACAAATGTGGCAGTGGAGAATTACAAGAAAAAAAAACAGAAAAAAAATTGTCTAACTCAAATGAGCCAAAGAAATTGTTGTCTAAAGAAGAAATAAAATAGATATATTGAAAGATTGAATTTCTAAACTGTAAAATTTTTTTCTACTAAAAATTCTCGGGAAGTGGAAAGTGCATTAAACACGTGATCATGACCGACTTTCCGACATAATTATTCGAGCTGGAACAAAAAGCATTTCCTTTATAAGTGATTCAATCATCCGCCGTTCAATATTTTTCTTCAATCGGAATGACCTGAATAGATTATTGTTAGATTCCGATAAAAAACTCATCTTCGCGCTTGTACTTATGTTTATTTTGGGTAGGAAGCTTCAATACAAGCGCGGTTTTTGCGATAACAATACATTTTTGCATTTATGATGATTATGGCTGGTTTAATCCATCTGTAATAGAGCCTGTCTGTTTTAATTCCATAGTAATTTGCTGAATAGTTCCCTAATCCTGTCAAGAACCTTCGTTATGTGTTCCCTCCGAGTATACCACGCGGGGTCCAAGATCTTCACACTCCGTCCACACTCACTCCCCGCAACCGCTAATGCTAAACAATACAATCATCAACTGGCCCTCCCAATAAACGAATCAGATACTTAGGACTGAGCACGGACACAAAACTCAATTGGAAGCGTATAGATGCCAAAATCACTCAAGACAGAATAAAGCTAATACAATTAAAGCCATTAATACACAGATCCAGCCCATTATCATACAATTCAGCATTAGAAATACACAAAACGATAATAAGAGCCTTGCTACTATACGCCTGCTCAATCTGATTAAATGCAGCAAAAAACCAACTAAAGGAAACAGCAAATAGTAAAAAATCAATTTATCAGAATTACTTCAAATGCTCTCTTGTATGTCACCAATAAACAGTCACACGAAGAATTCGATCAAGAGACTATAGACCATACCATCTATCTAACTACCAATCTAACTACTCACAGACTCGGCAAAAACCCATCACATAGAATGAGAATACAAAATAAGTTTCCCTTTCACATTTTCCCCAAGAAATTCTCCGAACTAGGTCCTGTCAAGAGAAGCCCGATGGGTAACATCCTCTGTATTATTTTTAAGTTTTAATTTAAGTTAGCTATTAAGCCATCCAACGTATGTGTAGTTAATTTAAACTGAGCTATGTATCCACAATCTGTGTAAATAAATGAAAGAAAAAAACACGCGGGGGGGGGGAGGCGCCGGGTCTGCGCAGGGCAGTCGGCGCGGGCGCTGTACGCGACCGACAGTAAGAAATAGCGCGGCCGCCGGCGCTCTGATGACGAAGATGCTTTCAACTTTTTCACTCGTCCAATACACACCGGAAGGTACCAATTTGGAGTGGGAAACCTGCCGAGACTTATACCCCCGCTGCGTTCACAAGCGGATCGGTGGGGCGACCCTATCATTAATGCGAAGACTGATGGGAGTGCCTTGTGTCGAGCCGGCGTCGCCATGGCGAGGGGTGTGCAGGGGAAGGGTGGGGGGGCAGAGGAGGGAGGGTAGCGTCGCGAGCTGCGACATTGGGACATTGCGACCACCGCCTGTGCGGTGTTGCTGCGGGGGATCGAACTTCGGCCAGGGTCACCGCGGCGCGTCGAAACGCTTGGGCAACTGCAGGGCGACCGCCGCGCCGAGCCGCGCCGTGCCGGCTGGCGATGCCGCGAAAGGAAATGCCTCGTACTGAGGTGTGGAACGCTGATGTTATCGACGTTACGAATCCCGATCGATGTTTTGCCCTCGATGCATATCGCAGCCACGTAATTTGCAGATGGTAATGGTTTTGGCAAAGTCCTGAGGGGTAGTGCCCTCTCCGATCCCGGAAGGGCTTTGCAGTCGATGTAAAAAAGGGACGAGTTGCTAGGCTCTTCGGAATGCTTTGCAATGAGAAATAAAAGATTTCTTTTGATTTGTGGGTACTTACCGTGGTAGAAGCAATCACAAAAATAAGAGTTTATCGTTCTATTGTAACTTTATTTCAAGATATTGCTATATAATTATATAATTTGTAATTGTTTCCTTATTTTCGTTGTAAATTCACAAAAAAAAAACATGCTTACAGTATTCTGTAATTTTTTAAGACAGAGACTTTTAAAATGTTTTTTGCAGTTTCTTCCCCTGTGGATTCAAGGAGTGTTTCTTGTAAATCATTGTATTAAATCTGTGTGTTAGCCAATATTTTGTTTGTTTTGACCTGAATGATTCCAGAGATGACCGGCAGTTCTATTTCTAAGAATAATACCTAATTATGTAAATGAATACATGAACATTTACACGAGATACATTATTTTTTTGCAGACACTGAGCTTATCTCAGTAATCGTAAATATTTCTATTACTCTTAATAAATATAAGGCACACAAAGTTTTCAAGTTTCGTCCACTTTTTTGTACTATAAATCAATAACATTGCACGCAAACAGGATCTTTTTGTTTTATTGACACGGCATTCATATTTGTTTTCACCGCCTGTTTTCGTAGATGAACGTCATGCATTAAAAAAATTTAAGGCAAGTGTTAATGATTTCTCGAGAGCAGGTCTTCTCATCCTTTACGAAAACTGGTTCGAGCTTTGATACCTGGTGGGGAGCGCGTAATTTTTCTCATTAGAAATAATGGAATGTGTTCTTTTGCTGTTTAAAACGTCTTCAGGAAAGAATTAAATTCGCATAACCGCAGACACGTGTATCATTTAATCCGCGGACGAACGTCCCAAGGTAAATTTGTGCATCCCTAAGGCGAGCCCGTTGCCCCTTTTCTTGCTCTCCGCCTTCGCTCTTCACCCGGCCATTAAGCAGTGAGAGGGGGGAGGGGGCTCCGATTCTCCGACTTTTTGCGGTCCCCCCTCCTCTCCCGGCTCCTGAGCTGCACCTCGCTCACCGTCGAGCATCATTTGCGAGCGATACCCTTTTTGTACGGCTCTGCGAGTAACGCAACATAAACCCTCATGCTGTAGGTCCCAGTCGTCCCCCGTGCCTCTTCACCGGTAATTTTCAGCACGAAGTGAGCGCCTTTCTGCGAGACATCTGAAAAACCAGTAGCGTCGAAAACGTTTTCGATCAGTCGCAACGCAGCAGCAGCATCGGCGGTGGCGGCGGCGGCGGCGGCCCAAGTCGGAGTGAGTGACTGAGCAGGCTCGCCTCCTGAAAGGCGGAGATTCCTGGCCGGCGAACGGGTGGGCGAGGTTTTTCACGGTCCATCTCAGACGCCGCTGAGATTCTCATCTCTCGTCTGTGGCGGGTGGGGGAGGGGGGTCGACGGCCGCGGCCACGGTGTGTGCAGCGCTGGCTCGTCAACGTGAAATCTTCGGGGAGGGACGGTGTAGTACGTAGTTTGGTTTTAGATCAGTTGATATTCAGCTTAGTACAGCTCAGCGTGCGTAGATTTCGATAAAGGAATATATACTTCGATTAAAAAATGAAGTCCGTTGACACTTGATTAGCTGACAGTCAGTCGGAAGCTTGAACGTCACTATGATGACGTTCAAGCTCCAGATTGGATGACAGTGTCACAGATGTCGTAGTGTCAACGGACTTCATGTTTTCATGGAAGTATAAAATAAGATCGAGCAGAGGCAGGTATAAGAGGCGAATGGAAATATTCACTAGACATATGTATATAGTTATGAGTACCTATGTCAAAGGTTCTATATATGTACTAAAAGAAGAATTCAAACATTTGCAACTATGTGCGTGGATTTAGCCCACAGACGCTGGTTTCCCAAATTGCCATCGTCCGCCTTTTTATAACGTTGATTAATCAACCACCCACAACTCCAGCGCGCGCCCTCCGATTCCTACTGAATGCCTCTTATCACACACACACACACACACACACACACACACACGGGCGCGCACTCACACAATGTGTGTTCATCAACTTCACTTCGCCGCCCGCGTCTCCGGGCAACAGGCGCCGCAGCGACGGCGATTTTCAATAACGGCACAATCCACGAGGCAGGTGAGACAGCCCGGCGGTCCCCGTATCCCTCGTCCCGCACGCCCACCGTCCCACCCGCCTCCCTTCTCCCACTCCGCCCCTCCCCGCCCTCGCCGCCCCCGCAGACGACCCGCCTGCTTCCTGGTAATAATTCACTAACAAAAGAGGGCGACCGCCGCGGGGTGGGCGCGCTAAGAGAAAATAGTTGAAATTGCTTTAATTACTACCCGCCCGGGGCCGCTGGAAACGCGGCCCCAAAGCGGGCCCACGGGCGTAATTCGTGACGATCATGACGGCGGGTTTAATTAGACTTTGAAGTCATACCCTCGCGGGGCAGGGCGGAGCGGGGCGGGGCCGCCGCGGGCGCGAGGGCGCGCAGGGGGGGAGGGCGGGGGGGAGTTATGGGGGCGCGGGGAGTGTAGGACGCAACGGGGGCTCGCTTGAAGGTGGGGAGGGTGGAGGTTGGGAGAAAATGGAAAGGGAACTGAGGTAGAAGGAAGTCTGGAGAGGGCGATGTTGGAGAATGTTAGGAACGAAATGGAGGGGGACGGCTGGGTGGAAGAGGAAACGGTGGCGTACGAGAATTCTGCTTGGGAAGCAAAGGATGTGTGAAAGAGAGGCAGGACCCTCAAAAAGTAGTGAAAGTATGACGATAACCACAACGAGGTGGAAGGACATGGAAAGGAAAGGATGAGTTAGCCGCTATGAGACGATGTGGAACGTTTGCACGGGGCGGGCAGTATACGATAAAGAAGAATTAGTCCAGGAGGTTCGGAATTGGGGACGGGAATCGTAGAGGAATAGACGAGAAGTAAATGCGACAGAGGGGCGGCGGGCGAAAAATGGAAGCGGGGCTTAGGGAAGAACGAATGGGAGCAGTGAGGCTTCCTTACCACTGCGGGGGGCGGCGCCGGGCGCCGGGATCGGGGTTGGGATCGAGGACGGGAATCGCTGAGGAATAGACACGAAAAGGCGGAAGTAAATGCTGCAGAGTTCAGGATAGCGGGCATACAAAGCAGCAGGGCTGGCGGAAGAAGAACGAACGGGAGCAGTGAGGCTTCCTTACCACCGCGTTGGGCGCGCAGTGTGGACAGGGAGGCTGCGGGGGAGGAGGCGGGAACGCGCACGAGGCGAGGGGAGTCGTCGGTGGCGGTGGCGGCGGCGGCGGCCCCGCGGGGCGAGCGCGAGCTAACCCGCGGGCGCTTCTGCGAAAGTTGTGGTAGCGGGCGGCGGCGGCGGCGGTGGCGGTGAGGGCTGCGGGGCCCTGGCGGATGGGAGTGCAGGGACGCCTACTACAATCGGGAGCGCGAATCTCTGCAACGTATTTTGATATTCCGCTGCTCGCTGGCTGAATGCCCCGCGGAGATGCCGCCGCCCCCGCCCCCGCCGCGCGCCGAGGTCCAGCGCGCGGTCGCCGGGCCGCAGCCCTCGGCGGTTGCGTGGGTGGTGGGGAGATGGGGCGCCTTGACTGCGAAGTACCGACAATTTTCTCTCGAGTAAAGCGAGATGGGGAAAAGCAACCCGATGTATTTGATATAGGTTTGTGCTCAAATAATGAGATGTACTCGATGTTGAATTGGTTTCTCGATACAATGAAAAATGAATGGAAGGATCCCCAAAACCTTGTTATTCGTTCAAATTTGTATACCATGAACTTCGGTAACTTTTCACAATAGTTATTAATCTCTGAAAATTTGTTTTAGGTAAGATGTTTGAATTATTTAAATTGAATAATGTATATGAGAGTTCTATGTGTCTTCGTGGTTTACTAAATGTGACATTACATTATCAATACCGTGATGGAAAAGAAATGTGTCAGAATACGAATATTGGTGATTTGCATTTGAACCCGTGCGTCGGTGATTTGTATCCGTTATAAATTGTATAAATATCCTATTTGCTTTTAAAATTTGAACCTAGATTTTACATTTTTAAAAAACATGAACCATCCTGTGAATAATAGTGTATATACAAATGCCAAATAAATACTTTAAAGATAGCAATAGTAGAGCAAAGGGAACGGGGGCAGTGACTTATTTCTTGTTTTCCGGATCAACAGAGAATTTAATTGAAAGCTTTTTTAATATTGTAAATGGACGGAGCATTATTTTTAAAAAAAGTCTTCATTCGTGGATTTAAAAACATATTTTTAGACATCGACACAATATACACGCAAAGTGGCATGCGGGAGCAGCAGCCATTGTTTGAATAATTGAGTCTTCCTGGATCCGCGGGCGAGTCGCGGAACGATGAGCTGAATGGTTTCATTTCATCCCCATGTACGCAGGGCTAAGCCACTTTCCTGCTATGCTCTGTGCCGCGGGAGGTCAGGTCGGCTGAGATAGCAAAGTCCCTCAACAACCGCACCATTGTTGTTTGTCGCTCAGGTACCCGCATAAAACATAGAGGGGTACGATTTTACGAACCGATGTGCACTTTAGACACTAACTTGTAGATCAGATTCTTTTTTTTTTTTTGCTGAATGTTGGAAAACTAATAACAATATAAATAAATAATAGTAAATAATATAAATAAAATAATAAAAGTAAATAAAATATAGATAAATAGCAATAAGTAAAATAAAAACAATCATGTTAATGTATTTGCTTCATTTTGATGCTGAATGCCTAGGGAGAATCTTGAATTTTGTTATTTTTTTTCTCTGGCCAATGAAAATACTTCTCGCAAAAATTGACGCTGTTTTGCATGTCAAAAAGAACAATAATTCTATGTGTAGTTTATAAAAAAAGCATTCACTCATTACGATAGAAGTACACTAAGCTGACTTAGGACTCATGTTAGCCGTGTCTCCCTGAACGATTTCGGTACTCACTAGAAACCACGCTGAATTTACCTGGAAACACAGTGTACCTCATTTCCCTCCATTAATAAAATGCCGTGTCACTTACTCAATGTGCAGAAAATATCCAACAATATGTTTCCATGGTGCCAGTGGAAGAACAGTCGGTGCATGTCGAAGAAAAGTATCTGTTCAGTACTGTGCCAATCTTATTCCTTAATGAAGCTGTATTTCTAAACGTTTGCAACTGTGCCAGAAATGCAAGGTTTCCACATGCGTTATTATTGTTTTTGGTACTAGTTTTCTGCCTGTCTTTACAAAGAATATATTAAGAGGACAGTTGTTGTTCTTTATTTGTTTACTGTTATTATGAAACGAATATCAAAACTGAAAACAAAAATGTAAAAAAATCGAATCTAATACTTCTGCATATCTAGGATTGATACCGAATATCAAGTGAATAGGCTAGATGATGGAAAATTTGAATCACTAGTAGGACCTGAATAAATACAATATAAAAAGGAATTCGAGATACCGAGTTTTCGTAATGAAGACGTTTCACTTAATTACCGTCATTATCATCATAATACGACGAATATTTGAAAAATGCCCGTGCTTGCGCAGCCGTTGCACTTTGGCGGGCCTTCTCTGACCGGGAGATCCTAGAGTTCGAGTTCCATCTGGCATTTTCTACACTAGCTAGATAGGTAGGCCGAATTCAGTTGCTGTCTAGTAAAGAATTTTTGTGGCCGGTTGCTCTGGTCGGTACTTTTCACAAGTTTTACGATCAATACCAGGCAAACACCAGAGCAGTACCCTCACAAACGAGCAACGGACCGCACGCGATCTTTCCTTCCTGTTCCTTATCCTATCCTCTCGCCTTACACACACACACACACACACACACTAACACTACCACCCGTGACGGGGAGGCCAGTCGGAAGCTTAGAGCTCGTCCGAGCTGGGGCGATGCTCTGATGGTGGGAGGTACCTGTAATAAAATTACGTAATAAAATTACGCACGGGAATAACGACCAAGTAGTAAAATACGCGCCCGGAATCATGAAAGAAACAATACTTTGGCGTGCCCCGCCGAGCCGGCACCGCCGCGACGAGACGCCTGCCCGGAAACCAGAAGCGTGTTGCAGTGCGGAGTGGGCGGGCGCGCGCGTGTGTGCCGAGAGTGGGTAAACTGCACGGCCACGACTCGCGTGCTCGCGCGGTTGTAAATTAGCGAAGACCAGCCCGGCAGCCAGCCTTTAGTTACGTAGTGCGTTATGGGGAACATGCGGCGAAGCCTTGGTAATAGACGACGTGGCTATTGCTGCTTTGCATCTTCCGGCTAAGCCCTTTTGTAACGTGAGCGAGGAGATGTAGCACATGTATCTTGCTATAAATGTGCTTACACAGACTTATTAGAATATACTGTGGACTTCCAGTGTGAAAGGAAATATGGGTAGAGAGGATAATGGAAGATGCCAAGGTTTTTGCCCTCTGCAGAAAGAATAAATTCTGCACTGTCTACGTATAATCGATTACCCACAATGTGCACAATGAACGCAAAATATTGAAGACTATTTTCATTGCCTTATCTTATATTCTCCGTTATTCTCGTTTTTCTTCCTAACAATTACGCCTTATTCTTTTTTATGCATTCTTCTCAATAGATTAAATTCTCGATCCGTTACTTCTTTTATTTCTCTTTTATTTTTCAGGTAATTTGTTTATCTGTATTACTATTGGTCCTTTCCACGTCGCAACTTTCAAATCGCTGTTTTTTACTATCATTATGATTTCCTTTTCCTTCGTTTTCTACGTCTCGCTTCCTTTCTCTTCTTTCCTTTTTTTCTTCTCCCTCTCCGAGTCCCAGAAAGTTTCTCATTATCCGTTGATCAAAAGCATATCCGCAGAAAAAAGCATCTCAGCCTGCCATATAATTTTTCATTTCGAATCCAAACCCAACTGGCCATTTCACGGTTCGTCACGCTAACCTCCCGCCCACCACGTGCCGGGCGGGCGAGCGAAACACGGGAGCTAAACAGCCCGGCTACCGCGTCCCTTCTTCCCGGCGACTCCGGTCCCCTTTTGACCTTCTCCTCGCTTTCCCTCGTCGTTCTTTTTATATTATTCATAAATAGCGCGGGCGCGCGGACGCTCGGCGAGCGCGCCGACCGCGCCCCTTCCCCTCCCCCTCCCTTTCCCCTCCCACCAACCGCCCCCGCCTCCCGAGCATTCGCGCGCGCGCGCGCGCGGCATCGCACACTGTGACGTCATGCATTTCATTTCGTGACTAACTGGTTTATCTCCGCGCCGCTCGTGCTACGTGAATTATAGCTGCTTAAACAAGAGAGCTCCGAAAAGGTGGAGAGGATGGAAGGAGGACGGAAGAAGGTGCGAATGGGAGAGGAAGAGGAGAGACCGCAGCGGTCGACGGTGCGGAGGGAGCGAGAGACATAGAGCGAGAGAGAGAAAGAGAGAGAGGCGGAGGATGAGGAGGCTGGGCGCCGAGAAATATTGATCCTGTAGTAATGACTAATACGTCGGGCTTCTCAATGTTACCGGGCGTACCTCTCGCCTCCCTTCCTCCGGTCCGGTCCTCGCCGAGGCTTTTTATACATTCTTACTATGCGAGGTAGATGTTGTTTTTAAAAATGTTTGGCTTTCATCTCCGCCTGAAATAATAGTACGGTCTAAATTGATGACGCTCTAACTAGCTAATTTGGTCTGTACGTATACATTTACCGGTGAGCTTCAAAGTTCGGCTACGAGCGGACCGGCCGGCGCTGGAGGAATCGTATTTATTCTGGGCTCATCGCCCGGGCCAGGTGGGAGCCGGTCCGGCGTCTCGAGGGAAAACGCGCCGCCCCGAGAGGGTTTATCACTCCTCCCCTCCCCCTCAGCCTTTCCCCGCGTGCGTGGCCGCTGCGCTGGCGGGCCCACCCCCTCTTCCGCCCCGACTCCTCGTTCGGTCGCCCCTGCCCCTTTCCCGATACCCGCCTGACTTTCTGTGTGTTCATCTGGCGTTTCCACCTACCGGTATAGCGTATTCACTCTTGCCTTCATCAGCTCGAGATTCCTGTAATGTTACGCTTTTGGAATGAAGTCAAAGAGAATTAGGGGTGGGGCAATTGGAATTGAAATTTTTAGTATTTTTTACTTTTTGCCGATTTCTCTCTGCACGGTATATTAATAAAAGTCGTGCTATTTTTAAAACTTTTATGTTTATTCCTAATACTTTGCTTACAGAAAATACTCGAAATTTATTCCTTAAAGTATTCGAAGGCATGTCAGAGTTTTTTTGAAGATTTGGTGAACACATAAACGATTCTATTTTAATAAACAATTTGCTTCGTCTTTTCCGAATGAAACATTTACAGTAGTGATTTTGTATTGTGATGTCATGGCTCTGTATATGCAATTATTTTCCTTTTATTGATTCACAGAAAACAAAGCCTACAATAAGGGATTATCTCATTTCACGATTGGTTACGTTAATTTTAATCCTATACCCTTGCACTTTTGTGTGTAAGGATATCATTTACAGACGACTGCGTGGTCAGTGACTGTTATTACTTAACTTTGAGCTTAGTCACATCGACGGCATTATTTCGTTATTAATGAATAGACATTATTTTAGGGAAATCTTACCGAAATATTCAAAAGAAACAAAGGTATTTTACCACGCACCTGGGTCGTGTTTGCATTAAAGTGTACATTTGTCTCCTCTTATTTTGAAACTAACAACTCTCTGAATGGTTCTTTTATGACCTTCTTTCCATTTACCTCTGCATAATATCTCGGTCCTTAGGAGTCGTTTTATAGAATTCTGGCAATGACGTGAATACTCTTTGGCTCTACCCAGGTTGTTTAAGTCCTCCCATTGAGTATTCTCTTTCATATGCTAACGCTCGGCCACAAGCCGAAAAAAAGCACGTTATGGAAATATTTTATCAAATTAAAAAGTGCCCGAAATGGCGAGCTGCGCGCGTTTTAAGGCGCTACCTATTTTGAAAACGCAACTTTGATTCGCGGGACTATGCATAGAAAATGAGCGCGTCGTGTCACCAACAACGCGGCCCCTACACATGCCCCGTATGTAAAGAGGCTGTTACGCCGTGCCGAGCTTCGCTTCGCATCTCAAGGTTTTGAAATGCAAAGTTGCTACGGCTCATTGTGAAACATTTTAAAAGCAGTCCTCTGCGGCAGGGTCTCCCGCCCTTTCTCCTCTCCCCAATCCGTGCCTTCCGCCCCCTCCTCCTGGCACCACGCCTCGGCGTCGGAACCAAGCGACGCTGGGCCGTGGTTGCGGTTAAACCAGGGGTTCCCAACGGGGTCGGCAACGACCCATCAACCCCTGATAGGATGATGAAAGTCATCAAATTTGTAGCGGTCAATGATGGTCAATGAGTCGAATGGGGCTCAAATTTGCTCCTAATTTTTCTTATCCATCGCTCAGTCTTACGTGGGATATTTAGAAAAACTCAAGAAATTATAATTATGTATTCACAACGTACTCTCGCGCGCACAAGTAACATTCCGCAATACGCATTGTAGACATGTTATGGCCTGTCCTTAAAAAGCACTACAAACGTTTTGTAAGAATTTCACAACTTTGAAGATTTAGAAACTCAGCTACTCAGAAGTGGAATCGTTTTCGATTATTTAAAATTGATATATTTACGGAATATATGGCGTACGAAATTATCTCTAGGACTCTTTGTACTGTTTTCTATTGCTTTTTAAAACAATTTTATGTGCTGCGTATTATGAAGAAAAATCTTAAGGGGTCGTTGAAGCATATCATTTGTTTAAATGGGCAATGAAAGACAAAGATTGTGAATCCCTGGCATGACTAATAAAGCTTATCACATCTACTTTGGGAATGGTATTATTGGAAAGAAATTACTGATAGCTGCAATGTGTGCGACTACATTCCATTCGTAAGTTAAAGCATTCAAATATGTCAGCCCCTTGTCGTTTATGCTGAATCTGCCGTCCTCAGATCTCACGCATCCTCTTAATAAAGGAATGGTAATTTATAACTATTGATCCAAGTTCCTTCAACATTTCCTAAGACTTAACATTACTTTATTTACTTGCGGCAGTTATATCTAACAGTAATACAAGTCATACCATTATTTGTTTGTGAAAGTGTAGAGATATTCATGAAACCCATACTGAATACTTAAATATTGGGGATCTTTTTTATTTCGAATTTTCAGTATCACGCATTTTCTCGATTTCAAATCGGTAGAACGTCACCGATACATTAAAAACTCTTTGTAATGGATTTATCTACAAGTTAGTAATTAAGAAATTAGAAAATGTATGAGTGTTGTCTAATGCACCGTGTTTAAATGTTTAATGTTCTTTACTGTTCATTAGAATTTAAAATGTTTTAAAATTTCTCCCAACCACTGTTAATTTCGAAATATTTAAAACGACTCTCCAACAAAAAAGTTTGCTTAGCCTTGGTGAGGTGTACATGGGTATGACGGCACCTTGCGCATCTTCCACGTTTCTGCTTGCGCCTCGACCTGTGCTCCGTCCAACCTTAGCATCAACCCACCCATCCACACACACACTCCGCATGCATCTCACCGCACCTATTACCACCCTCTCGCATTCCGTACTTCTCTCCTTCACCTCCTACCGCCCTCGTGTCCCTCCACTTCGCACCATCCGAGTGCTCAAATCTCCAGAGTCCTTCCGACAACCAATGTCCGTTTAGTTGTTTTTTTTTAATTTGATTTCCTACCCGTTCGGCCCTTTACGCCTTTCGCGGGTTATTATTTTCAAAAATATACATTACATGAAAAACGAAACAGTCGCCTTCAGTTACATCAGGGCACAAGTACACTTACTTGATCCTATGTTTTAATTTATATACAGTTCCTATTTACATTTAATTCAAAAATATAACATTGAGCCAAAAATACCACACTTGTGAATAATACTTATAGTAGATACCGTTATTATAATCATATGTAATGTTTATAACCTTATCACCAGCAATTCATGGTGGCTTTAAGCGATCTTTTGGAAAGCGTGACAATATCCTGGATGGTGTATAAGCTCTACGGCCAAGGTTGAAAGTTTTTTGCTAGGACAGGTTTAATAATTTTTTTCGATAGATTGTTTACATACACATTAATGCAACTAATGTTTAATTCCCTCTGGATTTGTGTATTAGGAATAAACCAAGGAGAATTGGTACTCACTTAGGAATTTGTTTTGGATGATTTCTAATTTATTAATATTCATGCTTGCAGCGCTTCCCCACACTGTGTCGGTTTAGCGAGTCGTGTACTTAAGCGGCGAGATGTGCTCTCGCCCTGCATTTACAGGCTGCCTTCCCCCCCCCCGCTCTCCACACCTTCCCCTCTGCCCTCTCGCCGCCGCAACTTGGCTTGCAAGTGGCAACACACCAAAAATTACGTCCAAAGCCCGAGGACAGCATAATGGAAACCCCAGACTCCGCTCTTTCCAGGTACGACGAGGCGGAGGTAGGGAAAATGGAAAGTGCGATCACAACCAGAAAGGACGGTCTGGCGGATAAGTTTGGGAAAATGAGAAACACTAGGATTTCTTTCGCGCGGTCTTGTTGAAATGAAGCTCTGAATATTTCCAGCTTACTCAAACTTACGTTTCAGCAAATATTGTATTAAATTGAATAATGTGCGTGTATGTTTGCATGGACCTGGTTCGAGAAAGCAATGTCTATTTCTTCGACTTCTTGGAGATAGTGTCTCTTGACTAAATAATATTTTAGTTAAAACTTTTGAGCTATGAAAGACCACGTATTCTTTCATTCGTTATCGGTTGGAACATCTTACACACAAAACTACGCATGATATGTAACATCATTATGAACATACATGTCAGGGAATAGCTTGATGAACACAAAGACGCAAGTCATGCATGCATTTATGGCGCATTATAAAGAAGAATCGATACAAAATGACATTCCACGACATGAAAGGAAATAAGGCTTTTCGTTAATTGTCAGTTCAAACGAGAAATATCGACAGATCCGTCACCGACCCATCTTCTCATTTCGCACATCGCCCAATCAAATTTTATTAAGCCGCAGTATTCAACTCATCTTCTAGGCACGAGACGAGTCCTCGTGCGAAGGCAAAAGCAATTACTAGAAAAAGTCATCACTCGGCCACCGCCACCGTTACCGTCTCCGCCACCACCACCATCGCCACTGCCCCAGGCATTGGCACCATTGCCTCCACCGTCCCGCTGCGGCCACCACTACCGCCACCACCGCCAGAGTCACAGCTACCGCTACAATCACAGCCAACCGCCACCGCAACCTCACCGCCACAGCCAACGTCACCGACACTGTCGCCGTCAGCGTCACCAACTCTGCCGCCTCCGACACCGACACTATCTCCGTCCCCTACCACTGCTATCGTTACAACCACAATGTCACCGGCACCGCCGCCCCCGCCATCGTCAGCGCCACCGCCCCCACCACCACCACAGCCGCCTCCACCACCACCGCTACAGCCACCAACACCGTCACCATCGCCGTCAGCGTCACCGATTCTGCCCGCATCAACACAGATATTGACACCGAACCCGCAGCCGCAGCCGCAGTCGCCACCGCCACCGCCTCCACCTCCATCTGCACCTCCACCGCTACAGCCACCGACACCGTCACCGTCGTCGTCAGCGTCACCGACCCTACCCGCATCAACACTGACACTGACACCGAACCCGCAGCCATCACCACCACGGAATCTCCATCCTTGCCGCAAATTCCGCGCAAAGTGGCGCGAATTTTTAGCGACCTTCTGCCGCGGGGCGGGCGGCGCACGCCGGGCGCGCTGCGCACTCTGCGCTCGCGGGCCGCGGCGGATGAGGGCTTTTTTGCGTGGCGCAACACAGCGCAGCACACAGCGCTCTCCCGCGCATTTCGCCCCGCGGCGAAATAACTAAATAATGACGACATATTGTATGTCAGGTCGGCGCGCGGGGGTGTGGCCGCGGGATGCCGCAGGGTGGGACACGCAGGGGGGAGTGAGGGAGCAGACGCGCTGCAACCGAGACCGCGTGCGCGGGCGGTGTGCTTGGCGCACGCCACGTCGACCTGCGACCTGTCTGCGTGCGTCGTGCCGGGTGCGAATCTTGGATGTCAACAGAAGGTTGATCGGTAGCGAGCAGCTGTTCGCGTACACGAGATATCTGTCGGCCGGATAGTTTGATTTGTTTATCCATCGTGTTTCTGAATACGAGATTTTTGTAGGAACTTTCAAGGGACGGGCGTGGTCCGTGGGATGGTGAGAAAGTCGTGGCATATTATTGTTCGAATTCTACCGTCGGTTGTGAGTTTACCACAGGTGGAACTAATGTACTACAATCCACTGAGTACGGAAAGCAGTATGTTTCGTTAGCCTCCCCGGCGTTCCGATGTGAAATAATAGAGCATATGCGTAAAAACTACAAAACAAAGTAATTTTAATAATTAAGGGCTATGCATTAATCACTCTGGATCAGTGAAGTTAAGAGAACCTACTATTAGGAGCAAGGGCAGAAAAAAATACTTTTAAACCTCTCATCTGCAAGTAAGCTGTGGGTTTAATAACACGGCTGCAGCTTCTCAGGAATCTCGAATTGTCTTAAGTTGTTTCACTATGAATCTGCTTTTAACGCGTTTGATGCACACGCACTTCATTCAATCTTTTCCCACAAGTTAATTTGTTTGTTAGTCCGCGATAGAGACCGGCATTAGTATAATAAGAAGCTTCCAGCAGTTCGAATTGTTGCGGTTTTAAATTATTGAATTGGCTATGTGTAGTTGTAGGAGTGTGGCTGAGGAAAGCAATTCGTATTTGCGACTAGCATTGAATATCATAAATATGGCCGCAAATGTATTTTGCTTATTTCAGTCGCCCGTCGAAAGACATTGAAGATTCCTCGGTTTTTAACAAGAGAGCAATATTTTTTTATTTGAATGAGTTTTGAAATTCTATCCATATAAACCCACGAATCCTTTTTTTAAGGACATACCTATTTATTCGTTTTTGATCTCAGAAAGACTTAAGTTACTTTAAGTACTCATCGTTATTCTCTCGCAATACCACCTTCAATCCCACCTAACGCTCACTACACCCATCATGAACGCAATACTCGTTTACACGTTACAATTTTGCAATGCTTCAGCAAACCTGTTAGCGCGAATTTCACGGCCGAACAAAGAGGCACCGGGCCAGCGCATTTCCTTCGGCGCGGACCAAAGCGTTCGTTGCGCCAGCGGCGGGGCGTGGCGGGGCTGGGCGGGGCCGGGCGGAGGGAAGGGTGGAGCGGAGCGGAGCGGAGCACGCGTGGCGAGGCGTGCGCGCTCGGCCGGGCGCGAGTTGGCGAGCACGCGAGCGCGGGCGCGCGGCCGAGCGACCGTGCAAGCGCGCCTTCCAATCCTCGTTAATGAACGGAAAATCTGTTGTGAGAACCGAGGCACTGATTGACAGGAAAGCTGATTGATGAGCGGATAATGCTGTACAATTATGGCGTCGTTTGCATTGCAATTTCCACGGGCGAGAGCGTCGGGGCCCCGGCGCTATGCCGGCGGCGGTGGCGTCGGCCGCGACGGTGCCGGCCAGCAACGCTGATCAGCGCGTGGTTGCGAACGGGGCGCGGCGCGTGCACTCTCGCGACGCCCTGCTGATTGGGATGGTTCTGGTCGGCGCGCTGGCCGAAGCGGCGGCGGGACATTCCAGATAATCGTATTTCGTACTG
This sequence comes from Acheta domesticus, assembly GCA_031308135.1. Lineage (NCBI taxonomy): Eukaryota > Metazoa > Arthropoda > Insecta > Orthoptera > Gryllidae > Acheta > Acheta domesticus. The sequence goes on from JAHLJT010008446.1 coordinate 52,094,904, forward strand.
GAAGTTTTTTTTTATTTTCCCGTTCGCGTGCCCGCTTGTCGAATGCGCAAAGAGCGTCCCCCAGATTTTCGGAAAACACGCTCCGTTCTATTTCATCCCTCGTCCATGTCTAGAATCCACCAACGTTTCGTTAGCAGAAATACATTTCAGCGTATTGTTAATTTTATGAAGTGTCACTGTTCTAACATTGGCGCCAGCGTATTAAGGATGGATACCGAAGTATAATTATTATTGAGATAGAACCTGATAAAATAACCTCCAGAGAAAATAATGGATGGGGAATGAAAGCCTCGCAATGGAGTGACAACTTTGATAATGCTGAGAAGATAATTCTAGAAATATATGTTTGCCTGGACAGAAAGCAACTTCATATGCAAGTACGACAAAAAATTCGATGCTACAGATACATTCTGAAAGAGAACTAAAAGAAGCTTTAATTATTTGTAATAATTGAACCAAATATACTTATTTTGTTACACTTTTTTACACTACAATTTTTTTATAATTGAATTAAAATTAATCATTTCTTCATAAAAAAAACTTAATTTTGCACTTTGAAATTGGTACATTTTTGTTAATACAATGAAAATTTTCTGTTTTTTTTATTATTAATATATTCAAATTTTAAAAAATCCTTATTCGTTCTCGGGATTTAATCAGTAGTCTGTGAGATCCAAAGAAAGAAACGAGAAAGTACTTGAAAGTACTTGAAAGAAATACTTGATGTGTTGAACGGGTAAAGCTTTAAACAAAGAATGACAAATAATATAATGTAACGATAGCCAGTCGTAAACCGCCGTAAGACTAATCCACGAAGGTGAAAAAAATTGGTGAAGATTCAAAATGATTAAGAAGCCGATGAAGATGAAGACACGAGAGTTCGGCGAACGATTGTCTGTTCCACAAGGAGAAATAGAACATCAGTATTGAAGATTTTCGTAGTACGCAGGCTGACGAAACGAAACCTGCGCTGGAGAGAACGAAAGAAACAAGAAATGCTGGGTTTCACCCCCGGCGGCAGCGCCGGAGCAGTGCGGGGCCCACGGGCGGTCATCGGGTCATCGCCAATCGACTCGTTTCCTCGAGGCCAGGGTGTTGAATGCCGCGCGCCATTGCTGGGTGCAACCCCTTCTCATTCCTCCCCGCGTAGGGGAACCATCAATAAACAGAATCCGTTTACTCCCACTCATCGTCACCCTCGTTACTAATGCCGCTGTTACTACATAAATGTATGCACCTCTGCCATTGCCGCTCGGAATTGTCAACACCGCCACCGACTGCAACCGTTCCATCTCCTCAACATCCTCTCGCTCCATCCCATCTCTTCCTCTCCATCACCTCCACCCACGTCATCACCGGCTCCAGTTGCCTGTAGCTCTTCTCATTATCTTCCTTCTCCACATTCTTCTTCTCATCCTCTTACTTCTCGTTCTCCCCATCCTCCTCTTCCCCCTCCGCCACCTTCTCATTCCACACTTCCTCCCCGTAGAGTAGTCCTCCTCCACTACCGTCTCCTACCGTCACCTCATACACATAGATAGAGCAAGCCGCCGCCGCCGCCACTGCCACCGCCGCCGCCGCCGCCGCCGCCGCCGCCGCCGCCGCCGCCGCCACCGCCACCGCCGCCGCCGTCGGCCACAGCCGCGTGCCGCCTTGCTCGCGCGCGCGGCGTCTCGAGGCAAACCTGTGCGCTGGCCCTGGCGCGGCTAAATCGGGCTGCGCCGCGGGCGCCGACACACGCCTCCGCCTCCGCCTCGCGAGCGCCGCTGCCGCCGCCGCCACCGACGCCCCAGGCCCCGCCGCGCGGCGCCGCGACGCCTCTGGAAGGCGCGTCGGCCCCCGGGAAAGACGGTTTCCGGGTGCTCGAGACCCGCTGCGCCAGCACCCGCCGCTACCGCCAACGCCGCCACCGCCACCGCCGCTACCGCCACCACTACCGCCACCACTACCGCCACCACTACCGCCACCACTACCGCCACTACTACCACCACCACTACCGCCACTACCGCAACTACTGCCACTATCACTGCTGGAGACAACCACAATACAAAGTGCCTTTGGCATTGCCGTCGCCAACGCTGCCGTCAGAGTAGTCACCACTACACAGTAACTGAAAAAGCCATTGGCGCTGCTATTCTTCTCATTATCGTCACCCTCATCTTTGTCCTAATTATACTCGTATTTCTTCTCTTCCCATATGTTCTCTTCATTCTCTTCCTCCTTATTGTTCTTTTTCCCTTCTCCTCCTCGTTCTCTTCCTCCCTCGCATCCTCTTTCTCTCGCATCTCTCACCCATTCTCCTCTTCTTTTTCTTCCTACTTCTCATCCGCTTCCTCCAACTTCATCTTCACCACCTACTTCTTTCTGTCCTTCTTTCATCCTCCTTAACCTCTTAATCATTTTCTTCTCCTCAATTTCTTTCTTCCTCAATCTTCATATCCTCGTGCTTTCTATGGAATGTTAGCTCTTATCTACCTCTACCTTAGCTTTTCATGCTGCTCTCCCACCACTGTCACTAATGTCGTCGTCACCCTTCAGAGCATATAACTGTGACAACCACGCCTATACTACCACCACCAATTCCACTACCAGTTCTAGCGACCACTGTTACTGTCACCCAACAACCTGCGACGGTTTATCCTCCTCCGCACGTGCCTCGCTCCGGTGATCAAGGCGGCTCGTGTCGCCTCAAAAACAACATCCGGCCACAATCCATCGGAAATTTTAATTAGTTGCAAGTTTAAAAAGGAAAATCCTGTTGAATTGACACAGGACGTGTAATATATAGGACGCTATTTTCTGTTTGGCTTAATGCACAGACATCCTCAAAAATCACCAATAAAAAATGGATTATTACATTCAAAGGAAGCAATCCTTAACATATAAAGTAAAAACTTGCTAGAATACGTATTTAAATACTAGTTTCAGTACTGCTAAAGACTTCCAATATTTTCATTACGAAGGTAATATGTTGCGCTCGACAAAATTGTGAGAATCTACGTTTTCCCACGACTCCCGAATGTTTCGGTCGCACAGCGTATTTGGTGCCACGCAGCAAATGGAAAAGTCTGTTGAGAGGCAGAGATTGATGCCAATCCATTCTTCTATTTTGTCAATTTCAACACAAATAGAAATAAAAATGAGACTCTCACAATAACACTGTATCTTTCACAATTGGAAAACTCGAATAATAGCAAAAAAGGAAAACATTCTTCGGCGTTATTGTGTAGACTAGTGTTAAAAAATATATTGTTCGCTTTCAATATGGATTAAAGTGACGAGAATACTAACGAAATTACAGACAACCGCCATGTTTTTTCTGTAATGTTTCCTCATAGAATATTATTCTGATAATGAATGTTCATCTCTCCGGTTTAAACAGACCCATTTAATAAATTTCATCAAATTTTCCGAATAATTATTGTCTATTGAATCTTCATTGACGCTCATCTATCCGCGGGGTTTCACTTTCCGGTGTCACGGAGAATTTGGTAAATATATTTTCAAATTTAAGATAATGAATGGTTTTGGCCATACTCATTCTGCGAAAATGCGATAAGCTAATTGACCCGCGTAACCTAGATGAATGCATTGTTTGCACTGAACTGTTTCTCAATATGTGTGAAAGGCTTACATGCTAACTTATATTTAAATCGTACTATTAAAACTTAAACTTACTTATTCTGGAGCGGTTAGGATTTTTTGCCAGTCTGATGGTTACAAGTAAAGGGATTTGGGGTAAATAATGATAAAAGTTAGTGGCTTGGTGTGTGATGTGTTCAATGGGTTCTAATAATAATAATAATAATAATAATAATAATAATAATAATAATAATAATAATAATGTCTATTTCTGGCGAGGCTCAGGCCATAAGGCCTGCTCTTCCGCCTAACCACTAAAGTATTTACATCTACAATAATTACAATTGAGGAATTCGGGTGGAAACAATGGTAGCTGACATTTCACGTTAATTAAGAAAGTGCAGTGGTCGTATTAGGTAACGGAAATGTGCTGCACACAACTAATGAAACAAAGTATGAATATATTTTCGTTGGTAATTTTTGGACTCTAAAACTAACATGATATAAAGAGAGCCCATGTTTCTTATTTTCACGAAGGATGTGGAATGCTAATTAAGTATCATGGTTGGCTAAGATTTTGAGAAAGGCTTCAAATGGGATTCTATTTTTTATTCGGGTGTGGATGGGAAGTTTTTGCTCATTTGAAGTGGGATGTACATGAATGCGTAAGGCTGAAAAATGGTATCTTGCCGAGCGATGCCGTCCTCTGGCCGTCGGGGGCTGAGTTTCCGGGAGCAGCGCGCCTTGTGCATGTGCGCGTGCGCCCGGAGACGTGCCTCGTGCGGCTAGATAATGGCCGTGGCACGTGGAACGCGCTGCCTGACAACGAACGGAAACACCCAGACGGATCTGAAATTTTAATTCTCTCTGACGTCCCCGAGAAGATGCATACGGGCGGGGACGCGCACTGCGGTTGGACTCTGGGTAATCACTGCTTGCATAATTCGGATAGGACAAAATCGTCTCAAACTTACGTCACGCTCATGAATTCAAAGGAGGATGTATTGTCAATGCGTTGTAATCGAACGGGGATAAGCTGGCGTTGCGTTTGAAAAGCCAAATGGATCTTATATTTTACCTTCGACGTCCCTGAGAAGATGGATGTGAGATGACCTGTGATTGTCGCCGAGGTGTCCCCTGGGTCATCGCTGCATGCATAATTTGGAAAGGGTAAACTCTAAACGTTCGTAATTTCCATGCATTCAAAGCAAGCTATACCGAAAACGCGTAGTAATGGAACGCGGATGACATGGGATTATTTAGACATTCTTCCTCGTTTTGTCGTGGGAATGTTCCACGTGGTAATAATTTGGGAAGACGTCTATAGCACTTTCATTGTCCCTGAGGAGATGTATGTGAGATGACAATGTGGACAATGACTGATGTCGCAGTTTAACTTTTCTTTCATCACTACGTGTTTAATTCGCAAAGGACAAAATTTGTATAGTAAGCAATGTTCCATGTTCAGAATTCAAAGAAAAATTTATTGTAACTGCGAAGTGATCGAATGGGGAATAGATGACGCTGTTTTGATATTCTTCCTCGTTTTATGGAAAATATCTGTTTTGTCGTGGAAATATTCCATGTGGTAATAGCCTAGCAAGGAGCCTGTAACATTCCCATTGTTTTCTATTTTCGTCACTGAAAGCATCATATGCTCAGTTCCTAGTAATTATGTTGTTTAGAACTCAAAATTCTAAGGTCGAAAACAAATGAATGAGTATTAATTTTCTTGACTGCAGAATTGCCTTAATTTCGAAATCATATTAATTGAAAAGAGTTTCCTCTTGAGCGCAATGTAATTATGTCTCATTTCCAACGAAAACAACGAGAATTTTAAATGATCTCACCGTCGACGTTTGCGTGCTACTATTTGATGCCTTTTAACTCCCTTGTGTGATTAGCGGATTGTCCTATCAAACAGTACGCAGGCACACCCACTAATTCACTCCGAGGATCCGTCAGTCGGAATGAACATGAATGAGCTGCTATGTTATTTTCTTTGCCCGTCGCGAAATTGAGAGGTTAGAAACCACTTGACCTTTGGTTAATAGAATTGCGACTCAAGTTACCGAGAAGAAACTACCGCTAGATGAAGTTATATCGTTAAATTAATTCCAATAATAACGTTAGGCAAATTGAAGCGCGTTCTACATAAGGAATGCTCCAATCTAAAATGATCTTGAAAGGAGATAGTGGACCATTTCAGATCTGTATTAGTTTTCAAATGGTATCACAGGCCGACATCAAGGGTGGAAAGACCTCTGTGGCTGCGTGGTCATACCGACAACCTCTTTCGCGTTTTTGCTTCCGGGTGCGCATAATAACGTATGCAGTATTAATTTCCTAGTGCCCTCGGGCTGTCAATTGAAATATGTCGGGAGGTTTCGTTTTCGAGTGGTAGTAGCACGACTATTGGCGGTTGAGTCAGACCACGTGAGAACAAATTTATCACGTTTGAAATCAGACATCTTATTTTCTTCATGTTTGTGGAATACGTTGATTATTAAATAATTAACGCAAGACGTAAGTCAATATCTTTAATAGATTTGAAAGTATTCATTACATTGAATGTGAATATTATTTAAATTCTTGCTGATGAGGGTTTTTGGATTGAAAATCTAAAATAACGTCATGGAAAAACAAGTGTATAAAATGTAAATTATTTAAGTTCTTACTAATTATAAGTTTCCTTGATTTAGAATAATATTTTAAACTAAAAATACGTATCCTTCACTTAAAATAAGTATGCATACATTCTCATTTCCTTCTAAAATCATTAAATGTATGAACTTATATAACTAAATTACCGCATCATTCATGCCCTCCATTAAAATAATGTTTGTGTTTTATGCAACTTAATGAAATATTTTAAAATGCATTTCCTCTTATTTTGCCTCAAAAACTTTGCGCATTCTCACTCTGCATAAGTGATCTGATAACGAACAATTTTATTGCGCGAGGGAAAATTATAATTCCACTGTAGAGCAGGGAGCAGTTGCACGTCTAACGATAATTCCAGCGTCGAAACGAAAATTTCGCCCTAATCGGTTCAGCGAGTTGAGAAATACGCATAACGCGTAAAAACAGGTTAACTTGCATGAGGGCCTCAACCAACTCAGTAGGGACACCGGCGTAGCGACGCGAACAACACGCAGCTCCAGCGTTCCTGGACGGGTGTGTCGGCGGGAATAATGAGAGACATTTTTACATTTGCAGCAACTCCAAATCCGAAAGCCGCCTCCGTTGCGACTATGGCACGCTTTACAGCGGCCAACGAGGAGCAAATTAAAAATACTCGCTACAACTCGCGCTATGTCAAGAGCCGTGTACACCTCCTCCCCCAACCCCATTTGTGGTTTGTCAAAACAATATTTTACGAACTGGGAGAAACAGGAAGTTGCTTCGAAAATACCAAAAATTCGGTGTGTCGTTTGTTGTTTAAATAACTGCCGCTGAATGTAATGCTGCTGCTTCGATCTATCTTGACTTATTCACGTATATGAGAAACTGAGTACTGAATAAGTTATCGGGTCATCGATGACATATTTTAGAATTCTCGTATTAAATGAAAATAAGAGATTGTCACCAAAAGGATTATAAAAAGGGAAACCATTGACTTCAGCAACTAATATTAAACTGAAACACTTGTCTCTTCAAATCCAAGTCTTTGATAAAACGTCAGAATCTCCGGAAACTCTTTCTCTCTCTCTCTCTCTCTCTCTCTCTCTCTCTCTCTCTCTCTCTCTCTCTCTCTCTCTCTGTCTCTCCCTCTCTCTCTGTTTCTTTCTCTCTCTCTCACAAACACACACACACACACACACACACACCAAAAAAAACTGTTCACACTTCGCAAAACTGATCAGCAACAGACATGCATAAACAAACTAATTTGGCAGTCGACTTTTCATAACATTAACGGTTTGACTAGATGTACATTTAATTGTTTGAAGTTAAATTCTTTAATTTCCATTGCAATTATATTGTTTATGACTATATCTTAGTTTTTAATTTATATCTCGGATATTGAACGATTTTCTCACCTCTGTTCAATTGATTACACTCATAACGAATAACTTTGCGGATGTTCCGACGTCCGAGAAGGATCCCTCCACCGGCGTAACCGGGCCTGGGCCCAGCCGTTCTCTGCCTATTCGGTTTATTGCCGGCGAGTCGTACACGAATCACTTCATGGCCCACGTGCAGCACGCGTGTAGCACGCGCGTGAGCGAACGCCGCCCCACTCCCGCGTCGGGACGGCAGCGGCGTCCGCACCCCCACCCCCGGCCCCTCCTTCCGCCCCCTCTTCCTCCCATCCTCCCCCACCTGGCGCGGCCGCGCAAACGCCGTCACACAAACGCGAGAGCGACAGGGTCGGCAGCAGCGGCGGCGGCGGCGGCCGCGTTGGCGGTGGCGTCGAAATTTTCCATTCCAGTACCCATGTCAACGGGCTCACAAATTCGATCAATTAGACAGATTGCGCTCGGAATGCGGTTCGCTGATTGTGCACGCCGATGGGCGCCGCGCGGCGTCGACCCCGCGCCCCCCCCCGCCCCCGCCCCTGCCCCCGTCACGGCCCTCGCCGCCCCCACCGCCGCAGATGCGACGCCCGCCGCGCGGACGCCACCCAACGCGCTCTGCCCGACGGCCTCGCCGCGGGGCGGCGCGTCGCGACGTCTGCGAAAGAGCGTGAACATCATACATATAAAATTGCATTTAAATTTTAAAACACGATGTGTTAAGGAGGAGAATTCCGTATTTGGGAAGGGTTGCCTGCGCACCTGTTCATTTCTACGACTTCCTGCGGCACTCTGTCTTCGCAAGGGGCTCTGATGTTGTGTGTGCCTCAGTCAATCAAGTGTAGTGTAGTATCATGTGTGCATATGGCAGTGATTGTGATGATAGCCATAGTGGTTGAGAATTCGCACCCCAAGTTTGCAACGTTACTCATTTCGTGTACAGGTGAATAATGTCATCACACCTCATGAATTGCTTATAAACGCACCTCCTGCTTTTAGGAAAGACTAGTAAGAAAGAAATCTAAAGAGATGTTAAATTGTGCAACATTAAATGTTATCGTCGTGCTTACTACGTTTCATATAAGGGAAGTTCTCAGAATTACCTAGTCACCTAAAGCTCGCTATTGTGTCTCTGATCGTCCCACCATAAGCTGTTTTAATGTGGTCTATCCGGTGCACATGCATTTTTTTCAATACGAGGAAGTTTTATTCATTTTTCCACGAATGCATTGTTGGAATTGAGTTTAAATTGAATGGAAAAATAATAATATCCTGAGTCTGATTTCACTGAATATAATATAATATAATACTGACGCAGATGCGGGTCAATTGAAAAATACATGAAGAGATTTCAGCGTAAGGTGACTTACATTTTAATGCCGATTAAAATTTTGTAAACACTTTCTCAGAATACAACCCAAATTTTTTGATAATCAAAAGTTATGTTGGAAAGAAACTGTTGGTTTTTTCATTATGTCACGATTGTCGGCTTCCAGCACCAAGTAATTAGAAGCAAATATGCATAACTTACATTGTACGTGTACGCGTTCAAATACCGTAGAAATTTGCATAACTTACATTGTACGCGTCGCGTTCCGTAGAAGCGAGCTTTTTAATTATTATTGAAATTATTTTCTTTTTACTCTTTCTCAACGAATTTTGAAACATTGATGAAACATTCGAAATTCCATACGTTTCATTAATATATTTTACATTCTTTCTTAGTGTATTTATTTTCAAATTTCTATTGTCTCTATTAGCAAAGAAATGTGAAGAAAACTTTTATCCTTCTTTTGCACCCGCGAAACGCGTGCTATATAGCGACAAACATATAAATTTGCTCGATAAAATAGAAAAAAAATAGCAGATCGGGCGACAATAGAATAGCAGCTATTAAGAAGACTTTTTTTGTGCTATCGCCAAAGAAATTGAGGTGTGTTACAAAAGAGGAAAGTTATAAACTCGCTTTAAAAAATCACATGAGAGAGCCTATTGAGATTTGCCTGTGGAAAAAACGAATTCTTGCGAAATATTCAATCTCATTACATTGCAATTTTTCCAAACATGTTACTTCAAATAGCAGTTTCAATGTTAATATTCATGTAACGGAAATTTTATAATACATTTATGACCCATTGAGAGCTCATTTTGTTTGCGTTGAAAACTAACTAAGTTCATGTAAAAATATAACTGTATGTCTATAATACACATACATCTGTAGATTATATATCTATTGCGGTTACGTATTACATTTTCTTTCTACACGTTTAGCACACTACGTGAAAGATATCGTCGAACACATTCGAAGGTATTGCGAGAGAAGCATTTCGTAAAGCATAATTAACACTAGAGGCGAATAAATATTGAGAATCTCTTGTTTCACATGTCGGAGTTTTGTGGCAGAATTCGAAATAAATTATAAACTTTTGGAAATATCTCAAAATTTAATAAAACTCTTGGATCTTACCCATATTTGTAAATCTCTTCTCTTCAATTCAAGGGAAAAATTGTAGCCATTTAACAAAAGATCGAAAATATCACCAAGAAGGCTTTATGTGAACTAAACCCCCCCAAAAATAAAATAACCTGATGATTCTCCGGAAGAATGCAAATAAATCTTACTATCTGACAGGTGTTTACTGTCAGCTCAAAAGTTTCTAATCTGATAAGGGTAAATGCGTGACATTATACTACCATCCACCATCCAACCATCCATCCATCCATACCATCCATTCGGGCATCCACACAGACTCCCGATTTTTCGGGTACAAAAATTGCGTGTACAAACTTTCTTCGACACTGCGCCTATTTTAACCATATTTGAAACAACGTACTATGGTCCGATTAAAATGAGTTGGTGATTGACAGCTGTGCTTCTAAAGCTGTAGCTTCACACAATATGAGTATATGACTTGGTTACTTTTATAAGAATTCACATCAAATGTTCATTTTCGTGTCCCGGGAACACGTGCTCAGTTGCATGCAACCTGTGAAAATTGCTCCTTTCCAATCGCAGTTGTAAATCACCAACTTCTTTTAATTAGATCATAGACCCTTTTCTTAACGGGTGTGCACAGTTACAGCTCAAAGAACGTTAAAACGTTCTTTATCTCCCACATTTCGAGAACATATTGTCGAGGTGATTCCAAAACTTTTCCTACCTATACTATATAATACAGGGAGAAAAAAGTAAAAATGAAAATTTAATCTCGGTCAATGTCCCTATGTACACAATGTGTAAATTCAAATTTACATTCTGAAGGGTAGAATTCATATAAGACCACTTCAATGATTTCCCTCAGGGATCATTCGCCGTTCTCCTTCATCAGGCCAACACCGTGTTCGTATGATCTCACCAGTGCGAGAGGAGCAAAAAACGAAAAGCTCTCGCGCTGCCGATTGGCAGGCGCGGCCGTCAACGCCTTTTGATGGCGGGGCTTAAAGCCTCAGATTACAGTTCCGACAGCGCCCTGGGAAAATATTATTGCACGAATATTAAATCCGCAGTTGCTGCTGCCGGCTCTGCTAAAGGTGGATCGCTCTGCGCAACCGCCGCCGTCACCTCATCGCCCCACCGCTGCCGCTGTTGCTTCCGCAACCATCATCACCACCACCACCAGCATCACCACGCCAACTCGCCCCTCTCACTACATTCTCTCTTTTCGCTCACGTGGACTCCCTCTCTGCTAGTCGAAGTATTCTGCCACCCGTGCAATTTTTCCCTACCCCTGCACTATCTAACATTTGTGCAACATTTCCCCACGAATCTCTCCGCAATGTTGAATTTTTTATGATAGACACGATCACTCTTCATTCATCTATAAAATAAATATTCCAGTATGCATCAATATTGCATTCTCATTCTCCTCTTAAAACCACCATTCACACTCTGTCCAAGTCGTGCCTCCGCATTCCAATAGTAGTTTTGCTATTGTCGGTTGTCGGTTTACAAGCTTCATGCCCTTTCGTTCTCTCTTTTTTCTCTTCCTCTCTTTCTCCATCTCTCCTCCTTCCATGCCATACTTTCTACAGTTTTTATAGCACTTCACTACTCATAAAAATTCCTCGACAAATAATACCCTTTGTAATATTCCGAAGTTCGTGCCTCTGATATTTTGTCACGCTGCACCCCATTCTATCTCTCTAGACATCTTTACTATGAAAATGTTCGTCGCCGTGACCGCACATTTCTCCTCTGAACGCTTCTTGTCATCCAACAGCAGCAATCCGTTCTGCCAGGCTTTCCTATCGTTGCCACTCGCCGTGCCTTTCAGCATCGCTCCCCCCACCGCCTCGTCCGCCCGGCCAGCGGCCCCGCGGATTCGCCTGCAGCGTCTACCTCTATATCCCGAGCCGTCCTCGCCCGTGTTATCTTTCACTGCGTACCTGAGCCGGCCAAGTAGCAAAATGAGCCGGAATATTGAAGCAGTGGCCGTCTCCCTCTCTTCCCTGGAAGCCGGGATGTCGGAGGCGCGGGGAGAAGGGGACGGAGGTGGGCGGGGAGGGGAGGGGGTGCGCTTGCGCACGCGGGCGAGCGCGCGCGCGGTCGCGTGTGTGCGTGCGCGTGTATATGTGTAAGCTATAATGAAGCGAGAATCGGCCGGCTACATATATTGTAGCCCCATCATGTAATAACCCTTCCGCTACAACGGAACAATAATTGACCGCATATCGCTGCGGGCGTTGCCGAGGGGGATGCTGCGTGCAGCGCATGGCGGCGGCGGAGGCGGCGAGGGCGGGCGGAGGCGGAGACCGGCGCTGATGCGTGGCGCGGACGACGCGGGGGCGGCGTGGCGTGGAGCGAACGCAAGCGCGGAGCGACAGAGAAAGACAGTTCGAAGCGCCGCGCGCCGTGCGCACCGTACGAGGCAACCCCTCCCGCCGCGAAAGAGAAAGAGCGACTCGGAGCCGCTCAACAAGACGCGGGGCGGAGGGGGCGGGGCGGGGCAGCACAAGGGCCGGGCGGGGGCGGGGCGGGCGGGGAGGGCTGGGCGGAGGTGGGGCGCGAGAGAGAAAGGATGCTGGCAGAAGCGCAACTTCCAAAAAGCAAACACAACTCGGTTAATTGAGAGACGAAACTCTACGATGCCGTGGCTAAATTGCTATATGCCTAAGCCTATATACCTTTTATGCGCGTTATAAGAGAGACGGCGGGGAGGTTATACATATACATACTACATCCAAGCCCAGAGAAAGCCGGCGCGGCGAGATGGAGCGACGTTGGGGGCTAGGGAGAAAATTGGTATACCTTGCCTTCCCCTTTTCCATCAGAGAGAACTCTCCGAATTATCCTCTTTTACCCCCGCATAAACGCCATGTTCTCTGCCGCGCGCAGGTATTTTGACTCGGCGGAAACGGGCGTTGTATTTTACGAGTGAACATGCGGCGAGGCAGAGAGGCCGTGCCCTCGCCGTGGAAGTCGGCAATTGTAATAGCAAAACCAAATTGCTGCGCGGACCTACGAGAGCGCAAGGGGATGTGAATGGAGACGCAGTTGTCAGGGGATGAGACGAGATGGAGTGAGTGGTGGGTGGTGTTTTAGAATGAAACGGAATGTTCCCTGGCGTGGCGAGGCGCGTGCAAAAAAGTGGGATGGGAGGACTTTTTTCGAAGCGAACTTGCTGCGGTCGTTTTAGCACTTGAATACGCTTTGCCGTCTGACGAACACTACACGCGAGTGTGGCCACGGCAAATGAATGAGAATAAGAGATAGATAGGCCTGCCCTATCCTGCGGTAACAGTATGCAGTATAGCTTATCGAGAAGTACGCATCCTGTGGCCGGTTTTCGCACGAAATGAATAGTTGTGTCGAATTAAATCACTGTCCGGAATGAATTCAACCACTGCAATTCTAGTGGTCTGATCGTTAGTTTTCCGCGACTTTTTTCTGACGGATTCTAGACGATTGTCGGAGAAGAACGCTAACGCGTCACGAACCGAGCTCAATACTTTTTTTTCTCATTTTCCTGCCTTTTCCCCCTTACATACACAATAAAATCATAGAGGTTGTCTCGGCTAGGGCAATGGGAGATATTTGGAGGGGGCAAACTCAGCAAACCGACGAAAACGAAGGCTATTTCAATGCATTCCATTACACTTGCTTGTCAGTACTAACTATATTCTGCACCGCTATGTTGTAGAAATCTTGCATATAATGTACATATTTATGGAAAAGTATCGTGTACCATCTTCCTAGTTCATAGCCTTTCTAAACTGCAATGTTTCTTTTCATATTCAAATGTGACGTATTATAAAATATGAAATAAACATTATAACCGCTGTTTTAAAAATTACATTCCCGGATTAATATTAATATTTAATTAGTGACCAATTAAATCATCTCGAATATCTTCCAATTTAAGCGTTTTGGTGCGTAATTGTTTACAAGAATAACAAGTTTGAATATTTAGTTCCCATATTTCTTTAGACTCTTCGCTCCCTTGCTAGTATTGAGTGAATTACACCTGCTAATTTTTCTCACACAATAGCGTGTGATGACAACGACAGCTGGAGCTATTTCCTCGTTCATCGTCTCAGAATTAATTAAAGGACTACCGCATACGTATCAGACAGATGCCGCCTCTGTAAGTACAGTTGCCATGTCAATCTGTCTCCATTGCCAGTCCTCGTTAATTATATCTCAAAGAAAAGCGATTGCCGTCACTTACAGCTATGCTAATTACTGCATCGTCATTGCCTCACATAGGAGAAAGTTTCGAATGATATTCTTTGGAATGGAAGCATAAATACATTACAGCCGTTACAGGTATTATTAGAGATGACTTTGAAATAAAACCACTTTTCCAGAACTGATGAACTAGAGGATTCAAATGTGCTATAAATGGTCTCCCATACCGACATTTTAGTACATTGATATGACGGCATTCTGAACATTCCTCATTTGTCTACTGAAGTTGCACGTGCGTTCGCTGTGCACGCACGCACGCACGCACGTGCTGATTTACACGTTCCTACAGTGAATAAGCCGAAAGAATTTTTATTTAGTTTAATTACACCACAGATTCGTTATTGAAAATCATGATAATGAAATTAAATTTTCTGGCAGAATTTAACACTATTCGCAATTAAATCACAAAATATTCCCTAGTATTTATAATTAATAACATAGACACTGAATTTAGCAAGGTTCTGTACTCAATATATCAATATTTGCTTTCAGTTTAATGAGAGAAGATATATTACACAATCGAAAACATTAATATAAATAATAAATTAATTATATAAAGTCGTAATTTAAACTAGAACCCTGAACGTTACGCGTCCCAAGCAATACGTTCATGTTTTATTTTCACTCATGACTACGCATGTGCAAGCGCGTTTTTCCATCCGCCTGGCATCAGACAGAAGCTACCTTTTCTAGGCGCCAGGGGTGCTGAGTGGTTTACTGCAAAACACGCGGACCAAAATATCTCACGCGTCATCCCGGCCAATAAGGAGCTACCGTTCATCGGTCATAAATTCTAGTGGGAAGTGTTTATTTTCATGTCACGAATCATCCGTTTTGGATCGTTCAAGGACTCGCATCGAGGTCTGGACCAGTATCCATTTTCCAAAGTAATAGAGGTGTTCGATATTACTCCATAAGAACTCCAGGAATTGCTAAATAATCGTGGCGAAAGAAAATGTGCTACAGACATTTCATTCCCGGAAGTCAAAAATCTTTTACGATTGTATTTTCTTCGAGAACCCAGGCAAAAACTTGCTTTAAATGCATTACTCCGGACGCACCTACGTCACCGACATGAATTACCAAAAAACTGTCATTGTAGGAACAAAATATCTTGAAATATGGAACTATCTACTCGTGTCACGTAGGTACATACACATCCAGGGATATTTTATTGTCATATGGATCCCAGACTAATTCTTTCGTTGAAAGTGCACCCAGGCCACACTTAAAGTGTGGATCTTTAGGACCATCTGTGAGAAGCGCTGAACAAGTCAGCCTTTAACGCGTCCATTTTTATTCCCGTCGATGCTCACCGTTCAAGTTCCTAACAAACGCTTGAAATGCGGAACGAAATTTCCATACGGCAGGCCTGCTGGGCTCGCAATCAATACGTGAAATGAACTGCACTGGAAAATATCGGACGCGAGATTCCGTTACCTGCTCGTCGGTCGGTTGAGATTGCATTACCGCGAAGACTGAGGCAGCGTTGGACTGAACAGGCAGATCACTCTGTGGCAAGGGCAGCTTCAGAAAATACGGAGAGGGGGGAGGCATTTCATAAAATAAATGAAACTTTTAAAATTGAATTTATCCATTGTAATAACGAATTTACACATTACTTTCAATTTCTATGTTTTACTTTACAAATATTTTAAAATAAAGAGATCTTATTAATATTTCTACTTAGTTTGAATATGAAACCCATACGAACGTTTAAAATTTCTAAATTTAAAAGTTAGTTGTTAATCGTATTATTATAATATTAATTAATTTTTAATCACAGTTAATTTTTTGAATTTTCTAAGAAGTTCTGTACATTTTTAAAGTGGGGCGCATCCCTCCCCTTTAGCCGCCTATCTCCACAGTGGATTGTTGGGCACGGTGCC
>JAHLJT010008446.1:52111181-52130451 GCA_031308135.1 Acheta domesticus
CACAGTGATGTTACTTCTCAGAGGCGTGTATCACCGTAACACTCGACATATTTTTGTTTTATTATTTATTTCATTTAAACAGAATATGGTGTCAATAACATCTTCGAGAGCAATTTACAGAAAATAAAAATGTTTACTTTATTTCATTTCCAAATTACAAATTTACAACATTGTGAAACTGTACGAACGGTAAGATATAAAGGTGGGTCATTTCAGATGCCTCCCCATCCCCGAAAAAAAATACCCCACAGAATTCTCCTCAGTTTCATTTACAAATGTTTCGTAAGACATTTTGCCGCCTAACGTTTCCTTTCTGCACAGCAGTTTCCTTCTCGCCTTCTATAAGGGTTAGAATGTAGTGCTTGTAGTGCGCCGAACCATCACTTCTGTCATCGTCACGTCTATTACCACCATCACAAACCATCGACACCTACCAATCGACAAACACCGTCAATCAGAACTGCAACCGTGTAATATACTATAAGAGATGAGTAGGAATTCCAGAACTCACGAGCACGTGCACAGATTGCACATCTACAAAGTACGTCACACACACCATCTACATTCTTTTTGACTGCTTTTTAACGTTAAACAATTAAACAAATAAACCACACTTTCACACGTCGTAGCTTGCAACCACCCGACAACGAACCACTGTTCCCACCGAGGCAGTGGCGGATCCAGGGGGAGGGGCATGGGGGCCATGTTGGGGGCATGAGGGCCATGGGGGCCCCCTCCCAAAGGCCTAGAGTTTTCTTTGTTACCTTCCTTTATTTCTCAAAATTAATTTAATTATTTGTTAAAATTATGTAATTATTTAAAAAAATAATATTGTATAGTATCGTATATACACTACAAAAATAATATACAATATAATAAATATATTATTTGACAAAAATCGGGGTCCCCCCCCCCAATGATCGGCTGGATCCGCCCCTGCACCGCGGCTCTCGCTGCCGTCTTGCGTTCGCGGTGGGACTGGGCGCGGCGTGGCGTGGCGTGGCGTGGCGCGGCGTGGCGCGGCGTGGCGCGGCGTGGCGCGGCGTGGCGCGGCGTGGCGCGTCGTGGCGCGGAGGCGAGCGAGCAACAGTGTTGCGTTCCGCCCTTTCCGCCTCCGCCGCCGGCCAATCTGCATTTACAGCGGGCTTCTGCGGCGGCGGCGGCGGCGGCAGTGGCGGCGGCTGTGCTGGCGCGCGTGCATGTTGCACGGGCGGATCGCGCGCGGTGGGCGACGCCGGCGCATTTGTTGCCTCCGCCGCATCCGCTCCGTCTTCTCTTCACTAATAGAAACCACGGGAAACGTTCCGTCGGGGATTATAAGGGGCGAGAGCCAAAATCTCAAACTCGTTTGCCAATGCAAACAGCTTTTCTAACAAGGGAATGGATATTTTTTGCTATAAAATTATGAGACAAAACTCTTGTTGCTACCTTTACACATAATTAATCTTAACGCAGTAAAAGAGTACGTGTAAAGATTCCGGAGCTTGAGAGGAGATTGTACTTCTCCATACGTCACACACAGTTCTCAACTGTTTTTTTATATTAAATAAATGTATAAATAAATCAATAACTATTTTCAAGAGGTCCGAAAAAGAGGATGCACCTCTCACCGAAATAACTAATTTCAGTTACTAGTGTCTGCTCATGTCATTCGTAATCAATGCGGTTTTAGTTCCGGAAGAATGGACACCTTATTAAGTAATACTATTACCTCATATTTTCAAAAATGTAAACAAACTCTACGTGATTAAATTATTACACAGTTCTCCTTTCATCCTCAACAAAACGACTGCGGAAATTTGTAACAATACCACAACACATTTAGAATTGAGAAAAAATATTGTTGTTCAATATTTTAGTGTTAAAGATCATTATCAGGTTAAACAAAATAATGTAATCTAAAGATCCCTAATTAATTACATATGCGCAAGTTGTATGTAATGCTATTTGACAGTTGACATTTGCACGTTCAAGGAAATGTAAATTAGTGACCGCCAACCTAGAAACCCTTCTGCAACATTCGAAAATAACCTGCAAGCAGCTCAGACACTGAACGGTCCTGAGCATCTAACGCTCAAACGGGAGCGGAATATTTCCTGCATGCAAACGGCAAATTCACAGGAAATCTCCTCGATGAGCTCAACCGTCCGCACGGGAGCGCCGTTCGGCCAGCTGACAGCGATTACAGCCAAGAGGCACTCGTCCAGAAGGCGCAATGCAGAGGCTCTTCCATGCATCCCGTGGACGCGGAGCTTTCAACGCGGGAAAGGAATAGACGCTCGCCAACGCATTCCCGCTCTAGGTGTTTCTGTTGGTGCCATCCCCGCTTCGGACTTCACTGCCATTCCCTTTCATTGCTACGGTTTTGAGACCAGCAGAGCGGTGGTCGCTCTACAGTCGGTCGGTTACCGCGAGATACTCTTAGAACCGTCATTCGAGGATAGTACCGTCAATGACATCAACAAACGTCACTCGTCGCCATTCACCGTTCCACCGGTCATTGTCAGAATGCTCAGTATATGTCAGATCGTGAGTTACCGTCACGCCTCGGTCATTATAATAACCGTCAGGCGTATTTAATACGTCAGGCGCCTTTAGTGCGGTGAGTCACCGTCAGCCAGTGGCGGATCTAGGAGGGATGGGCAATGGGAACCATGGGCCCCCACAAGGGGCTAAAGAAACAAATAGAATATGAAAAGTTCAGGAAAAATAGAAATAAGAAACCAAGAAAAAATTGTAGAAATGGCTAAAATGAATCGTATCATATATACACCACAAAAATAACATACAACATACAATAACAAATATGTATATTATTTAACAAAAATCTATGATGCCCCTCTCCTAAAATGATCGGCTGGATCAGCCCCTACCGGTAGCATACTATCACTATCAATCGCTGGCATTCACCTCCACTCAACGCATCATCATCAGTTTATTAATTCTGAAAGCCAGCATCGTCAGCCATCGTTAACCACCATCAACCTTTCCCGCTGCTTATGTCGCCTCCTGTACCTCAGCCTCGTTCGCCGCCTTTTGCAACCGCAGCCTTTATCGCTGCCCCAGCCGCTAGCAGCAACATCACCGCCACCGCCACCGCCACTACCGTCGCCGCCACCGTCACCGCCGCCGGCACCGTCACTGCCATTGCCACTACCACCGCCACCGCCCCTACCGTCGCCGCTACCGTCACCGCCACCGCCACCGTCACCGCCACTGACACCGCCACCGCCACTGACACTGACACCGCCACCGCCACTGACACCGCCACCGCCACTGACACTGCCACCGCCACCGCCACTACCGTCGCCGCGACCGCCACCGCCATTACCGTCGCCTCCATCGCCACCGCCATCACCACTACCGTCGCCGCCTCTGCCTCCGCTCCCGCCCGTGTCCCATGGCCAGCGCGCATCGCGGGCGGAATCTCCGGAGCAAGACGGGAACGCAACGCTTCAATTAATTCTCAGCGGAGCAAACGACCGCCGTTCCGATCGCGGGCACGGGCGCCGGCCCGGCTGCGGTGGCGGGTGCGGTTGCGGCCGCGGGAGCGGGGCGTCCTAACGGTGGGCAACACGCTCCATCGCGCCTCGTTCGCACTCCCGCTGCGATCCGTGCCGCCAGCCGCCGCCCCCGCTTCTGAATGCGCTGCAGTTGGAATTGAAGGGCTCAGCAGAGCAAGGGGCTATCCCACACAGACATACTTCTGAGATAATGAGGGTTTTACCTGAACTCTCCTCACAGAACTCAAACATTTTTAAACTTTCAAACACAGTTCATTTGAAAATAAGTCCATACTGATTTAAATAACATATTACATTAAAAGAATAATATTCGAATTTTTGTATAATGCTAATAACTCAGTTTCACAAAAGGTGTGGGATAGCCCCTTTTTCTACTGAGCCCCTTCAATTTCCGCCACCCCCGCAACGCCGCCACCTCTTTCGCCGTCGCCTCCCGCTGACAACCGCCCTCGCCGCCGTCGCTCCCACCGTCGCCACCACCGCCAACACCGCCCTCGCGATTCTTAACTGCCGACACCGCCCCATCCGTCGTCACAGTACTTGTCGTCGCCTTCGTCTCCATGACCACAACCAGTCGCAGTCCCTGCAGTGGACTTTACCTGTCGCCATCGCCCCTGCCGCCGAGCCTACAGCAGTATCTCTAACAATCTCCTCTACCATCACCTGCTCTCCCTGTCGATTCCATAGCAACCCCTGCCACTGGCTCCACCACCACCATCACCACCATTCCTGCCTATCCTACTGGCACTCGTATTACAAGCTCCACAACCACCACCTGCACTCCCTGCCGAACCACTAGCTACCCCTGTCTTCGACTCCCACCACCGCGACCTGCACTTCCTGCCGAACGGTAACCGGTTACACCACCGCCAACTGCAACTCCCTGCCTATCTACAGCCATTCCTGTCACTGGGTCGTCCACCGCCATCTGCACTCCCTGCCGATGCTACACTCACCCGTCACCGACTCCACCACCGCCACCTGCACTTCCTGCCGTTCCAATACCTTCCCATCTCCTTGCTCCACCACCGGCACCTGCACACCCTGCTGGCTGGTTGCCTCGCTGGCTCGCGCGGGCGCGCATTGCCGCAGATTTGTATCGAGATGATAGAAAGCGGCAGATAGACGGCGTTGCGGGCCGGCAATGCGAGCGATCGCCTCGCCTCCCGCTTCTTCGTCCTACGATTTGATTGTCCTGCTTCCAGTGGCACGGTATATTCTGTCTCACGTGTCCTTTCTTTCGCGTTCTTTTACAAGTGTTTCTTTTCGTTTAGTGCCAGTCCGGACCTTCCCCGTGCTTTTCGTTTCTTCGTTAAATTTGCACATTTTACTAGCTTGGCTTATTACGTACTGCATAGTAAAGTGAAAATATTTTAATACTGCGGCAGAAATAAGCGTTTTTTCGATAGAAAGCTCATATTGTCAGGTTCTGGTAACAAAAAAAGGCTTGTTCGTATATGAAAGTAAATTATCTCCTCTAACATGTTTAGTCGTAATCCACCTTTTTCTAGGTCCTTGATACCTAAAAATCGATTGACGGCAAAAATCTGTCCGTTCGTCCATGGTCAACGCTTGTGCGAAAACTGTTCGGACGATTTTCTCCAAAATTGATACTCCTTGATCAATCTGAACGAACTCGAGGTTCTACATGCCTGAAACGGGTATGTTGATTTTGGGAGATTCTTTTTACATGAAGCCCTCAACATTTTGTCAAAAATGGCTCCGATTTTTTTATTAAATTTAGTCCTTGGATGGTGTAAAAGACGCTTAGCACTTTGACGCGTTTTCGTTTTTTTGTTTTGTTTTTTGAGTAAGGGTGGAGAAAGTCTAGTAAAACACACATCGGGGTGTAGGGTTTGCGTAATCCCGAATAGATCACAGTTGGAAATCACGATCTGTGCCCGATAGGCGTAGGTGGGCGGTGCCATTGTGTGGCGGAGTAAGTGACGGACACCCCTTCCCCGGCAAGCGGACGTTTGCGCAAGGTTAAGCCAACGGAGCCGCCGCCGCCATGCAATGGGTTTGGCGCAAGCGGTTCCGGCAGGGCCACGGCGGTCGCTGTCGCGGTCATAGACCGCGGTCACATGCGCGGTCAGTAGCCGCGGACACTTGCCGCAGACAATTGGACACGCGTTCGTGGTTTGTTCACCTACACTGATCTGCAAATACCACAGTAAGTGGAAAACGCACTGTTCAGGAAGAGAGAAATAAATTGGCTTTCGAAACCGACAGCCTACGAGTTACTGTAATTACTGGTTACAATCCACAATTGTTTCGTCAATAATATATTACCGGCTATGTAAATAAACACGGGAGTCACAAAGAGTGGAATAATGAAAACATTAGCCTTCTAGTCAAGACATATCGTGTTCAAATTCATTAAATATAATAAACTATGTTGAAATACACTGAAAATTTTATGTATCGTGTACTTTTCTAAGAACAAACGAACATTTAATTTGAGAAAAACCTTTTTTTAATGTCCCATCTCCTGCAATAGATATATTAAAACAAAAAATATTTATTTACGTTAATGTGAATTGGTTTCAGTTTGGAATTCGGCGTTTTCCTCACGACTAACACGAGCCGCCATTCGCGAAACAGCACACAGCAACATTCTGTAATACCTCATTGCTACTAAATGCAGTACATCTGCAATTATGTCTCCCTTTCATACTCCGCCCACAATATAGCACCGTTTTGAATATACGAGATGTGAATTAGCAACTCCCGAATACAGTTCGGATTTAAATGCAAATCTCGTCGCAGCATATTTTCGAATACCAAACGAGAGATCCCTCCACGTGGATACGACAGATATTGAAAACGGACAAACTAGGAAGCATTTGAGCTACTATCAGATGACAGCGCGTGTAACACGAAAAACAAGAAACTAGCTTGTGTTAATGAAGACGAAGGAAGGAAAATCTTGCAAATGATAAATTCAGCTGCTAATTGCGAAAGTAATCAATAAAAGACAAAAAGTTTAACGTTCGACTCACAGCATTTCAGAGAATGAATTACGAGTAATTGAGGGATTGTGAATAATGATTTACAATTATTATAGTGAAAATTGAATGAATGACGATAAAACAGTAAATTGAATGAGAGGTAAGAGTAGTAGGAGAACGGCATGTAGATATGCAGTGAAATCGCTTTACGCATTTCGAACCACACAAAGCATGATCGCATTTCATGAGTGAGTGGTGTTTCCGGGCACATCAACTGATCCACAATCATTAGTTCCATAAGTGTAGTGCATGTTTTTATCACGGGAACTTGCGCGGTCCGCAGCCCGTTCTTAGGACACTGCTCCTGCATTCGCGTAATGTTGATGGGAGAAACCACGGAAAACTACCGATCACGGCAGCCAGCACTAGAATTCTCCTACAGACAACGGTTGAGCACGACCTCACTATGTAGCTAGTGTCGAAAAAATCTCGCTACCGACCGGACTCGAGCCCTAGGACCTTCCGGAGGGTCAGAGGCACTGCAGTACATCAGTTCATGCACTCAGTTCCCTCCCCTCAACCGGTATGTGACCGCGATTTGATTCTCGGTATCCAGAGATGGGGATTATCCCGTTGCCCATTACTCTTCATTTAACCAACATAATCGTAACGTTCGTGTAGGGTGTTATTTTGGAAAAGAGGTTTAAAGGGGGGAGAACTCCTCCATCGTTACTCCGCCTCCACCGTTGCCCGTCGTCCCCTCAGGGGCCTCCAGAATGGCGACCTCTCCGCCGGAGGCCGCGCCTCCAGCACTGGAGGGCAGCACCGCCCGCAGCCCGTCCTCCAGCGAAGGTACTGGTCCCGCCACAGCCCAAAAATATTGATTACGGACAAGCTCTCCGACTTTTATAATGTATAAAAATGATGGGCTCGAGGAAATTAACTCCGGCACCGCGAGCGCGGCACAATAGACGAGCTGACCAATAATTCCGTTATGCGAACTCCGTAAATAAAGGCATAATTGTCGGCCAGTTTAATCTGGTTAGGGTTCAATGGTTTGAAACAAAACACGCTGGCGGGAGGGGGGCGGGAGGAGAAGGGGGGCGGCTGCCGCGGCGGGGTTGGCCCGTAATGGCTCACGATGCGTCCGATACCGAGGCTATCATCAACGGGCCGTTGTTGTTCTTCTGAGATTTAGTATTGCAAAAGATCGTGTCGTGGACGCTACACGAATTAAACTAATTACAACGGCGCACGGAACTGAAACCCGGCGGCGCGGAGCGGCAGTGGCGAAGGGGGGAGAGCGCGGTGGCGGCGGGGGCGGAGCGACCCGCCTGCCTCTGGCGGAGGCGGCGGCGGCGGGGTTTCCGCCCCGCGGCGTGAGCTCTCGTGGCCGTGCCGCTTTTGCCCCCGCCCCCTCCCTTCTCCCCGCCCCCTCCCGGCGCTCTTCTTTTTGGGAGAAATTAGCCGCCGCACGAGTAGCGCACGGCGCCGGCGGAGGCTGAAGCGGCGGCGGCGGCGGAGGCGGGGCGGCGCGCCGGGAGGAGAACGAGGGCGGCGGGGAGCTGTGCGGGAGCGGCGGCGGGACCGCCCCGCGGGCGCCGTGACGGCCCGCGGGCAGCCCGCTCCCGCTCCCGCGCCCGCTCCGCCCCCCGCAGCCAAGTGGAGCGCCGGGAGTGCGGAGGCCGGCGCGCAGGCACGATCCTACCGCCCCCGCCGTTGCGGCAGAGTGCAGAGGAGGCCGGTTGCGTAGCGCCTTGCAGGCCTCGGCGCCGCCGCGCGATATCCGCTCACAGGGGTGTACGCAACGACCAAGCCGACTGCAATCCTCGCAAATGAAGAGCCCAGCAGATAGATAATTCATTTATTTAATTTGCTTAAAGCCCGGTGGCAAATTCTTCACAGTTACACATCTAATACAATAATTTCTATTATCTACGCATCAATAAAAGGGAATATCCGTATGTGTGTCGCACATAGTCGCAAAAAACTACTGGACCGATTTCGCTGAAATTTTCACGCTTTGTTATTATTAGTAATGGGAGTGTTTAAAGTGGTTTGAATTAAATCGCACAAGTAGGGGCGTTGTTCATGATGATTTATTCGTTTATGACGACTCCAGCGCCCTTAACCTACACGCCTCCCGCTGCGCAGTCAAGGATTAAGCGCGGTCTTCACTGCACACAAGTATTCTGCCCCTGATATTGTGAAATATCAACCGGTATTATTACTTCAATCTCGGATAAGTAAATCAAATTTCTCCAAGATAGGGTCATATCGAATACATGTCCAAATTTGAGGGAGAACGTTTTAATAATAGGATACTTGACAACCGATCCAAAGCAGAACATAGAACAAACCCATACTTGCGAGAAAGTCTTTCATCTATTACAATTTTTGCACAGCGTTACGTAAAACGCTAACAATTACGTGGCCAGTAGTGTGTGATGTGTAATACACTACAATAGCTAAGCATTGTCGCGTCTACTAGTAATACAATAAAAAGCACTAAAAGTAAAAAAAAAATACACTAGTACAATTTTATTTCATTTTAGGCATGCCTACTAAATGCAGAGGCTACTCACAGACTACTGGTCCTATAGCTTATGCTCTATTATTAGAATTAAATCTTAACCTGTAAGTCTTGATGTTTGTGGGAAACATGAATAAGGTATTTTCAAATTCAATTTTTCGTTTGGTAGGTCTTTCCCCTTGGGTGGCGTTGCGCAGCGTTAGAATGTATTCGTGTTCTGTTTTTGTGATGTAAAAGTGTCTAAAGTAGTCCGAAACAACCTTGATTCAGGAATTTGCAAAATTCCGGCGCATTTACTACATGCCAAAAGACTTTAATTTGACTTGCTTTGCTTGCTTAGGTATGTTGCGCCGGGGCCGCCGGACTTTGGCCTCCGCGATTTATTTAAAACATCCATGAGTCTGGCAAATGCAAAATTGCCAAAGCATTTCTAGGCCAAAATTACCTGCAAGCTTGTTCTCCCTCTCTTCACACACTCTCCCGCAGCACTCACAAATGGAATGGTGTCCCCTAAACGTAAGATCAACTGAATCTTGAATAAACATAACACGCTCATCAACAAGAAATATTAATTGTCTTTCAAAAGTTATATTTTGACTGCTGAGTAAACTGTAATTAGTGAAAATGTTCCTGTACACATTTTAGGCACAACGCATTACGTCATTCCTACATTATGAACAAATTATGACTTCATGGTTAAAAATTTTCGTTGTATACCTAATAAACAAACTGTGGAAGACTACAATCCTAATTTATGGATTCAAAGGGTCTACCACCACCTGCTTTAATAAATGCAGAATTCATATGGTGTATTCCACTTGATGTATGTTGCTCAAAAAAATACATTCCTAGTTCCTTATGAACAGTAACTTACTGGCCAAACCACCATTAATGGTAGTTTCTTAATAATACCTCATAAAACTCGAGGAGAACGTAAAATATAGGTCTTGTTGAGATTTGATAAATGTAGAATTACTTAAATTGTTTTATAACATTTTTCTGCAACCTGGCTTTCGAAGGGTGGGAATAAAGACTGCAATTTTCAGGCATCAAATTTTTATATAGTCATTCAAGTTCGTATGGTCTAACACTCCTTTGATTCTGTTTTATTCACAGAAAGAAAAAAATTCGATTATCTGGTGTAATGTAATTCTGTCTTCGGAATGAAAAAGCCAATATGAGTAGAAACTGTTACATGGTATCTCATCCATCAGGATATAATTATTTCTATGTAAAATTGCACCTTAAAATACTAGTTTTGTTTAAAACCATCGTCTGATCATCACCTCTTAATCACTCCCATCATGTCAGTTTTTAATTTACATTCCTCAGAAACAACTGTCAATATGAGTTGACCGATAAAAAATCTGCCAATACAGCTACTACATAATTATTCAAAACAGTACGGACGGGACAAGGACGGGAGTTGCCATTTATTTAAGCAATGATACTCAGAGCGATTCGAAATACGCGTTTTCCTCCAACTTCCTGTAAAAACACGTACAATACACATTCTCAGAGTAGTTAAGGTGTCTGGAGATTAGCGAATGTGCAGAATCAGAAGCGTAGTGCTGATTGAATTCAGTAGGAATCCGTAGTCTCGATCCCATTTACTGAAAGGCGGACTTTTTACTTCTGTTGAAGTGTCACTTCGCTATGGACTATGAAGGTGAAGCTACGCAAGAACATTCGCAACGCTAGTGATGAAATCGCACACAACCTGACCTACAAGGCGCTTTAGATCCGGCTCCAATTGACCCTGAACACCGGACAGTTATATGATTGGCGGCCTGGTCTTAACCATGACTGTTTCGAAATGACGCAAAATGACTCCTTTCGACACCGACCGTATCGCTCCTATTCTAATCGGAGCGTGTGTAATTTCTATTTCGAATCGCGGATTAACCACAGGAGAAAAAAAAACACGGAAGGTTCTTCACAAGTATCTTCATTTCACATCGCTAACAGTCGACAGTAACGCGGAAGCTCACGTGAGGACTGGTGTAGACCACCAGGTTAGACTCGTTGAAATCACGAATATACAACGCTTTTATTTGACCGTTCATGCCTTCTAAGCCCCCCACCACTCGACAATTCCTTATCAATCTCTTGAGCTTTTCTCATTCTCGCTAAAAGGTCGTCGACAAAATACCGGTCGGAATAGGGTACAATAATCTATTTAGTGTTAACTCGCGACTTTTCTTAGAAGTCCGAGATAAGTAGCGAGATTGGTGGGCGTCTTGAAGCAGCAGGTTCTCGCGATGCTTGCTTGTCGTGACGAGCGGGATTATGATACATCAGGAGATGAGGATAAAGGGGCGTGTTTGTTTTGGCTCGTCGCCGGCCGGGTAGCCCAGAACCCGGCAAGGCAGTCGTGCTCATACGCCCCCCGTCTTCCACACGTCCCGAATCGCTCGGAACCCGACGGACTTACGGGCTCAGCCAAGCGCGACGACCCCTGCCGGCCTCCAGCGCGGCGGGAGCGGGGAACAAGCAAAGAAATGCAGATGACGTTATGAAACTATACTTCACTGTGAAATTGAGGAAGGATAGTAAACGCAGTTGATGACGCAGCTTTTTTCTTCAAGCCCCTTTCGGACGGGAGGGCTATTCGCTCCCGCAACAATACATTTTTACAAAAAGCTACCGTGTTTACTGCAATCGGGTTAATCTTTACCTGCACCTTGTGTGGCAAAAATTGCTGCTCGGGAGAAGCGGCGATCGCTCCCAATGGGGAAGATGGCGCGAAGAAGGGGGAGGGGGAAGGGAGGGGGGCATTACCGGGTGCGCGGCAGGGATCACCAGAGCTAGCTGCAGTGGGGGCGGTGCGGTTCACGATCCAGCCCGGCTCCGCGGTGTAGAGCGGAGCTCATGCTGCCATTCGGGGAGGAAGACCTCCATGCTGCCGGCCCGCAATTTCAAACTGGTCTTCCGCGCATTTGCCTCTGCTAATCGGGCGAGGGGACCGCTGGCGCAGTATAGACACAGTGAATACACCGCTTTACTATAAAAGTACGCTTAGGGAATGACATAACCCGCGCTCCCAGTCGACGAATGACATAAAAATGAAAGTTCACCCACGTTTGTAGAAAAGGTACTAAGGTTTGGTAGACGCACCGTGCTACTGGGAGGAAAAAGATTGAGTATACGTACCTCACTTGGATGTTAGAGTTGAGTTGCACTTTTCAGGCCCATGGACTTAATAAGTCTATTTTAAGCAAAGCCTAAGCATTGATATTAGCATGTGGTCTGTCCATGTGAGCGATGTGATTTATACGATTGAAGAATCGCCTTGTACAAATAATAAAAGAATAGGGGATAAGGTCTGCGTTTATTATCAATCTCTCATCCTGGCTTTCCAGGGATGGGTATCATTGTGATTATTGCCGATAGACGGCCGTGCGCCGTCTTGCATCATACCGTATTATTTTATTTTCTCTATCAGCAATAAATAGTGGAAAGATTTTTTATTTTCTATCAGCAGTAAATAGTGAATGATTTTGCAATGGGACAAAAAATTCACTACTCTACTCCTAATTTTGCTGACTACGGCAAAGAAAAAGTATTCTGATATTCGTATAGTACCTGTTAACTTGAGCACTTATGTTTCATGTCTAATCGTAACAAATGTCACCTTGTAATAATAATAATAATAATAATAATAATAACAATAATAATAAAGTCATTTCTGTGGCTATGCTTCCACATACCAATAAACTGTTTCAAACATTCTAAATGCGTTCCAAATTTCCTTGTTCGGTATCATACTAGGTCTTAGAATAGCTTCTAACAAAGTGGTAGTGATCAATTTTGTGAATCAAAATTTGTCTGATATTTATAAACTGACTACGTTTTACTGTGCGTATTCTCTCTCATCATTACTTTTCACTTAAGGCTTAAAAAATAGTGCTGACTCATTCAGGCAATTAAATCTAACGATTGTCATGCTGTATTTTCCCAAAATTTCAACATTTGAATGAGAGCGGATCTTCAAAAAGATATCGAGACAGATTTAAAAAAGTATTTTTGTGTGAGCAGTTATAATAGTTGCATGTCTGAAAAAGACAGTTGGGAATCTTGTTAAGTATGTCAATGATGAAAAATTAAACTCCATGCTCTTGTAGATCGTCTGATCTCATAGAAGGCTATTTGGAGGAGCTTAAACCCGGAAAGCAAAGAGCGGCTTTTGTGTTTGCATTTCAGAGTCTTCTCGTAACGGTTTATTCTGTTCTTTGTCATTTCTTGATAGCCTTTTGCTCTCTCGTTATTGGAAATTACTGTGCTCATAAACCCACCTCTTCAACGGCGTCGCTATCGTAGAACCACCCCACGCGAACGTTTTGGAAGTAAACAACTTTTCCGGAGACCGTTTTTATGGCTTTCATATCTGTGCTGGATTATGAACGTCAACTCGGTAATTACGGACTAGCAGAGATTGGTTGTCTTCCTTCTTATGATACAACTTTTAAAGTAAGAGACATTTCTCTAACAGAGTGCTTGTTTACAGGATATTTTAATCACGTTTTTAAGGAACGCCCTCAAGATTAGGATCCCCTCCCTTCATTTCATGAAAGCAAATCTTTTGTGGGTAATAAACTACGATTTCATTACATTAAAAAACGAAAAGTAAATACTCTTTCAAAAACGACTCTTGGATAAGTTATGTACTGTAAATTTCAAGTCTTCTAGTTTGATAGTAGATATTTTAATAAGTTTATATACGTTTTTGTTACAACACTTCATTAATTTCTAACCCATGTGTTGGTATCTTTCTTATAGATTCAGTAAAATTGGAAACGGACATATTTTCAATTTAATCAGAAGCAGTACACCAAAGCATATGCAAAAAAGTTAAAAAAATAGAAAACGTATATATCTTGAAACTGTTTTAAAATCTTTTACAGATTTGTTGATGAGCAAAGAGAAGAAACAAATAGTAACATGTTCTCAACCTAATTCGACCACTTAGTACAGGATCCTGAACATGTTAGACGTGTTTTTAAATTTGTTTCTTATTCCTAATTTTTGGGAATAATACCTACATTTATATAATTATAATAAATAATATACTCTAATACATTATTATTGTTATTATTATTATTATTATTATTATTATTACTACTACTACTACTTAATACCTACATTCGGGAATAATATTTCGTTTCTCCGCAAGTTCAAAATTTCCTTAATGCTAAGGTTTGTTAATTAACATGGATCTCATTTTCATGATTCCTGGGGTTTACTTTTTCTTTCATATTTCAATAAAAAATCGAGGAAGGGCTAATACGCAAGCGAAATAATATTTCAAAAACTGTCTTTTATTTTCAAACAAATTTTACAAATGGATAGATATTATTTCCCAATCCTGCCTGCAATTTTCTAAGGACCTGGTAACCTCAAACATCGTAGAGAATTCGCAGTTTTAAAATATTTTGTTACTCATTTAAGGTCGCTTTTCAACTACTAAGGTCATATAGCGACGACTTTAAGTAACATTGGGGGTAACGGTAATTGTGTACGACGGACACACACAAACCTCCATGCCCTGGGTGGGATTGGAACCCGCGACCCTACAGACACGACGCTTCGGTTCTTCAGCCTTAGTGACCTCGGCTATTCAGGCCGGCTTTAAACAACATTACTGCAACGAACAAGAAATATATACCGAAGCTTTTCGACGATTTTATAAAAAAAACAGAAGGAGGCTCTTACAATATTCCTTGCACATTACCCCTGTGGAGGCGGGAAATTATTTTTGTGATTTGGGTACATTGTGCAGCTGCCTTATGGCATAAGCATGCAAGAGGGGTGTCTTAAAAAGTAACTAAAACTAACTTAATTTTAGCTTCAATCCAAATCATCAGTTGTGTTGTTATTGTATCTTTGGCAAATCTAATTTGAGTTTGTTTTCTTTACAGTAAGTAATATTCTTTCTTAGTAATTATTTTTCATTCACGCATCATTCATGCTTGTTCCATTACATACCTAACACTTCAGGGAGGCTTATAGGCGAGAGGGAGCTATATTCGAGAAAATACGGCAAACAAGGCTTTGGCATCCTCACACGCTGCGAGGAGCCGCACGTGATCCGCGCCGCGCCGCCGCGCCTTTCCAATCACGACCTTTCTCCTGAGCGGCGGGCGATCCCCATCGCCATCTCTAATTGCAGGCGGCCGCCTTCAGACTTTCCGCGGAAGTGGAAGGGAACCGTTATTACGAAAAGCAGAGCGCGAGCCCCGGTCGGCCAGCCGGCCGGCGCGCCGAGAGGTGGGCCGGACCAGAAAGGCGGGGGAGGAGGGGGATGGAGAGTATAATTCGCCATGGGCGATAGAATGCAGTTCACAATGGTGCAGGTGTGCACGAGTGGCATATGGACAGGAAAAGATACGATATAGGGATACGAATGCATAAAAGCGTTTTTGCTGTGATTTGACAAGACACCTATGTTAAACATACTCATCAGCAGAGCTCATTTAAGTTTTTCAAAAGGGACGACGTCACTCATTTTTTGTGGATTAAGAACAAAGTGCAAAATTTTTAATATTAAAATAATTGATAAAACTCTTGCTAATTGAGTTGAAAATTCAGATTTTGCCAGAGCACTTACAGTTGGAGAGTGGAAGACTTATTATTTTAGGTATTGCAATAAGCTCCTTAGTATTATCGAACAAGCTTTCTCTCCCTCCAGCTTTTTAGCTTCAACTCTACTTATTAATGGGCGCTGTTGTTTTCTTTCCTTACTCTAGAGCAGGGGTGTCCAACTTGCAAGGCCTAAAGGGCCTGAACTAAAACCTTTCATATGGTTGCGGGCCATATTTTTATTACTCACGTGACCCCGTATTCTTTAACTCGGTAATTTGCCAAGCAGCTCTGGAACGTGGCGAGGGAGCGGATGAACGTGGCGAATAGAACGGATGATTCTGAATTTCTGAATTTACTTAAAAAAAACAACAACAACAAACTATTGTACATTAAGGGAGATTTGATCCCGACAGGGCGCGTGCGCTAGGCGCAATACTCTCGCAACATGGATGCAACGGACTTTCATGTTTCTCTAATAATACTCCGCGGGCCACAGTAAATGGCAGCGCGGGTCGCATGCGTCCCGCGAGACGTCAGTTGGACAGCACTGCTCAACAGCATTCCACAGAGACACGCTGTGGAGACAGAACAACGCAAGACTCTCCTACCCTCGTATCAACACACAAAGGGCTAGGAACCAAAGAAACCAACCATGTTCCCCGAGAGATCGGTTCCTTTAAACATTGATTGCATGGCATATTTACTTACGCTTTCAAGTTTTGGGTAAGATTTTAGACATTTTTTAAAAAGTGAATTCGTTTATATGAAGTCCCAGGTTCTCCATTTGTCTTGTCACAGCTGACCTCAAATTGGAAGATGAAGAGGACACAAACTTTACATCATTGACTCGTATGCTCTTTCACAAAGACGTGCACGATGTGACCAGATTTTTGTCAGGTGTCGCCACTGCGTGGCGAGGCGATGGCGGCGCCAGCGCTCGGACTGGGCGGGGGCAAAGCCGATGACCGTTCCGCTGGCTCTCTTCTCCGCTGACTTGGCGGCTGGCGGGGTTCGGGAACTGGCTCGTTTTTTTTATGCTGTGCGTCGAATCGGTCCCGCCGGCTGCTCGCCTCCGCCACGCTACGCTGCCGCTCCGAGCGCCTCATCTCGCGGGATATCGCCTCGGATAAGGAGCACGTGCGCTCGACAAGCGCTGCCCGAGCGGCCACGCGGCAGCGGCAGCGGCGGCGGCGGCAGTGGCGGCGACGGGGCGCAGTGGCGAGAAGAGACGCGGCTGTTGGCCCTGTGCGGGCGTATACCAACTGCATCCCGCGGTCAACCTTAAACCCTTTGCACTCGTAGGGCATGTGTGACGTGCCACCCGTGGATGCTCTCTGCAGTCGGAGGTTTCTGAGCACCCTGAGGTCTTATAACTCGTAAGGCATGTCTAGGATGACGATGGAAAAAGGCTGTACAGCTCGAAGCCGATACTCGGCATTCCCCCTTTCCAGCTCGTTTTCACACTACTGCATCATTGTTTAAAAATACAATAGGAACCAGGATCTATTCAACAATGAAAACTTTATTTTACATACCAAGAAAATAAGCATCTATGGCATGCCCTACGAGTTAATTAGGGATTTTTGGTGTGACATCTCAGACATGCCCTACGAGTTGTAGGACGTGTCACATTGCATACTGCTACGAGCTAGTGGCCATCATTCTCGTGGCATCTCTGACAGGCCGTACGAGCTGTAGGAGGTATATTATGCTCGTTGCTTACGAGTGCAATGGGTTAAGGCGGCTCCACACATTCGGCATTCGCCGGGCAGCGAGCTACTGCTCGCCCAATCCCGACCAGCTGAGGTGTACGGCAAATGTTCGCTTCCTTTGATGAGTCCAAAAGACCGACATGCGGTGGGTAGGGCGAGCGCCGAATGTTCGTCACTCGGCAAATAGCGAACAACTCTTCCACACTATTCGGGATTCGGCGAACGGTTGCTAGCTGTTCGCCAAATGACGAATGTGTGGAGCCGCCTTTAGCCGGCAATTACCTCCCCCCCCCCCCAAAAAAAGGCATAACCCAACTCCATCCCGTTCTGTTTTCTTCCTTAGCATGAGGATTGATTTCTACGTTTCCCATGCCCTGGTTAGAATCACATTGGTCGATTCGTAATTTATCCTCTTGCTTTCTAGTTTTCAAGAAAACACATTTGCATGTAATATTTTTGAGCACGTCGCCAATCGTTGAAATCACCGCTTAAAAGTCCGTGAAGGACAGAACACTAAATTACTATCAACGAGGCAAGCTTATGTCCCTCCCCGACCGCTGACGGTAACCTGCACACATGCTGAAGACTCATAGCACCATCTGTCACCTCACCTGTCTTCGAAGTACTTTCGTGGACTGGTGCGTATAACCATCTACTATATCTGTACTACCTTATGCATGCAAACCCTTAACTAAAATTAGTTACTTAGTTCCCAAATACCTGATAACGAAATAGTATGGGGTCGGGGCTATGCCTTCTCAGGGATGAAAGTAAATATTGGATTAGACATGGGGCAGCGATGGAGAGGGAAAACACCGACCGCTGAGGATGCAGTTGGGCTGATTCTCCCATTTGCTACCTTGTTAGCTCCCGCCCTACTTCGGTTAGAAGTGGGACAACACCAGCCACCATAAGTCAGTAACCTGTGTAGTAATTTTTCTGACACTTCTTGCCGAAAGCTCCTTCGAGCCGAGAGGACGATAGACCTTGATTCGCAACACGTGCGCGTACTGAACGCCATTTGAGGACAGCCTCGGCGTCGGAACTTGGTTGCTAACGCAAAGCGGGGAAACAGCGTCGTCGCGTCCTAATAAGTCAGGGGTGTGTCCACAGAATGATAGTGTATTCTGCATAATGTAGGGTGTTTTCACCGAGTGGTTGAGGCGAGGTTGATTAACTATCTCACCATGTATTCCACAGAAGACCATTACCTCCTTCTTTTCGGTCTCTCAATACCATTCATAACTCATGACGCGTAAGGTATGGATGCTTTAAATTGGGAATGTTTGATAGTTTCACCCCAAAAAAGTAAAAACGGTATGTACCGTAAGGGGGAGGAATCTACGTACATATGTTTCCTTCGAGTATGAGGCAAAGTTCATTTATAGTATCACTATTCAATCTGAAGCATCACTCCACCCTTAATCATTCATCCCTTATCATCATCAGCCCCAACCCCAGATTACCTTTAACCGTTACACAAACAGGGAATGTAATAGCAAACAACCATTGTGGATCATCTGCCGAAAAAAGCGATGACACAAGCCTCTTCCCTCACCAGCACGCTGGGCCCATGGTCCTTCGGAAGTGATCATTATTTAGTATGAATTTAAATCCCACCCAATCGATTGTACTTAGCCTCCATACGCTACATCCTTTTTGTTTTTTACCTTTTAACGATACATAAATAATATCTCTATAAATGCTTTTTTATATTAGGACGAACAACTAAACTTCTCCTCTTGATAAAAAATAAGCATATAATGTACTCAATTCTGCAAAGTGCAGGACATCACGTCTGAACGTTTTTTTCCTTGTAATTATGAAAAGTCGCACATACATTTCAACTGTTCCTCCGAATTAACGTTATTCTCGAAAAATGATGAAATATTCATAATCAAATTATTAATTTTTCGGTCAGTAGGATTAATTGTACATCATCTTTCAAGACATATTGGTAAAAATCGT
>JAHLJT010008446.1:52131451-52144029 GCA_031308135.1 Acheta domesticus
AGATTAATAGCTGCATATCAAAATATAGCTTCAGTAAAAGAGCGGTTGAGGTGGCTCAGGGCATGAACTGATATCTGGCCGCTGTCTGGAGGAGACTTCTAGTGACCGGCTGCTCTGATCGGTTGTTTTCTGTAGTTTTCTCCGATCCACACCAAGTACCCTAACGAACGGGCCACGGACCGAGGGCGATCTTTCCGTCTTGTCCTATTCTCACCCTATTAATCATACACACACATACATGCACTACACTACCACACATTTCAGGTAACGAGTCGGGAGCTTACAGCTTGTCCCGCCTGGGGCGGTGCTACGCTGGTGAGAAATACCTAGACGTGAAAACCCGGCAAGCCGTCGTGTAGGTCGGCTTTGGATACCACCTTCCAGCGAGTGAAGAACACCGCCATCTCCGATGATAAATAACATGCCATAACTTATGAGACCAATGACCATAGCCATTGACGCGCACGCAAGCACGAAATAATAAATCATTCAATATTGAATGAAATTAAATTATTAAGAATATTGAATGAGTAATTGAAATATATTGAGTGATTTGGAATATATGTGAGCACTGGACCTTCTATTAACACCGTCAGTTAAATCGGATTTCATTTTGGCAATTTGTTTGAACAATATACTGTTAATTAATAACAGTTCTATACGGAAATCTTGAGCCCTTGATCGCATGAAGGAAATGCAATATCGTAGACACTTAGTTCACATGACAATACTTCATTGTTTTCTTCTGCTAACGAGAACAAACTTTGGTGAAGGTAAGATATACCAAATAAATTCATGCTTTAAGTGCTTGACATTCAATAGGATAAGAATTTTTTTTTCATCTCAAAGTAAAAATAAGTGACTGTTCAGTTGTGGATGAGACTAAAATCATTAAAAATGATCAAGTTACTATAACACAAGCATTAAAAGCTAGGAAAAGTCTTGTTTTACCATGATACATTTACAATTCGCTGCTGATTACACGGAGAGTCGGGTCTTCGAGACGTCTTTTGCAAAGGTCAGCCTATTTCGTCCTGCTTTCGGTCGTACCGCAACGCGATCCGGGAAGGACTTTAGCGACCGGTTGGCGCGTCTAACTCCGACGCCCAGACGCAAGGTACGGGAGGGGAGAAAAGGGGAGGGGGGCGATGTGTAATTACAGGGGGGAGGGGGCAGTCGTGCGCGGCAGTGTCACGTCCCGGCTCCTAACACCCGCAGCCGCCGAGGAGGGCCCGCGCTCGCCTCGGAGCCACCGCCCCCGCCGAACCTTATGGCGCGCCACCAGACAATGCGAGATGCTACGGCCCTCCCCCGCAATTTATCTTGGCCGTTTACGAGTATCTTCGGCGCCCGCCTCGGACAACCGAGGCGGCGCCCGTGGAAAGCGCTCGAGGTGCCGGGGAAGGCTGAAGAACGGCGCAAGGAATGAGGGGCGTCGATGACGATCAGTAGAAACCAGTAGGGCAGACAAGGTTGGGGTACTCATTAACTCGTTGGGCTTATACAGACGAATATGGAACAGTTTAATTATTTTTGCTCGTTTGTTACATTTATAACATGGTAACCAATGGAATGGGTGACCTCCAGGGCGCCCAGATAAAACAAGAGGCCTGGGGCAGTAAATCCTTGGAGACCCCTTAGTTTTAACAAAAAATCCACTTATTTATTATTAATATTATCATCATCATCATTGTCATTATTAATTATCTTACATTTAAAAGTCAATTACCTTACATTTAAAAGTGCATCATATTTCAACTACAGTTATTTAAAAAAATATATATATTGAAAAAAATACATTTTGTGTAAATTTTCGAGTCCCACATTAGTGAGGATCTGGGGCAAATTGCCTCAGCTGCCCCACAGTGACCTGGACGTGCCTCAGCTGCCTTACCGTGACGCCTCTAGTGACCTCATCGACGCAAGGACTTCGAGCAGCGTCCAAGTACGCGTAACCCAAGCTTGAGATTTTAAGTTTCACGTAAGGCATGAAAGTTTCCATTTGTGGCTATAGCCTGATTAGGTTGTCATACCTCCTTGTATTACACCCCATTCATAGCCATACATTTATCCTCATCACCATTATCCCCCATGACCAACCTGTCACCATCTTGTGAACAGCAAAGACAGATCTCCGCCGATCCCCGGTAGCTGAGATCGCTAAAGCAGTAAAGTCGTAGCGATGTCGGACCGAAGGATCGCGAGTTCGAATCCCGCCTCGGGCATGATTGTATTTGTGTTCGTTCTTTCACCCCCTATCATTGCCATATCATGTCATCTTCAGTTACCATAGCGTTGAACTCAATAGTGATCGCTAATATCCTAGATGTTGATGCGACCTTAAATGACAAAAAAAAAGATAGACCACCATTCTGACAAGCTGCCCTTGAAACGGTAGAGCATAATCCTTCTCCGTAATCCTTCTTCCCAGCTTACTATCAGAAATGATTATGCCTCATCAACGTCATCATCATCAAATATGACGAACCAGAGAATCCACAATTAGATGAAATGAGAGGTTATCAGCCTTGTATTTCACGTAAGAAGAGTATTTATCGCTCCAGAACTCGAAAATAGTGACCCAAGGAACGCATAATATACGAAACATATTTCACAGGTTTCGAGTCCGCGAGTATAAAGGCGTTATTTACATACTACACTCAACGAACGCGCCAAACAACTTCGCAACGCAACAAGGGAAAGGGCAGGAGAGAAATATTTACAGCAATTGGTGTCGTTTCCATTTGCATGTGGCCGGTGCCCGTCCCAAGAAAGCGCCGGACAAAAGCCCGGGCCTCCTCGAAGAGGTCGATTCTTCAAGCGACCCGCAGCTGCGCCCGTGGAGGCCGAAGAGGCCGAGGTGGCGGAGGTGGCCGAGGCGTGCAGGGAGCGCTGCGCGTCCCGCCGCGCGAACAAGGCGGCCGCGTCCCACGCCGGGCAGCGCCGCAAATGGGCCAAATAAAACTCAGAAACAAAACTCGCGCCGGCTACCGGTAACGCCTCTTGTCCACGCACCGCGGGGCGTTCACGGGCGCACGGCGGCGGTGGGCGCGCTGCGGGCGGCAGGCGGCGGGCTGTGGGCGGAGGGGAGGGGCAATAAGCGGCGACCGCAGTCGGGTGGGTTGCGGGGTGGAGACCGGGTGAGTGGAGGCGGGGGGTGGGGTGACGGTAGCTGGAGTTGTGGTGGGCGCGCAGATGGGTGTGGGTGGCGGGGGAGGTGGTGTGGGCGATGTGCGAAGTCGGGAGCGGACCGCGGTGTGGGGATCGAGCGAGTGGGGGCGCGGGGTGGTAGCGGTGGCTGTTGATGCGGGGGGTACGCAGTGGGAAGTGGGTGGGTGGCAGGGAGGGACAGTGGGCGGTGGGTGGAACCTGCGGGAGCCGGCGGGGCGGGAGCCGATGGGTCGGGAGCCGATGGGTCGGGAGCCGATGGGTCGGAAGGCGATGGGGCGGGAGCCGATGAGGCGGGAGCCGATGAGGCGGGAGCCGATGAGGCGGGAGCCGATGAGGCGGGAGCCGATGAGGCGGGAGCCGATGAGACGGGAGCCGATGAGACGGGAGCCGATGAGGCGGGAGCCGATGAGTAGGGAGCCAGCGTGGCGGTAGCCGGCGTGGAGGGGGACAGTCTTTGTGGCAGCGGTGGGCGCGCAGCGGGTGGTAGGTGGCGGGCAGGGGCGACGGGCAGTATGCGGAGTCGGGGCGGGTGGGCGTGGTGTGGGGACGGGGCGGTGGCGGTAGCTGCGGTGGGTGCGCAGCGGGCGGCGGCTGGTGGGCGGTGGCGGGGCGAGAGAGGGGCGTGGCACGGGCGCCGCGCCCGCTGCGTGAGCACGGAGTGGTCGCCGCCCACGCACTCTCTCGGCTGCTGGCGCTGCTTGAAGATTGTCCTCGATATGACCCGCTCGAGACCCTGGTTGTGTTCGCAAACACCGCCATCTACCCAAACGTGAACCACGAGTCCATTCATTTTTCGAGTACATTGGCGCGCAACTCAAAAAATATGTTTAGTTCCTGTTGTCCTTTCGGTACACCACAACATCCATGTTTCCCGACATGACCCAGCTGATATATGGTGGGTAAAATAATGGGTATCACTTATACGGTTTATTTTAAATTACTCTAGATAATCATTTTGAAAATAAACTAAATTATATACTCGGGCATGTTCATTATCATTTACAGCATGCAATACTGATGACTTTACACGCTCCCGATAATTTTTATTTGATGTGTTTTAATTTGATAAAATATTTTCGACGTAGTCCGTTAAGTAAAATATAAAAGATTAACTATAAATATTTTAACTTTTTTTATTTCCTGTCTTCCATTTTGAAAAATGTTTCTTTTTTCTCATATTAATAATTATGGACTAATTTTCTCATTAGTTTGATAGTTGCATTTTTCTTTCGTAAAGAGATTAATTTTGTTGATTGATGCAAAAGAATGCAGCTAATCCACATATTCACGCAGATTCGAAGTACACAGATAATATCTGAATCGGAATGATGTCGAATCGCAATAAATGTCTGCTGCAACTGTTTGTGGAGAAACTGAAGTCGTAACAGGGCAGAACAGTAATTTTTGTTTTTAGAAGGGAAATGTGCGAATGAATCCTGCGATATGCTGAGATCCGCCTAGTGAATACATAGATGTTTGACAACTCAAGTCAGATTGCGAGTTTCCTTTTATGTAACCAATATATCAGATAATTTGTGATCGCGATTCGAGAGATGACCTTTCTCAACGTATTTTCGAGATGAAGGCAGATAGGAGGCCTTTGACCACAAAACCGGATTGGTCGTCGAAGAATCCAGAAAGCGATTCCAACGACTTCTCTTCCAGTGTCATAGTAATCTTACGCACACCTGAAGAGGTAATCCACACCTGATCGATAGAATATCAAATGTTAAGGAGCTTAGAGGAATAGAAATAGGTAATCTCAGATTACTACTTTTTATTCTTTTGCGATAAAGGGCAATTCATTCTCATATTCCGTGAAATGAGGTAACTGTCTATCCAAATGTCTGCGAATTTATAAGGCTACATTCTACGTAACGTCTAATTATACTAAATTCTACGTACTCGACTTTCAGGGGAAGCTATGAGTCAATTCATAAGTACTATATTTACACCAAATACCTCTAAAACACGTTTAAAAATGCAGACATTGTCACTTTTTAAACAGTTTCCAATTTGATTTTTTTTCCTTTGGAAGAACATCACTCATACGTTTAAATTCTTCTTTCGGATTAATAGAATTTTAATATTATATATTTCATAGAAAACTATGAAATACTTGATTTTTTAAATTCAAAACCTTTTTTTTATTTTTGAGAATAGTGACCCGCGAGCTGCGCGGAGAATGTTAATTCAGTTACCATTAATATTTTTGGATGAAAATTGAAGATGTTGAATCCAATCATTTGGATTTAACCCGCTTTCAAAAACTTCACTTGGACATTGACCTGGATATTGATCATGTACACACAGCAAATGTAATAAGTCTGAGGAAATTTTCCTCCTACTGTTTACATCTACGTAACAAGTCCATGTAAGTCCATTTTACTTAACAATAAGAATTGCAGTATCTACTTCGTCGTTCGGAGGGAAGGGGGTTCAATACACTCCATATTTGCAATGTGGGAGATAAAACAAACAGAAGTCAGGACATCTAGAAATCACAAGCAAATCGAATATTACTGCGAAGGGGCTTGGCCATCCAAGTGGAACTTTGTTTGCAGCATCAATTCTCGCCATTCATTGTTCCGCGCCACGTGCGTCATCGGCAGCGTGCAGCCTCTTCTATTCACGAGACTTATCCCACGCTGAGATAATAAGATACCCCCGTGGGCACAGAGCAATTGCCGGTCGGCGAGACCACAAGCAGAGGCCGCGGTCGACGGGGCTCCGGGCACGACAGAGGAGGCGGAGGAGGCGGTGACGGGAGAGGGCGATGGAGTTGGAGATCAAGCCTGTGGGGGAGATGTGACCGAAAACAAAAAAAGTGACTAAGAGAGATGGTGACTGGAAGAGACATTGACCGTGGGAGAGGATATGTCTGTAGGAAAGACTGTGGTTGCGTCAGGGACGGTGACGATGTGTTGGCGGTAAATGGTGGGAATGGAAATTTACTTTACGGTCCCGACGAATGTGGCAGGATGTGATGTTGTTGGGACACGATGACAACAGGAAGCAAGTAACAGACTCAAAACGGAAAGAAGTGTTGTTGATGTTATTGTTATTATTATTGCCTTTATTGATCGGTGAGACTATTGAATGGTGAGACTCAGACCTTAAGACCATAAGTGATGACAACGAAACATATACTAAGTACACAGGGATTGTGACGCATGAATGAATTGGCAGAAAGTGTGCTAAAAAATGGTCATGCTAGTAGCGACGTAAATGCTGCCGTCGGAGAAGAAATAACAAGCACTAGGGCAGACGAGGAAGAGCGGCGGGTCACAACCACTATAGGACGGAGGGGACGGAAACGACCGCGTACAATACAACGGCAACGACTGGCGCGTCAGGAGGCATGGGAGGGACCGAATCGTCGGCGACCGAAGCGGTTGGAAGGTGCGGCTCGGCAGTTAAACCGGCCTATCGCGCTTACCGGGCGCTTCCTACACCTTTTTAATTATGCATTTTAATTTATATTTATATTTTCCTTGTCGCCATGCCGCCGCGGGCCGGGGGCCGCCGACCCCTCACCGCCCGCCTTGATTGAA
The DNA here is from genome assembly GCA_031308135.1 of Acheta domesticus. Classification (NCBI taxonomy): domain Eukaryota; kingdom Metazoa; phylum Arthropoda; class Insecta; order Orthoptera; family Gryllidae; genus Acheta; species Acheta domesticus. The sequence continues at coordinate 52,138,177 of JAHLJT010008446.1, forward strand.
CGCTCATTGGCCTGGCCGAGCCGCCTTCCCCGCGCTGGGGTCCCGGAGGTCAGGCCGTGATCAGGTGGGATGGCTGATGTGTTTATGAAAGGAGCATTATTCCAGAGAAAATCGTCAGCGCGGCGATAGCGGCATTAGAGGGAATGCATTGGGAACTACCGTAAATTCAATATAGCGAAGGCAATATATATAACGTAAAATGCTTGATAGGATCTCTAACCTTATTGAAAAATGCGAATTGCCAAGGGAAATTTATAATTCGCTACAATAATCTAGAGATGGCAAATGAAACGAAAGAGAGAAAATTTTACGTAACTATGAATATTGCTCTTCGCTATTTATCATTCATTGAAATTAATTAAAATGTTAGCTGGTATTCAGTTGTTTCTGGCCGTGATGAATCTGTTATCACTAATCCAATAAATGTGACAAGCATCATAAATGTAACTAGAGGTCTCAAAATAATGGATATATTAATCGCATAAATGAAATGCTCTTGAAATAAATCTTGAAAACAGTTCACTGTTGTACTGACTTATTATGTATTTTATTTATTAAAATAGAAATGAAAAGTTGAATCGATAGATGAATCTAGAATGATATTAGAGGGAATAGAAATTAAACTCTGTAATGGGGAAAAATGGAAGTGCATACTCTGTAATTTAACACAAAGTTTTAATGGACTGTCTGCAATGGTTTGCATATTCATCATAAATTTACGTGATGAAAATACGCAATATTTATTTCCTTAGTTGACGCACAGTCTTGTCACTGAAGAGAATGTCTTCGGTTCGACTAGTATCGCACTTTCCGCTTAGCACGACCCCTTGCCGAGCCGAGCAAGAACCCACACGAAGACCTCGTCCGTCGCTCCTGAATATCCTTTTTCGTGCTCCTACGCTCTTCCCCGCCGGCGCACCCATCACCTTTGTGACCCCCCCAACACCTCAGCGATCTCTTATGCTTCTGCAAGCTGCTTTCGAACGAGCGGTGCGAAATAATAGCTCCTGCGGCCCCGACCGCATCCACGCCGAGAGGCTTCCCTGCGCGACTCCTCCACGCCGCCCGGCTTCCTGGCGAACGGGAGGGCGGGCGAATGGGCGAACGCGCGGGCGGGCGAACGGGCGAACGCTAATCCCCCGCTCATTTGGGAGGCGGCCGCCACGAACGCCTCGTCACGCTCGCCCGCGCACCGCGCCGCCCCGACGCTGGGGGCCCGCGACCTCCGTGGTCACGCGTCGAATCCCAGCCTCAGCGCCGGCCTCCGCTCCAGCCGCATCTACCGCTCTCGTGTCCCGGGCCTACGTTACGTTCCGTGCACTCATCCTCATAACTCCCCGTTCAAGGCATCTCGCCTCCCAGCCGCATGGTCTCCTCCCAGCCTCATTTCGCCTCTCGGTTCCCAAATGTCATTCTCTCTTCTCTCGCTTCAAAAGTTCCCTCTCGCCTCCCAACCTCCTGTAGCCTCCCAGCTTGCTCTCGCCTCCCGATCTCCTCTCACTTCCCAGCCTCCTCTCGTCTCCCAGTCTCCTCTCGCCAACCAGCTCCCTCTCGCATCCCTGTACCCTCCCGCCTCCTGATTTATAATCTTGGGTTGTTAATGTTCAACATACCGTCAGAATATATCATATATATAAACATGCAGCTACAACGGAATGATCGATTTGCAATAATTTATGAAATTCATTTAAATAAAAAATTTAGTTTTGCATTATGAAGCATTTGCTAACGTTTTCAAAACAAATGTTTCTAGTTTAAACAAGTTTATGTGGAACACTAATTAATAAGTACATTGCATATTAATGAATATACAAATATCTAGATAAAATGTTTACATTTTGCTTCTCACTTTTTTTTCATCACGTAATTTTTCATGAATTAAATATACAGAACATATTGCGTTCCGACTCTATAATTTTCAATTTATAATTTGAACAGGTTTTTCTCCAATTCTCTCTTAATATAATTCTACATTTTTTGTTCATAAAGGTTATTTCTTAGTATCTTTCTCTTCAACTCATTTTCGTATTCCTTGGTATTTAATGGGTCGAAAAATTAATTTATTGTTTCTTATCATTCTTCTAGTAAACGAAATGTATGCTATTTATCAATTTATTTCTACACTTTCAATCACAAAAGTATTTTATAGAACCAATTCCCAGTCTTCTTGTAATTTTGTAAAACAAGAATTGATGCATTAAATTCCTTTATATAATGACAAACAAAAACAAACTCACGTCATTCAAAGAATGAGGTGGGACAACTTGCGATAATGTGCGCAATAGCAATGCCATTGTAAGAGTTCAGCTGTTAAGACGAAGTGTACTTCATTGCTGAAATTATTTTCAGCTACTCACATGACAGGCTTTCAAGTGCGGTGTCGAAATATTCTTGAACATGGAACATACCTGGAAACAAAAAGAATACATAATCAGCAAAAATAATATTACCGTAATTTTTTGAATGAAAGCTAAAATTAAAATTCTTAAAAGAGAACCTTATCAAGATGAAATCCATAATAAAGCCACTTTAAATCGAAAAATACATTTCTTCATAAATGAGCTCTAAGGAATGAAGATAATATTTTATGAACTCATCTACTGACTCGACATCTACCTAAAATAGAACCGACAAAGACCCTATTACTTGGGACACAGAGCTCGTCTCAATAATAAAACCAATCACTTAACACACACACAAATAAAATAAATATTACATTGTTTCCTATGAACACGATCATAATGCAGGGAATCCCTAAGGCTTCTTCCTCTCTCTTTCTCCACGCCCCTGGTCTCTCTCTGAAATTGGAAAACAATAGGCAGCAAACGCGCATCGATAAGGCTCTTCTGCAGCAAATTAATTACAAGGCGCCCCGCCGCGAGCGCTCTCAAAACCTCGGTAAACGGCCGTACGATGACTTCACCACTTCGTCCGACACGGCATTCGCCTCGCCACGGCGGGCGGGGGAGGAACACACGACTGCGATTAACCCCGGCATTGTCTCGTTTGCACTCCCGCCATGTCAATACCCGCTCACTAATTGCTCCCCTATTGTTATTTTGAGGGAACTTTTGACAACACCTCATTATTTTTTGGACGGATTTTGCCAGCCCCCATTGTCTTCCCGGGTACACGCCATTTTTCAGAAGGGCGACGTGTGTGCCCTGCTCGGCCGGGGTGCCGCGGGCTGACACCCGCTCGAGTACGAGGTTGGGCAGCCGTGACCCGCGTTTTAACACTAGAACGACGAAAGCAGTCAATTTTACTGTTTTACAGTTTCAGTCTCTCTTTGTGCCTGTATTGATTGATTATCTCACTAATGTCGCATCACATTTAATATTTTTTGTGTTCCTTTCAATATTGATATGTAATCTTGATTTTGATGTTTGGTTTTCGAGATAACGCTTAATTATTCTTGATTTAGCTTCAACAAGTAGATGGCATTAAAATGATTGCTCGTTTCCAACGCATTTGAGAGGCTTCTAAATTTCTGGCGATTCTGTTGATAGATTCATTTCGTCATTGTTGACTTTTCGATGAACTTAGCGGAGTCTTAGGTGTGCTTATTGATTTATTTGATTTTTGATTGATTTGTAAGTTGATGTAAAATGGCCATTAAAATATTGACTATTATATGTACAATGATTGACTAATTCCTGAACCTTTGAAGAAAGAAAGAAGTGAAATGACACTAATGTGAACTCAGCAAAAATATAGTTAGTGGCAAAAGTGGTGATACCAAAGAAGCAGTTATAATACTTGGTATGACTTTACCAAATAATAATTGGTGAAACTATACAAGTAAATAAAGCAATATGATTTGACGTTAGTAACAATATTTTATAAATCCGCTTTACTACGCATCTCCCTAAAATATCAATAAATCACATGAATTGTTTGAAGTAGTCATTCAGACTGCGCCTCGTCTTTATACTGCGTATGGTAGCATGTTGGTTTTCTAGTATTAACGTTCGTCCCGACCCTCTCGCCATTTTCGCAAGGCTCAGTTGCCGGACTCCCGACGAGTTTGCTAGAGTCGAGAAGTAGAAACTTGTCGCAGGCGGGATGCGATGGCGAAATTCGAGAGTTGTTTGTGAAATTCTCAAATGGCGCGGATAAATCGTATGCAAATAGAAGTATTATTGCGACTTAATGTGCTAAATTTAAGTGTTTTTTTGGCGTGTTACAGAGGGAAGTTTGACCCGAAAAGAAAACTGCGTGGAGTATTTCTGGTGTCAAAAAACAAAGTTCTGTTGAGATATTTATGCATGAAAATTCTGTCATTCCGGACTGTGTGCCGGAAAATGGGACCGCAATGTTTGACTTAATAAGTCTGAATAACAGAATACGTCAGTGAAATAACTTCTTCAAATACATTTTAAATGCTTTTATTCAATTGTATTTATTTTGGAATCGGTCAAAAGTGAATTCAATCTCTGACCCCAAATCCATTCTCTGCAAAAAAGGAAAGCTTCTTTAATTTAAACGTACTTTGGTTTCATTGCAACGTACTTTGGTTTCAATGTTATGTTCTTCCAAGACGCAGATGGACAAGATTGTATTCTTTAGATATTCAAAATCTCGATGTTTCGAGCAACTTTGTACAAATTTCCGACTGCATAACAATCCAACAGCAAAATCCGTCCACCGCGCAGAACCTTACAGATTAGGGCTCCCCGAGGACTTCACAAACAGAATGCAATTAGAATACAAACATATGGAGATGATATTTTTAGTTTTTCATGATTATTGCAGTAATGTTTAATTAATATTTAATGTGGAATTTTATATTCCAATGAAATGAATGTGTTGAACTCGCAGATGCCTTGGGCAGCACGCGCGACCCCCGAGGGCCTGCGCCGACCCGCTGGCAGAACAACGCCGCGGGGGCGAGCTGGAGCGGGAGCGGGGTAGAAACAACACAGCAAACGAATCAGCTCGCAGCGCTCCCCGCTTCCCTCTCCCCGCTGCACCGCGCTCGCCCCTCGCCTCCCACGCTCCGGCTTACGTAGTTTTTACGACAAGACGCGCGGAGTTCAGCTGCTCCGATCTCACCCCACCTCTGATTTGCGTCGCGTTCGACCGTCCGGCGGTGGTGGTGGTGACGCCGCGGCGGTGGCGGTGTACGAGTTTGATTATGTTTGTTCACGAAATGAGGTCTCGTAACTTAGATTACTCAATGCTTATGCTGACGTTTGATTAGCTACCTTTTGTACATTGCATTGTAGGAGTGGGTAATAAATGACTGGTATGACCTCTAGCTGGTCTTTTAGCATATCATGCGTCACTGCAATTGATACTCAATGATTTTACACAAGTTTTCGTTCTTTTTTGTAGTTTCAATGGGTATTGATTATGATTGCGAACATCTTTTCTGGAATATTTTTACGCCACGCTGATTAACGTCGTCAATGATTTCAATGACATAAATAATTTTTTTGTAAATTTTTGTGCGTTGTGTGGACGTGATTAAAGCTGTGATCATAAAGAGAATATATAATTGTCTCCATTCCCGTCATCTTGTTGGAAGCTGGGCGTTAACCAGAAGGCCCGGATTCGAATCCCTGTCGGGCCGACCAATTCTTTTAACAAATTTAATTTAATTCGTAAAGAGAATGTTCGAATTACTCTGTTATCAATATGTTTGAGCAGCATTTACACTCGTGTTTCACTGGAATAAAAAAAGAACTAGAAGTATACACGTCTAGGAATAGTGAATTTATTTTTCTAAAATATGTTACAGGAAAAGATAATCAAAGTGCTGGCAGGTTGCCATGAAAACTAAGGAAAAATACACTAAGATTTCTTTCCTTAATCTTTTCTATGAGTTTGATATGCAAAGTAGATTACATA
>JAHLJT010008446.1:52144129-52190353 GCA_031308135.1 Acheta domesticus
AAAGCCGCAAAGTAACAAAGACACGTAGAGTTGCGCAAACTGGCTCACAGAAAACATGGACATTCAGCCACTGAGCCCATCAAAATGTACTTCATGTTAGCAGATAGCATGGGCGACAAAATCTTCCTCATGCTCAGTTGTATGAAACTCCAAGCCAATTTTCTCTGCCATGGTGTGTTTAAACCTAACGGGAGGTTTGCCGACGTGACCGTGAGTTGGACACGCACACAAAAACCCTCACCAAACGGGATACTGTAATTATCATAGGAGGGCAGAATGACATTAATTTGGGTGGTCACTTACACCTGAAGAACATGTTGACAAATTACAAACGTGCCGCCCAAAACACGAACATTGTAGTCTCGACTCTGCCCTTCTGGTACAACAAGCCCACACTATGCAAAGAAATTAGTCACGCAAACAACCATTGAAACTGCATCTGAGAGACACACATGTTAAATTGTTTGAGCTAAACTTTCTCTCAGAAAAAACACTTCACCCGACATGGTCTTCACCTGAACCGTGTCGGAAAACATGCACTCGGTAGTGAGCTTGCAAAACACAGCATTTCACAAACTTGGCAGTGTCCTGCCCAAGACCCATCCCCACCCACATCTCCTAGTTCTCTACATCCCATGGGACCCCTTGGACCCAATTACCTTATCCCTGAACCTAATCCGTGTATTACCTCTCCCACTATTCATTCCTCTACATCTGTCACCCCTCCTCCCTCACCTCTGTCACTGCTGGGGACCACGATACTTCCTTCGACCACGCACTCCGAGGGTAAAAATGAAATAAATAAATAGCAACTACAGTCAGATGCAGCAGAAAAACATCCGTGTAGGTACATGCAAAAGATTCGAATAATGCATCATAATGTGCAATCTCTTTCCAATAAAATTGAATTTATCGAGGCAGCATTACAATGTGATCTAAGACAAATAGATGTTTTTGCTTTACAGAACATTGGTTGTCTCAAAATGATATAAAACACACTCCAAATTCCTAGCTTTTACCTTGCAGGATCGTATTTTGTAGGCGAGGGAATCAAATAAGGGCCCTGCTTACGGAGGTTCGTGTATTTACATAAGAAATTATATTGATTCTACCTTCTTGTCAGAATTCAATTTATATGCAATTGAAAAAGTTTTTGAAACAACAGTAGTACATCTTACTACGCTCAAAATTATCTTACTTTGCATTTACCAGACCTCCAACAAAGCGAGCTTCAGATTATTTCACTTTCTTGGAAAATCTAGAGATAATTCTGAACAAATTAGTAAACTCTCTTTTAAATCCATTGTTGTATGTGGAGATTTCATATTGATTTTCTGAGCGAATCCACGAAAAAGAGCAGTTTCTCAATTACTTCATTCTTTTAATTTAGACATTACAGTGAATGTACCTACACGGAATACGCTTAAATCACAAAAAGCATTAGATCAAATTATAATTAACAAACCAACAACTACATATGAAATAATAACGAATAATCTAGGATACAGTGACCACGATGCACAAATTCTTACAATTACTAAGAACATAAACCACTGACACAATAAATAATACACGCATGTGCAGAGCATTCACTAAAGTTAATATAAAATTATTTACGGACTACTTGATGAAGGAATCATGGGACGAAGTTTATAACGCTGTTGACACAAATGAAAAATATAATTTATTTTTCTCCAAGCTTTCAATTCATTTTAACGCCGTGCTTTCTCTTAAAAAGAGAAAATTAAACATTTCAAGCAAAAGTAATACTTGGATCACACAAGGAATTGAAATCTCGTGTAAAAAAACAAACGTACGCTTTACTTTATTCTAAAACATCATAACGTATCACCCCGGTTTCCATATATACTTCGAGAATATAAAAGAATTTTAGAAAAGTAATAGTTCAGGCAAAAATAATGAAAAATAGTCAGGACATTTTGAGCGCTAGTAACAAAACTAAAGCAATGTGGGATATCGTAAAATACAACCACATCATCTCGATACCTTGTAGAGAATGTTATTTTAAAGGATAATGAAAGAGAAACGAGTAATCCGGAAAAAGTTGCCAATCTCTTCAACAAACACTTTTCCAGAATTGCGTCTGATCTCACGAAGGGACTAAAATCACAAAATTCAACATTTTACACTTCCCAAAAAATTTCAGATACGATGTTTATTCCCGAAACTTCTCCCAACGAAATCCTCAAATAGTCAGTAAACTAAAAAATAAATATTCATCTGGTTTAGATGAATTTCCGGATTGTTTATTAAAAACTTGTGCACCTGCCTTATACATCCGTTAACTCACATTTTCAATGCTTCTTTATGTACAGGAATATTTCCAGATATTTTCAAAACAGCAAAAATTAAGCCACTTTTTAAAAAAGGGAACAAAAAATGATATTCAAAATTACCGGCCAATTTCTCTTTTGTCAGTTTTCTCAAAAATATTAGAAAGGCTTTTCTACTTACGAATGGAAACATTTCTCAGGAAAAACAGAGCGTTTTCAGACTCACAACACGGTTTTAGAAAATCAAAATCTACGGAAACTGCCATTTTTCTTTTTCAAAGATGTTGCTTCATCAATAGACCAAAATGAAATACCCATTGGAATATTCTTAGATCTCTCGAAAGCTTTTGACGTTATTGACCATAAGATCTTGCTCTCAAAATTACCTTCGTATGGAATCGTGGTATTGCCCTAGATGGATAACTTCTTACCTTAAACATCGGACTCAAAGAGTAGAAATACCATACTGGCAGGAAAGGACATTACATACTTATATTTCCAATTCTTTGCCAATTGTGCATGGGGTCCGCAAGGTTCGATCTTAGGTCCTATTCTCTTCTGTTATATGTAAACGATATGCCCTCGTCTATTAAAAATGGAAGAACGGTTCTGTTTGCTGATGACACGAATGTTCTTTGCACAAAAAGAAGCAGTAAATAGTACAATTCAGAAGTTTCAAATTGGTTTAATAATAACAAATTAATGTTAACGAAAGAAAAACTGTTTCAATGCATTTTGCATCTCAAATCGGAAATCGCATGTTCCATTGAAAATGAACAATATGCAATTAGCTGATGTTGAGGCAACAAAAATTTTTAGGTCTTTTCAATTCAATCAAACCTCAAATGGAATGTACATATAACAGAATTAAACACTAATTAAGTTCATTATGCTATGCATTCAGAATTCTTTCAAATTCTGTCAGCCTTCATGCAGCTCGTTGCGTTTATTTGCAAATGTGCATTCCCGCCTGAGATTGGCATAATATTCTGGGGAAGCTCATCCTGTAGTATTCAGACCTTCAGATTGCAAAAGAAAATTATTCGAATAATGAAAAAATGCCTCCACGTGATTCCTGCAAGCCTCTTTTCATTGAGCTGGGAATCCTACCATTGCCTTGTCTATTTATTTACGAATCTGTAATATTTGTCAAAAATGACCTACTTAACGGAGGGAACATATTTTCATGCAATATTGAATTATAATTACAACACACGCCGTAGAAATCACGTGCATCAAGTGTCAGTATCAACAGCTCAGTACAAGAAATCAACATACAATACATGTACGTTACTTTACAACGCATTGCCAGATGACATAAAACAATTAAAGTCGAGTACACAAATTTAGTTTAAAGTAAAATCTTTCTGCTGCAAAAACTGTTTCTATACAATTAGAGACTATACTGATCGTGAAAAGAAAAATAATGTAATGAACAAAACAAAGATATATAATGAATTAGTTTATGTTGCATTGTATACATTTAAAAAAAAAATATTTAATACGCCTGTAACAAGTAATGTACTTCAGCCTCCGGGTCAATGACCCCCATCTCGATCAGGTTTTTGTCCAGTTTCCCTGATCCATAGAGCAAATGCTGAGATGGCCCCTTGTTTTTGCTTCTGGACGTAAATGTAGCTTCACTGTGCGCACGTTTGTTGAGCACTCCTTTTGCTTGTAGTTCATTTACAGTTGAAATTGATTTTCTATAACTCGGGGAAAAACACATTTTCAAATATCTTTATTTTCTAAAATAATTATTTTCTAAATTAATTTTTTCGTTTTCGTTTTTTTTTTTTTTTTTTTTTTTTTTTTTTTGTTTTTTTTAAATAACTTCTGGCCCTCAAGAAAATGTGCGCAGATAAATTCTTTTCCCACACGTCATATTACAGTTTTTACTGTTTTTTTGACTAAATAAATAAATAAATAATAAAATAAAAGTTGATGAGCGACGGTCAAGCGCGCCATCCCGTTGGGACGTAATATGTAGCCTTGCCCGATATTGTGAGAACAACATTCAACGATGTGAGGCTGCGGCTTTGTTCCCCCGAACAAAACGTGTCGTATGGATTTGAGCGAACGGGTGGTCTGCGAAATGGGCCCTTGGTTTCTACTGGGTGGGATGCCGTTGTATTTATTTCTTTGACAGGGAATGCTAGTGATGAATAATTGCGTTACGGATTTGTTCCGCAGGTGGGGCCAGTAGAATCTAGTCTGTAGTGTTCTACTGTTTCTACGATACCGTTTTGATTATGGCGTGGTACTGTAAATTAGCTGTTTTTGGGTTTCAGGATTTCTACATCTTCTAATAAATTTTTTGCATCCTAATGATTATTAGTTCTGATGTGATAGTTTTTGACAACAACGAATAAAAGGATTTCGAGGGTCAAATCCTCAAAGTGAACTGCATACTTATTTGAAGGCGTAATGAGTTTGGGAGGTTTTTCTCAAAGTCTTTGGTAGTGCGTCCGTGAGTGACGATTAGTGATGCCGAGTGTTCTTTTTAAAAAGTTTTTGCTCAATTACTTTTGGAGAGGTCCCGTATTTTACAAACAATTTGGTTTTTGTTCAGTTAAATTTCGTTCGGACATTTTCAAGGTGAAGATCGGATTCTCCTCATTTGAATGGACTGTTTGGTTGTCGGCTTCGTCAAGATAGTCGTGATCTCCGCGGTAGCAATACGGAATGTGTTTCATCATTCGCGTTAATTCTATCCGCGACAGGCTGTCAGCGACAAAATTGTCTTTCCTTCTACATATTTGATAGTTAAAATCAATTCTCCGATTTTTAACTTCCATTGTAGAGGCCGGGAACAATCGGATCTTTTAATGAGGAGAGCCATTGTAGTGGGCGGTGATCGCATTCGATCTGAAAATGCCGCCCCCATAGATACGGCTTGAAATGTTTACAGAGTCGAACGATAGCTAGCAGTTCCCGTTCAATAGTGGAAAATTTCCTTTCAGCTGGATTGAGACTGCGTGAGTAGTAACAAATGGGATGCCCTCCTTGCGAGAGTACGCTCCGATGGCGTATCCTGAACTATCGGTAGTAACCGTGAACGGTTTGTCGAAATCTGGATAGTTTAGTACTGGGGCATTAATTAGAAGAGTTTTTAAATAATTTTCAAAAGCATTTTTGTATTCTGTGTTTCAGTATCGATGATTGATCCCTTCTTTAGACATCTTGTTAAGGGTTGTGCGATCTTGGCGAAATCTTTAATAAATTTTCGATAAAATCCCGCTAACCGTGAAAATGTTTAATTTCCTTAACTGTTTTTGGGGGTGGGGTATTCTTTACTTGCCCTGATTTTGTCTGGATTTGGTCGCACGCCTTCCCTAGAAACAATGTGACCCAAGAAGGCCACTTCTTTATGTAAGAACTCCGTCTTATCTAGTTGAATTTTAAGATTTGCTTCTCTAAGCTTTTGGAATACTAATGCGAGATGGCTGAATGTGTTCTTCAAGCGACTTACTGAAACCATGATGTCATCGAAGTAAACGAAACAGAATTTATACAGATAAGGGCGGAGGACGTTGTCCATCACGCGCTGGAACGTTGCTGGGGCGTTTTTTAATCCGAATGGCATTCTGTTGAAACATGAGGTGTCTATTATTTACAGTAAAGGCAGTTTTCTCTATGGATCTGTCATCTAGTTCTATCTGATGAAACCCTTGGGCGAGATCTAAAGTGCTGAATATTGGCACTTGCCGAGGTTATCAAGTATTTCCTCGATTTTTTGGACAGGGTATAATTATCCTCAATCGTCTTTGGGTTTAGAGTCCTAAAGTCTACTACCCAAACGCCACTTCTTTGCCCTGAAGCGTCAGGCTTCTTTGGACACAACCCACACAGGGTTTCGGTAGGGTGATTCACTGGATGTGACTACGCCCTGTTTTAAAAGTTTCTCTACTTCTTGATCTATAATTTCCTTCAAGTGGGGGGGGTAGCGGAAACTTTTATGGTTATACTGGCTCTTCATCCGTAGTACGAATGTAGTGTTTTACCGTATGTGTGAATGAGAGATCGCATCCAGGGTAGTAAAATATGTCCGAATAGTCGGAAACACAACGCGGTTCAGGGCTTCCCGTTCAATATCATTGACATGTGGGTTCGAAGGTATTCACTGACATCTTTATTAGTAATGGAGTTCATCTCTAAGTTCTGAACATTTATACTGTCGAGCGGTTCAGCGAGTACCGGTTGCTCAAAAATCTGCTTCTAATCTGGCGGGGTTAAGAGACATAGTAATTTTCGGCACGCAAGATAGCATCTGGAAAATAAACTCCATTGTGTTTGAAGTGAGGCACATATACATCACCCTGCCGTATGTTCACAGGAACTTTTGTGGAGAGTGAGTTTAGGTTTTCCTGAATCATATTTTGTTTGTACGGCGAATACATATAAAATGGTATTACCCTATCTCCCAAAGTAACTGTATTTTCATTATAATCAATCTTGGCTTTGAGTTTGACAAAATCAGCCGTGGCCAATTAAGGCGTCAAAATACCGATGCCACCTCATTACCCTGAAATTAACTGGAGTTTTTTTTCATACTCGGAAAAAATCGGAAATTGTACATTATTATCTCCTAAGGTTTGGGCGTGCACTGACTGGATGCAAAACGACTCCTTAAAGAGGTATTCTGGAAAAATCGAGTGGGCGACATCCGGATTCATCATTGAATTACACGCGCCACTATCAATTAAGATTTTCAGTCCGTGCAGAGTGACAAAAGGTAACTGTGGCGCGTTATATATACTGTTTAGGTCTTCGACCTGGACGACTGGGCCTTGTGAAAATCCTGCTGATTAGTTTCATCTATATCAAATTGATCTGTTGGCAAATAACTTTGATCATTTTCCGGGCAGTACTCATAATCATTGACAATATCGTATGAATCTTCCGCATTTTCGCAAGTATTGGATAAATACGAAAATTCATCCTCCGGTTCATAGTGAGGTTTAGATTTCCTCTGATTGTGGAAACGCCTGACATCGGTCTTGGGAACCTAGAAGGGTCTTGTGGGGTGAAACGCCTACCTATGTTGGTGGGGGTTGGATAAGGGCGAGCGCCCTGTCCTACCGGCCTCGGAGGCAGCGCGATCTGACCTGTCGGTCGCGAGATTTGTGCGGCTTGCCGCGTATCCGGCGGGTGATTATACTGGGGCGCCTGAAGGGGGGTCATCCGATTCTGATTACTGAATGCCTGAGATGTTCCTTGCATAGGCGCACGTGAGAAATTCTGGTTCTGAGGTCTCTGCCGTGGGGGAGAAAATTGGTGCAACAAAAGGGTTTGGTAGTGGCACTTGTTCATAATTGGACCTATATGATGGATGAGGTTGTTTGTGGGAAAACCTCAACTGATCTATATATTTGTCATATGCTTTTTCGTTATCATATGACCGGCAGCTTCTAAGGGCACTATCGAGATCCGCGACCTGACAATAACGAAGGTAAGAACGATATGGTTCTAAAAGCCCTGATTTAAATGTATTTAACCCTAGCTCCTCGATTTCTTTTAACTTCATTCCTAAAATACCTGCTTGGTAATTGATTTGCAAAGATTTGTATAGCGCAAGACCAAGGAACATAATCGTTCGTGATAATCAGCATACGGTTCACTTAGCTTTTGGTAACAATTAGAAATTTCTTTAAGTAGCAGCCTCTCGTCCTTCATATCACCATATTTCCTCATAAGTTTTTCTTTGAGTCTATTATAACTCGAGTGGCTTCTACGTCTAAAATGCTCCGTGCATCCCTTTTAACTTGGACTTTATTACATTGAAAAAAATTCGTTAATTAATTCTGCTTGCGGTGCTCCTTCAGGTCTTTGAAAATTTCTTAAATAACGACTCGCTCCTTGCTAGGAAATAATCCAGACTACATGATGCAGTGCCATCGAATTCTGGCAACAGCTGGATATGTGCATACTCAATTTTGAAATATATCGTGGAATGCCATACTTGAATCGAATTTAAGTTTAAATTTTTAACAGACGTGGTAATAAATGAATCAAATTCGTTTGAACTTGGGTTTACAGATAAATCCTACGAGAACGAATATAGCAAAAAGACGAGCAGTGATTACTCAAATTGCACTGTTTTCTCGGGTGTGTTCAACTAATAAAGTTATTCTGATGGTTATTTCACTCACAGGTTAGAAAAGATGATAAGTGGCAGCATCCTCCGATGTGTGGTGACTTCTGTCGTACGTCTCGTTCCTGGTGTCCCGGCGTAGCACGGTGCGGATCGGCAGCAGGCAGGTCGGGCGGCGGATGAAAGGCCCTCTCGTGATGAGGCTGTCGGTTGCCGTCTCCCAACAGCACGTTGTCAACCTGGCAAGGGTAGACGCTTGCCGATCCCGGCTGAGCCCCCAGTTAAGTATCTCCACTGCAGGAAGGTTTCAAGGTAGAGATGCGGTCGCAGGTTCGGACCGCTATGCCATGCAGATCCACCAGGAGGCGTATACGAATGACAGACAGAATGAATTCAATTACATTTATTCCTCGCAGAGCGCAGTTACACGTCTGGAGCTATAGTGAGCTCGCCACTCCTAGCTCCAGGGTTATTTATTAGTTTTTAGTGGGGGAAGATGTCCCGTGGTGGGGGGCGCCTTCCGCACTGGTCACGTGGGTCCGGGCCAGCGCCAGGGTGCAGAGGTCGGACGCCGGTCAGGCGTCGTTTGGGGGTGAGCTGGCACAAGGGTGCAGGGTCCAAGACCCAAGCCAAGGGTGACAGCTCATGCATGTGAGTTGGCGCCGGAGAGCAGAGTCCGGGCGCCGCTTTGGCGCCGCTCAGGCGCCGCCAGGCCTCGTCACCGCCGAGGGCGTCGTCGGGGTGAGCTGGCACAAGGGTGCAGGGTCCAAGACCCAGCCAAGGGTGACAGCTCATGCATGTGAGTTGGCGCCGGGGAGCAGAGTCCGGGCGCCGCTTTGGCGCCGTTCAGGCGCCGCCAGGCCTCGTCGCCGCCGAGGGTGAAAGGCTCGGGCTATTGCAGTATCAATACTGATATGCCCTTGCTGGCGGTGACTCGTCGTGCCAACATGACTCGCGCACTCCGCACTCGGCATGCGCTCCCGAAGAAACGAAACCATCACCCGGCCGTGTGCGTGGCCCCCCCTGCTCCCGACCCGCCCGTCGGCCAGCCCGCCGGCCCGCCCGCCAGCCTATCTGCTCTCCCACCCACCATCCCGCCCACTACCCACCCCTTGTTCTCCCCCTCCCGCTTGTCCACCGATCTGCTCTCCCACCCACCATCCTGCCCACCGCCCACCGATCTGCTCTCCCATCCACCATCCTGCCCACCGCCCACCCCCTGTTCCCCACCCGCTCGCCCACCGATCTGCTCTCCCACCCACCATTCTGCCTACCGCCCAACCCCCTATTCCCCGCCCGCTCGCCCGCCTATCTTCTCTCCCACCCACCATCCTGCCCACTACCCACCCCCTGTTCTCCACCCGCCCGCTCGCCCACCGATCTCCTCACCCACCCACCTGCCCACCGCCCACCCCCTGTTCGCCACCCGCTCGCTCGCCGATTTGCTCTCCCACCCACCATCCTGCCCACTGCCCCACCCCTGCTCCCCGTCCGCTCGCCCACCGATCTGCTCTCCCACCCATCATTCTGTCCACCGCCCCACCTCCTGTTCCCCACCCAGCTCGCTCGCCGATCTGCTCTCCCACCCACCCATCCTGCCCACCGCCCCACCCCCTGTTCTCCACCCGCCCGCTCGCCCACCGATTCTGCTGTCCCACCCACCATCCTGCCCACCCCCAACCCCCTGTTCCCCACCCGCTCGCTCGCCGATCTGCTCTCCCACCCCACCAACCTGCCCACCGCCCACCCGAGTTCCCCGCCCGCTCGCCCGCCTAACTGCCCTCCCACCAAGCCATCATTCCCACCACCCTCCCCGCTAGTCACCGCCTGCACACTCGCCCGCCCGCCCAATTTAGGACGCTGCGGCTATTCACCGGAGCTCATTGTGAGATTGACCGAGTGGAGCTTAAGCGGGAAGATTGTTGCGAAATGACAGTCAATATATTAGTCGAAGTGCATCGTGTGTTTTTTATTCAACTGCGGGGAAAGTACAAATTGTGGTTTGAGAGGGGGGAAATTTTACCAGAACACAATTTGTTAATTTACGGGTTGTATTTTTTACATGAAGCATTTGTCTGAAGTCTAAAAATCTTACATCTTGTGCGATAGTTCCAACATACCCATATCTATAATAATAATAATAATAATAATAATAATAATAATGGTGGTGGGGGGTGATGATATTAATCTTATAAGGTTGAACCATTTTCCCGAACGTTCTTGATAGCGATTGTTATGTTTACTTCCATAAGGGAAAATATTTCAGGGATAATTTAAAGACACTCTGTGCAAAAGCCATCACATTTATTTCCGATTGACATCTGTCCATTTTAAAAATTTACAGTTCCCTTAGAAAAGACTTGTCATTGAATTTTTATTCATAATAAAACAGCCGACCTAACAATACTCTCGAGTTTATATCTCTGGTTTAGTGTACAGCAATAACCGGTTCTGAATGTATTGAAATTGTCATCTGAAGAACATAGTCATTCATTAACGCTGACATGAAAATACTTGTGCATGTGTGCTTCTTTTTGAAGGTACTCTTGAGCATTGTGAAGGAAGTTGCAGCATTATTATAAAAGAACTGTTTGCAAAGGAAGTAAGACAAATGATGGAATCCGTCAACTTAAAGCGTGCCAATTCCTAAAACGCGAGACACCTCTTTATTCCGCAATTCCATACGTGTATTGAGAACTTCGGGGGCAGCTCGTAAATCGTAAACGCTCTCGAAGGGACAAGATGTACTGAGTCGTTCGCGCAATAAACACCAAACCTGAAACAGAGGCACTCCATTCCTTACGCAACGCGCAAATTATAATGTTTAAATTTGTCGTTTACAACGAGAACTGTGGCCTATTGAAAAGCCACGCTCGTTACGTAAATGACTCGCCTCGTATACGTACAGTAGAAATTAATATTTTCATTGTGCCGAGAGTGCCCCGTTGTTTTATGGTGCCTTGTTAGTCTGGGACTACTGGGTAAGTTACCTACGCGCGAGTTCCAAGCGGCGGGTTCCTCAATCAAGATCGCAGTTTGACTTGCAAGTCACGAATTAAGATATCAGCGGGGGCAAACGTTGCAAGCCAGATCACCACGTGTGAAACGAATAAGTTACTTAGAAAATGAAAGCATTTTTATCATAAGACTCCCGAGCCCTCGTACCACAAGCAAGCAAGGATCTTGATATGATATTTGCATACAATACGTGGATTTATATTGCTATAAATTTTAATCTAGTGTCAGAATATTTATAATGCAATGTAATCTACCTGATACACACTCGACATGAGAAACTGGATTATTCCCTGCAGTTAAACGCTACCTTAAAAATTCTAACGACACTATGTTTCCCAAAATAATGCATGTTAAAAATATTTCCCAACGACCCGATAAGGTGGTTGTATTGGCGCAGATTAGCATACCCTGGGCGTTCTTTGGCAATACCCATCAATAAAACTATATGCATCGCGCGGCGATTTTCTTGTTTTTCGCGAAACGAGCAGAGGAACTTTATATTTATAGGACATCGTCGATACCCTCCGGCGCGCAGACTAGACCGGCCACCGCGAATAGCTGCAGGGAGAACATTACGCATTTGGTATGCTGCTCCCCGTCGCTCCCCTTCTGGCCCCTTTTGCACATCGTCTCGCCAATCTTCTCTTCTTGTTCCACCAGCCCTCCTTGCTTACTCTGTATTTCCATCGCGTCTCACGTTGCGCTTCTCTCCGTCTCTGTCTTTTCGATTATTTTTTATTGTCTATTTTCCCAGTGTAGTTCCATCCGCCTCTTTGTAACCAAATACCAGATTCTTTATTTCCTTTGTTCGATATTATCTCTACGTATTTCGCTCCTGCTTGAGGGTCTCTATCCACTTTTGGTACCTTCTTTCCATGGCATCCTCCTCTCCTTAATTTTTTTGTTGTTCGTGGTGGCGTAAGGTTTGCGTTTTCATAGACATAAATACGCGATTTGTATATCGACTTAGAAGGGTGGAATTTTCGAGCAATGACAATTTCTGGTGTAAACTCTTTGGAGAATAAAATATAACGATGGTGTATTAGTAGTAAATATGCAAAAAACAATACAATTACTTATCGCTGAAGATTATGCCTAAATTAGTCTCGCTCTTGCTGATCTACTTACTGCAATTCGTCTAGGTTTAACGGCGCTCGTACACATGGATATGTTTTTGAAAAAAATAGATGTACCGAATTTTCGTGCTCGTTCTAGTAATCATCAACGCATACGCTACCACAAGCCTTACATTCTACTCCGCGATGACGTAATTATTACCGTCACAGTCAAGAACTCTAACGCACCAATACCGTTTCTACGGCGGCGTGGTCGTCCCCGTACTCGCGTCACCATCTCCGCTGCCACCTGGGCATCCTCCTCCGCCGCTGCCTTCGTCGATGTCGCCTTCGTCGCCGTGGTCGTTCGCAGCCGCGCCGAGGAGAAAAACAAACAAAAACTCGCTAATACCGCTAGCGCCGGGGACATTCGTCGCCGGCGGCTAACGGCCCGCACCGAGACGAACCGAGCCACGCCGCGCCGCACCACGCGGGGCCCAGGCGATCGACGCTCCACACGCCACCGCCACCGCCACCGCCACCGCCCACCGCTGTCCGCTTTTATTTTTTTTTAATTTTCCCCCTTCCAGTTACCCTGGAAAGGCGGGGAATTTATTCAAAGGATGGATACAACTATGCTAAAGCCGATTTGGCCTGTGCAGCAGAGAAAGGGCATATCTTAAGAGCCGCTGGCCGCTCCCCCTCCCGCTTTCTCCACCTTCCCGACACCCCCTCGCTATCTCCACCTCCGATTCGCTCTCCGCCCTTCTCGCCCCTCTCACCCTCGCGTGCCCGCCTACGTTCGCCGCTATTTGTCTACGCTGTCACCCGCATCCTATTCCTCTCGCTTCTGTACATTTGCCCAGTGTTCCACTCTCTCCACTCTAGTTTTCGTTCATAATCGTCCAGT
Source organism: Acheta domesticus (assembly GCA_031308135.1). Taxonomy (NCBI): domain Eukaryota; kingdom Metazoa; phylum Arthropoda; class Insecta; order Orthoptera; family Gryllidae; genus Acheta; species Acheta domesticus. The sequence goes on from JAHLJT010008446.1 coordinate 52,157,501, forward strand.
TCGGACACCATCCTTCATTAGGGGTCGTCCATAAATTACGTAACGCTAAAGAAGGGGAAGGGGGTTTTGAGGCGGCGGTTCTCTGTGTTATATAGGGTTAAGGGGGTATTCATTTATTGTTAAGTAACATTGATATTTTTTTTTACATTTCACATTTGCTGAAATTATTCCTTTTCTTGAGACTTGCATTAGAACATTAAAATATTAAGTAATTAATTTTAAAACAGAAATAAATTTAAGTTATAAGATGTAAATGATCACAAACGGAGATATTTTTTCATCGAGTTTTTATTGAATCTGTAAGATTACGAAGAAAATATTCAATACTGACATGTAGTTCATTCTAAAATCCATTTAAATTGGCGCAGTAGACTCTCCCCCATGACGGCGTGTGCATAGCTTGTGATCAAAACTTTTCTCGCCTATGCGTCCTTTCTTCACTCATAACTTGCCCACTTCTTGCATTTACAAGGGGTGGGTGTTGTCGCAAACGTTACGTTATAATTTAGGGGGGCTTATTTAGAGACGTTCAAGCCGTACTTTACGGCGTGCGTTACTGTGGGGTGAGGGGGTATTCAAAATACTCCAGATTTTGCGTTATGTAATTTATGGACGGCCCCTTATTGCCCCCATGGTTTACCATACTTCAACTTCGACCACAACCGTCCACCTTCAGCGCTCGTTCGACAGTAATTCACATCGCCCAGCAGCATCCATCATTGTCCCCCTTGGTTTACCATAGCTCAACCTCGTCCCCAATAGTCCCCAATCTATCCGAATTTGCCGACACATATCTACATATTGTATAGACTGTTTACGCTCGGCAGTGCTCACTGTCGTTCGCCATCGTTCTTCTCCTGCACCAAATTCCAATTTGGACCACGCCCTCGTGACTCAATTTCGACGTCGGATGCATGGGCGCGCTCATGGGAAGAGAACTCCCTAAAAAGGAAGCTTCTATTGGATTCTCATATTAAAGAAATGCATGACGTTACACACCGGAGAAGAAACGATAAAACTTGTTTTCTGATTCAAGGTCCTGCCGACCTAAGAAATTCATTAACACAAAAGACGGACGGGATTATACATTACATGGAAAGAAATTCATTGTTCGAGGTCATTCCAGAAAGTTTATACACTGAAAACAGTAGTAAAACATTTCAAACGGCTCTTTTACGGTTTAGTGACACCAAAACGAATGGAAATTTTCAACGGAGAGTATCACAATGCCGTATGATTGAAACTTGTTTTACATCTTACATTTACATAGGAATCTGAGCTTTATTAAAACGCGCGCGTTCGATTTCCACGAATAAAGCAGATGCATTTAACCCATCAGAAGTTTACCTGTTCTCCACCGCAGTCATCCCAGAGAGACCTTCGGTGCTGGTCTTTGCATACGCGCGATGAAACCCTCCGCGCCCCCCTTTGGCGTCCTCAGAGGCCCCAAACGCGGACCCGCTGCGCTCATGGACCTTGTCGCCTGTCGATCTAAAAAAAGACCATCCTCGTCCAAGAAAGACGTTAGCTTGAATGACAAGGTAATAAAGTAACGTAAGGAATGACTAAAATGTCACAGCTGTCGGTGAAGGAGTCTTTTTAGAGGCGACCCGGGGCAGGACGGAGTGGGGAGGGGGCGAGGAGTCGGGGGGAGAGAACAGAGAAAGAGATAGAGGGGGAGGGAGGACGGAATGAGACCGGACTGGAAGGAATAGCCGGGCTGGGGCGGGAGGGATTGAGCGAGGCAGGGTGGGGCGGGGCTGGTCTCGGCGGGGCGGACCGGGGCGGGGCTGAGCTGGAGGCGCCGGCGTGGCGCGAACTGGGCGGCGACGCCGCCTCTACGCCTTTGGCAACAAGAGCTTGTGATTGTCCGACGCCGAGTCGCCGCTCCGCACCGCCACGTCCAGTTGTGCCCTGCCCCGCTCTGTCACGCCCAGCTCTGTCACGCCCAGCTCTGTCACGCCCAGCTATGTATGCTCAGCTATGTAATGCCGAGCTATGTAATGCCCAGCTATGTAATGCCCAGCTATGTAATGCCCAACTCTGTAATGCCCAACTCTGTAACGTTAAACTCTGTCACGCCAAACTCTATCACGCCAAACTCTGTCACGCCCAAACTCTCACGCCAAACTCTGTCACGCTAAACTCTGTCCCGTCCTACTCTGCCCTGCTGCTCTCTGCCTCGCTCTGCTCTTCCCCCGCTCTGTGCCCGCCCTGCCCGGCTCAGCCCCGCCCCACTCTGCCCCGCTTCACACTCCTCTGACCCCTCCCACACTGCCCGGCTCACACTCCCTGTGTAACTTCGTTATAAGACATTTCCCATCGCATATTCATTAACAAAAAGTGATCATCTTCGACTCCCCTATATGCACTAGAAGTTTGTAACGATTATTCTGAGAGGAAATGTACAAATGAATGCATTTTTTCTTTTCACACTCCATGTGAATTGAATACCGTCAGCGACAGGGGCAACTTCTTTTACCAAAAAACGACTCGCAACCTTGAATGCTCGTGTCACCCAACTGTATCCTACATTGCACCCGAATTCCGACGGCGTCCGCAATCCGGAGGTCGTCGCTTTCCAGGATGCGCGAAAGTCGCCGGGGCCCAAATTGAACGTTAGCGTCGCAAAAGAAGGGTTTACGATGTTTGGCGCGACACAAATCCCGCCGCTAATCTTTGCCCCTCGCGCACCCGGCCGCGACTCTCGCTGACCGCGTGACCTCCCGCGGCAGCGGAGGCGGCGGCGCGGAGGTGGACACACAAGCGGAGGCGACGCAAATGCGAAGGCGAATGCAGATACGGCGGTGGAGGAGACTGGAAGAGGCTCAGTCCTGTAGAGGCACAGAAACAGGTGGAGGCAAAAGGGAGAGATGAAGGCACAGAAACAGTCGGAGGCAAAGACAATTGGAGGCACAGATACAGGTGGAAACAGAGAGAGACGCATGGGAGGCACAGAAACAGGTGGAGGCATAGGGAGAGATGAAGGCACAGAAACAGTCGGAGGCAAAGACAATTGGAGGCACAGATACAGGTGGAGACAGAGAGAGGCACATGGGAGGCACGGAACAGGCGGAGGCAAATAGGCAGGTGGAGGCATAGAAATAGGCAGAGGCACAGGTAAAAGCGTAGACGTAAGCGGTCGAAGTTACGTGAAGTTTGCGAGCTAAGAAAGAGCCTACGGTTTTTTTCATTTTTCTTTTATTGAATGCAATGTCCAAAATACATATGTCAGCACGTATTATTTCTCTACATAGTTGAGTTTTGACATAAATAGCTAATGAATGTATAGATAAAATAATGTCATTCAAGGGAGAGACACACGACGTATTTTCTAGAATGTATTATTTAAATTGATCTGAGTGTCTAGTATGTTATTCATTGCCTTGATATATATTTCGGAGTGGGGTGGGGTACATTTTCGAGAGTTTCTCCATCAAAAGAAACTTTTTAATCTTCCGTAAATACTTTTCCACGAAGGAATTACCTTCGCTCAGTTATAATCACCTTGAATTTCTGGGAGGAGAAATATCAGGAAATAATAACCGATAAAGGTACCTCATTTTTCTCATCATCCATTGTACGCAATTATCAATCGACTGTTCCTCATGACCATGGGGTCACGGATTCAAAGAAAACCTCCAATTGATAGGTTCAAACTGCGGAACTTTGGAACTGGGGCCGCCTCGCCGCTCGGCACTAAACAGTGAATTGTTGCACCGACAAGTACGCAATTAGCTGCTGCGTTTTTCCGTGGTCGATAAGAGGCTGTACTCCAGATATTTACAAACACAAATCCGGGGGCGGTGGTGGCTTTCGCGGTGGATGCAGTGCGACGGCAGCGGCGGTGGATGCAGAGGCGGCGCGGTGGTGGTAGTAGCGTCAGTGGTAGTGATAGTGACAGGGGAAAAGGAGGTGAAGGAAGGGCGGTGTTGGACGCAGGAGCGGAGTCAACGGTGGTGCTGTGCGTGGTGATGATGCCGTGGTATTGGAAGGGAAGAAGCAGCGGTGTAATGATGGTAGCGGAGGTGGATGTGGTTGGCGATGGTGGAGAGGGAGTTGTTGCGGTAGAGGGGGTTGGCAGTGGTGGGGTGGTAGATGTGCCTGCAGTTGTGGAGGCGGCGTGGTCGTGGCGATGGTTGGTGGCGGGGCATGGCCGTATGGTGGCTGGGGGCATGGCTGTGTGTGGTGGTGGCAGTGGCGGTTGTAGCAGAGGTGGTGTGGTAATGGTGGCGGTGGTGGTGGCGGCGGCGGCGGGGCGGAGCGGCGGGCGAACGCGCGGTTGGCGGAGGCGGCGACCACTCAACGCACGCCTCGCTCTTATTTCAGCTGTTATTGACGCATGTATCGGCGAAGGGACGTACGCCAACGATGCGACTCGCCGCTTTCTTCGCCGCTTTCCTATACGCCCTGTACTGGTTCACTCTCACAGCTCGCTCTGGCAGACTGCTCTTTCACCACCATCACCTCCATTCCCGTCTTTTAGAAATCGGCATCCCATCGACTTCGATTCCGGCTCCATCAATTGTCTTCGTCCTATCTTGTCTGCCTTCACCATCCTACTCCACCTCCAACTCTCGTCTGTCTCCGTCTTCTACCGTGTGAGTCCCTCTTCCACCGTGTGCGTTCCGTCTCCGCATCCAATATGTCTGCACCGCCTAATTCCGTCTCTGTCTTCAACCCATGTCTGTGCACCTCCTCACTCATCTCCAACTCTACCTCCATCTTAATTTTTATGCTCCCACTCTCTATTTCACTCACCGTCGTCTGTCACCGTTGTTATTTCGACCGGCTGTCTCCCTACCTCCACCCCGATCCAATCCTCCTCCGCTTCCTTCCCTACGCCTCCTCCTCCACCTCCTCCTCCTCGCTCCCCCGCCTCCACCTCCACCGCCCCACCTCCACCTCCGCCGCCTCCTCCGACTCATCCTCCTCCGCCTCATCCTCCGCGCCTCTTCCTCCTCCGCCTCCTCCTCCGCCTCCTCCTCCGCCTCCTCCTCCGCCTCCTCCTCCGCCTCTCCTCCGCCTCCTCCTCCGCCTCCTCCTCCTCCTCCTCCCCGCCTCCTCCTCCGCCTCCTCCTCCGCCTCCTCCTCCGCCTCCTCCTCCTCCACCTCTACCTCCGCCTCCGCCGCTGCGCTGGCTCTTCCGCCTGCCTCCAAGCAAAGTTACGCGGCTCCGTGAGTGGGGTACAAATGACCACGTCGCAGGCGCCGCGGCGCGCACGAACACGCGATTTTCCGTCGCGGCCCTCACGCGGGAGTCACTCCATAAGGCTACACGTGCTCTACTCCACGCTATAATAATCCGAGTTAGTGCGGTCATTCGGCCTGCGCGCGGCGCCGTCTGCCGGAAGTACGGTTGTACATGCCGCTGCCGCCGCCCTCGCTGCCCCAACCCTCCTCGCCGTCGTCGCCGCCACAGCCCGCTCTCCCGTCAAAGCGTTACCTGGGCACTCGGGGCCTTTCCTGTTGACTTCTTCAGCCGCCCCCAGAGAGAGAGTTTAGCGCCTATTGTCACTCTTTTGCTGACTTACCTGTTTTTCGTGTCCTCCTCATCGCTGCTTTCAACATCGTAAGTCTTTTTGCCACATTTTTATACCTATTACTTTCTGTCATCGTCTTCATTATTTTCCCATTCCTTTTCTTATGTTATTTCGTTATTATTACTTTTTCCTTCTTGTTCCTTTCATTTCCCGCCATGGCGTGTTTAGGTTATTTTTATTACTTTATTTATTTAATTACAAAAACAGTTAAAAACTGCGTGTGAGTAGTTTTTAACACTTTATGTTAAATAAATAAAACTTTGAAGCTTCTTATTTCGATAACTTTCAGTATTTATAATCCCTCTAATAGATGTATTTACTTTACATAATTCTGTCCTTTTCACGTCTACTTGTCAGTGTCAGTTCTAATGAGATCGAGAAAACTGAAAAGATATGTTAGAGAGGGTGAAGATTGAGCATCGCGACAAGGTTTGCAGGCGATGACGGGTACGTTGGTGCAGACAGAGGGTGATGGGCTGATAAGAGGCGGGTTAGCGGCGAGGGCATTGGTGCTAACTAAGCGTTGGTGCTTCGAGCCCCCGGTGGTACTATCGAGAGAGTTGTGCTGACTAGAGCTTTAGGCGCTTACTTGGATATTGGTGCTGCACATGAAAGTTGGTGGTGAGGGGGGGGTTCGAGGGCAATGACCCACTGGTCGATATGGTGCTAACGAGGGGCACAGGCACCGATGAGAACGTGGTGTTTAAGAGAGCGACCGGCATTGACACGTGGGGCGGCGGCGTGCGAGAGGGTGAACGCGGTGCGGGCCGTGGCCTTGCTCGAGCGCGATTCAGCGGGCGATGGCCTGCGCTCCCTGAGCGCTAACACGTCCCTCGTCACACCTGATCGCGTTGCAGAACCTCCACAAATGACGACGAATTTTGATGCGACGAGAGCACAGACAGGGATGAGAACGCAAAGGCTGAAGAGGGCGATTGTGTGAAGGCGAAGGCAGTGAAGCGTGAGGGACGGCACGTGGCGAGAGGGTGGGGTGCGGCGCGGGCCGGTCCGGTCCTTCTCGAGCGCGACTGAGCGCAGAGCACGTCCTCGCCTCTCGTCACCCGTCGCACGATGACGATGTTGATACTGACGAGGCGACAGATTGGGATGAGAGCGAGGTTGCTGAAGAGAGTGGGCGACTCGTGAAGGCGAGGGCAGTGACGCGTGAGGGACGGCGCGTGCGAGAGGGTGGGTACGGCGCGTGCGAGAGGGTGGGTACGGCGCGGCGCGGGCCAGGGTCTTCTCGAGCGCGATTGAGCGGCCGTTGGCCCGCGCTCCCTGAGCGCACAGCACGTCCTCGCCACTCGTGACCCGTTCGCGTCGCCGCCTGAAGCGGGGCTGGGCAGTGCCCCGCGCGCGCGGGCGGCCCACGAAGGATGTCTTTCGCTTTAAGGGGCGTACGTGGCGCCTGCGAGTGGGCTTTTATGCGCCGGGGACTCGCTGCTGGCTCTCACGTTTCAACACGACGAGAAGTTTAGTGTTCTGGAGGACTGAAGGAAACGGCTCTCGAAATGGGAGGAGAAACTCTGAAGGGGAGTGAGATCGTATTTATAGAGGCGGTCGGTGCGCTGTATGGGCCTGTGGCTGAATCGGCGCGTTTATTGGCTCATCAATAGGAACTTGGGTCATCTCTGCTTTCTAACCGTTTTTCACAAATCTGAACTGCTCACCGTAGACCATAACGATTTTGTGAACGCAAGTACCTGTTTGTTCTTTTTGAATTACAGAGGGAAGTCGTGAATATAACTTCTTAATCCACTGCTCCTCGAATATTTGGTAACTCTGTAAAACGATCTCCACTCGTCCTTCATAGTAACAATGCTACACATATTTGTGAGAATAATAAAATCAATTTGGCAATTTCTTTGTTGGTTGTATTTCTACCATTATTGGAACTTATTTTCAAATTACCGTCTGTCCATTTCCATTTGTTTTTCTTTCTTCTTTTTTTACGTAATTCATATGAAACTTTTGTATCATGCTGCCAAATTATTCTATTCAAAACGGGCGATTCTATGTAAAAACTCCGAAAACGTATGTTAAATATCTAAAAACCGTTGAATCCCATCTTGAACTGCAGAAGCTGAATGCGAACCACTTCCTACACGACAACAATTCTATTTCGTGGAGATACGTCACTTGGAAATAAGCTCTTCAATCGCTGGCAAGTACTCCCATCGCCAAACATCGTCGACAGCAGAACCGTCTCTGGCACTCATAAGTAAGCACCGACGACGTCGACGCCACTTGCATTACGCGAAACGAAAGCCCAGCATCCCCATCTCGTGCCGAAGAACACACCGCACCGGATATGCACATCGGTCACGGCGGCCGCAACGGCGGCGGCGGATTTAGCATTCCGCCCGCCGGCGGCGGCGGCGGCATCAGCGGAGAGGGGCAGCTGCCGCGGCGCCCATATCCCTCGCCTTATTTGGCGGCGGCAGGCAACGCCGCTCTCTATTCTGACGCCGCGCATTGTGCCGCTTAGGGGCCTGATGTACGCGGTTTACGCTACAGCGGCCACGGGACGGGGCGTTGCTCGCGGCGCCGCCGCGCGGCCCTCGCGACTGTTATCTGGCGCGGCGGCCGGCGCGGAGGGGGCGGGGCGGGGCGGGGCGTGGGCGTGGAGAGGAGTGAAGGGGCGGTTTGAAGCAGGTGTGGGCCGAAGCGGACGTCAGCGCGAGGAGGGGGAGGGGACGTCCTGCGCGGGCGGAGGGGAGGCGGGTTCGGCGGGACGGTGTAGAGCGGGACTGGGCGCGGCAGGATGGGCGGGGTGGAGCAGAGAGAGGGCGGCACTGGCCTGCGCTGAGGGGGATCGAGCGGAAAAGGGGGGCAGCGTGGAGCTGGGCGGGGTTGGGAGAGAGTGGGAGGGATGGGGTGGGGTTGAGCGGAGGTAGAGCGGTGCGGTACGGCGCGGGCGCGGCGCGGCGCTGGTCTCCGAGGCGCGGCGGGGAGGGCGGGGCGGGCGGGGCGGGCGGGACGAGGCGGGGCTGAGTGGTCACCGAGGCGGGGCGGGGCCGGGCGGGGTTAAGGCGGGAAAAGGCGGGGAGAAGAGTGGAGTGGCGCGGCCACGTCGTGGCGAAGGGAAAAGGGAAGGGAAAGGAGGGCGGTGCTCTGAGGCGGAGACCTATGGGTGGCAGGGAAGAACAAAACGGATTGCTATTAAGAATGTGTGTCTGGATGGGGGAGTCACGGATTTCTCGTGGCTATCAGATCCCTGTTTGTGACTGCTTGTCGGAGGGGGTGTTCCGATTTCTCTCGTAATATCAATCCGATTTTAGGACACGTCACGTTTTCAAGTTTCTCTAAATGTTTGTTAACGGCATTTTTGTGAGTATTTTAGTGCTTGAATAAGGCAAAAAAACGGAATGTGCTGAAACGTACCCAAAGAATTGCAAGGAAATACATAAGAGAAGTCACGACGGTCACACGTTGTAGGAACTTCGACATTACTCGACTTCTTGCACAAATGCACGTAAGCGTACACTAACATGCAGATACCTGCATGACATTTCACGCCTCATTATCGCCTCTCCATTAGCACATGGTGGCACAAACATTCGTGGATGCATACGCGAAAATCAACACATCTATATCAGTTCTGCTGGTTGAAAAAAGTAGGAGTGCCGTCCCTAATTAAACTTGGAACACACGAGACAGAAAAAAATCACACGTAGTATGTCTGAGTCATTGCCTAATTAGTATAAGACAGACTGCGATTGAAAGCCACCTTTCATTTCTCGTTTTGTCTACGACAGAGTTGCCCACATGGTTATCATTACGTGTTGCTAACACCCTCGTTGAGATCAGTTGATATGTAAAATGACAATATGTGAAGTGCGATAGAAAGCCATCGTACGACGCGCGCATCGTAAGCACATTATAGCAGAACAACATTGGATTTATCGCGATGTTGCGAATTCCTTTCTAACACATTCCGTACATGGACTCCAAATGAGCACATGCACTGAGAGGTGACGCATGATCATACCCCCGGCGGTCTCGCACCGTGGGGAAACTGTGGTTATCGGCTCGCGCGAAAGAGTTGGCGGAAGGAGGGCGCTAAACAGCACAACGCACAAAGGGTTAGATGTCCACTAAAAGTGGTACTAATTATGGCATCTAACAAACATTTCACATAAATGTTTCGGGGGACGCTGAAACTAAATATAACAATAGATTTTGCCGTATATATGTTTTTAAAAGCGACTTGCTTATGTAGAGATATTTTAATTATACAAATTAGAAATATCAGAGACGAATACTAAAATGCTTAACCGGATTTTCCGCGGTTGTAGATGTAGTTCCCATCCGATTTAGTGTTTTATTTTAAATAATTTTGTTATATTTAATGCTAAATTTAATAATAATAATAATAATAATAGTTATTTGTTCATTTCTAGTTATTTTTAACGTAATATATAGGGTATGCAAGTGAAATATTGCATGGTTTTTATTTCTGATCAGTGCTCTATTTCCATTGATATCATATCCTCATAATCAACTAACCATGGCCATCTTTCACCCATCTCTGCTACGGTTCTAAGGCTTCGGTCATAGTGGAGTCGATTTTGAGCAAAGTTTTGGTCCGCCGACGTCGGACCAACCGAACAAATCTTCGTCCAAAAATCAAACATATATTAGTCCGCCAGCCAAAGTTTTCCGACGTCATCGGAAGAGGTCGTTTGGGTTAACTGGTTGACTACGATCATTTCCGTTTACCATGTATTCAAACGAATCCAGCACATCGAGATAAAACGTCTGAAGTCACGCGACTGACTGCGCGAGGTGGTTCAGGGCATCAGTTGATGTCACTGCAGTGCATCTGACCGGGAGGTCCTGGGGTTTCGAGTCCCGACAGTGGCAGGATTTTCGACACTAGCCAGATACCTAGTCGAGTTCTGTCGGTGTCTGGGGGAGAATTCTAACGGCCGGCTGCTATGGCCGGTAGTTTTCCGTAGTTTCTCCGATCAATACCAGATGAATGCCGCAGCAGTACCCTATCGAACGAGCCACGGACCGCGGCACGATCTTTCCCACCCATTCCTTGTCCTATAACACACTCTTACATGCACTACACTACCACACTCGCCCGGAGACCGGTTGGGGGCTTAGAGCTTGTCCTAGCTGGAGTCGTGCCCAGCTGGTGGGAGATACCTAGTTGGGAAAACCCCGCTAGCTGACGGTAGGTCGGCTCCGGATCTCGCCCATCCAGCGGGCAAGATCACCGCCATTTGCAGAGCAAAAAAACATGCACAACACTTACGGATCAATGGCATTAGCAGTTGACGCGCCCGACTAGAGCTATTAGTAATCCGTTAATCGGCCTTGAATCACTAGTAATCAATCGGTCTTGAATCACTAGTAATCAATCAGTCGGCCGACCGAAATTTCATCCCAAATCAGCTCCTCTCTGACAGTCGCTCAAGGCTTATGCAGTAGTATCGTAATTAAGACGCAGTGACGATTTCGTCATCGCTTTTGTGCTCCGTTTCGCGGTCCGCTACCCCACTGTGCGCAGTCTTTACGTGGCGCGGCACAGTGGGGGGGAGGGGGGTTCCGCGCGTCGTGATGTGGAACCGATGGGCCGCGCGGTGAAGGGGACATTATCCACGGCGGTTCTCGCCGTGCGGGCGCGGGCGCGGGCGCTCGCGCGTGTTCGCTCGTCTCTTCCGACGCTGCGAGTGTCAAAAGGCTCCGTGCGCGCCGCCCGCCCCGCGCCGCCCCAGACCCTGCAATTGAGTGGGCCCTGGCGCCGCCGCCGTCTGCGGGGCCTCGCGTTCCCCGACCCCTGCAATTGCGTCGCCCGCCCTCCGGTGCCTGCCCGGCGATTAGCGAGGCCGAGTGGCCGGCCGCCTGGCTGCCCGGGTCGCCCCTGTCGCAGGCCGACTCGTCTGCTTGCCTTCTAATGGCGGTGCCGTGACCTGAGGAGGACTGATGAGTGAAGGATGGTAAATGACCATCAAAACGGAAAGGAAAGACCGGGGCTCTATTTACTTATTTTCATTTATACTTTTTTACTGATTACAAAGTATTTTCATTCAGCCGAATGGCCGGCCGCCCGAATCTCCTCAGTCGCAATCCTCGTCTGCATACCTTATAATGGTTGCGCTATGATCTGCGGAGGACTGAATGAAGAACGTCATAAGGTCATCAGAACGGAACGGAAAGTGCGGGATTCTTTAGAGCCATGTTTGTTCGTTATGCACGGTTGTTTTCTGGGTGACGAGGTACTGCTTCAAATGTTTCACTGAATTTATGAACAAATGAATAATTTTTATTCAGACTTTTTCAAATACAAATTCTAATACACGGATTAAGAGTTAAATAGTTAATAGTTAAAGAAAAAATTTAAAAAAAGGTTAACAAAAAGTTAAAGGTTCAAAAAAAGAGAAAAATGGAGATAATAGCTGAAGAAAAAGCTAAAAAAAGAAGAGAAAGGGGGAAGAAAAAAAGGGGAAAAAGAAGAAGAAAAAAAGGGAAAAAAGCATTTAATTTGGATCTGCAGTGTTCTGCTCCGTGAGTGACGAGTGTGGCACCTGTGAGTGCGAGTCCGGTACTGCTCCGGTATTTTAATTAGAAGACGCGCCTTGGGTCTTAAAAATTATTTTTATCCGAAGCCTGGGAACATCGCTAGCAGGCCAAAGTCGGATTAATCTAAAATTCTAAATACATATATACAATCGGAAGAGGTACATACCGTGCTGCTAGCATTCTGTGAGACAGTCCCGGGTTCAATTCCCTCAGAGGCAAAATTTAGCTGTAGCTTTTAATACAAATCTTCTCAGTTTCTGTAGCTGTGTGACGAAAGAAAGTTCAGGCAGGCCAAATAATCTAGGCACGGTAATGGGAATACGTCATGCTCGCTACATGTCTCCCTTTCCCCTGGCGTGCACAATAAAAAAGATGTCGCAAGCCTGGGAACATCGCTAGCAGACAAAAGTCGGATTAATCGGGCCCTAAAATTCCAAAAACATATATACAATCGGAAGATGTAGCATCATGGTTGACGCTTTGAAACCAACATATCCCTGATTCGCTACATGATTCGTGTAGCCGAACTCGCCCTAATTTTCCTCTGCTCGCTCCCACTTGCGCTGGCGGTCGAGCCCGCAGGCGTGTGGGCGTGTGGAAGGGCCGATGGCGCGGACTATGAGAGTGTGTAATAGTGATGCGACATTGATAACAAAACATCGATGTTACCAAACATCCATGTTCGAAATTAATACGTCGATGTTAATAATATATCAGCTAAAAACCATCGATGTTTTTTAACATCGATGTAACATCGATTTTGTAACATCGACTGTGTTAATTCGGCGAATAGGGTTTAGGGAAGACGAGCAAGGCCCTAGACCCACATCGCATTCGTTTACCACCTGTCAATGTGCGAAATGAATATGAAGAGGCATGTCGGTCATCTCAAGCGAGAGAGCGAGTTTGGTCAGTGAAGATAGTACAGAGTTCCTTTGGTTCCAACATGGACTAACACCATCAGTTATTATTTCATATTTTATCTTTTGTATTATGGTTATGATTGGAATTTTTCATTCAGAATCAAAACATCGAAGCCGTAAAAACATCATGTATAAAACATCGATTTTAAAGAAACATGGACGTTAATATATCGATATTTAAAACATCGATGTTTTGAAAACATCGACATCGATGTTTTGACATCGAACCACTCTCATTGTTGGGCAAGGCAATTGCATTGTAAGGCAAGGGCATTGTAAGGCAATTCAATTCAATTCAATTCAAAATTGTTCATTTTCATTCGCGATTGTGAATTTCACTCATATTCCCGAATTCACATATATTCTCTATAAATAAGTAAGTCCAAAGCTGATTGGACAAAATACTGGATAATCCGAATATTCGAGCTGAAAAATCAAACCTCCGCAGTAGGACCAGGAGCAGCAATCAATAAAAAGAAACTCCAGAGAACGAAGAAGAACATTCCCACGTGATAACTCACGCGAATCTCGAGAACACGCCTCACCGATCGAACTCCCCGACCGATTAGTCGCGCCTCCTCCCCTGTCCCCCTCTCACCTTCCCATGTCCGCGTGACCACGAGGAAAACGCCCGTCCCGGCCGCTGACCTAGCCCTCGACGCTCGCACCTCCAAGCCAGGCGCGACGTGTCCTCCAGCGTCCCCAGCATCGTCCTCATCTTCCGAGCGTCGCTCGCGGTTCTCAGAGGATCCTCTGAATCCTCTGCCTTTGCTGTTCCTCTTTGCTCGCATCCTTTGCCTCCTCTTTTTCCTCCTTTCGTTCTCTCGTTTCCTTCTCTTCCTCTTCTATCTACTCCTTTTCTTTTCCTCCGATTCCTCTACCTTTTTTCCCTCCACCTTCTTCCGCCCCCCTTCACCCTTTAGCTTCCTCTCCTTTCATCTTCTTTTACTCCTTCTTCCTCTTCCACTTCCACCTCCTCTTCCCCCTCTTCTTCTTCCTCCTCCTCTTCTTCTTCTTCCTCCTCCTCTTCTTCCTCTTCTCCTTCCTCCTCTTCTTCCTCTTCATCTTCCTCCTTCTCTTCAATACCCTCCTCTTCTTTCTCATCCTTGGATCATCCTTTCTCATCCCTGACGCCGTCGCGTCGTTTTGTTTGAGCGGCGCTAATGTCCCAAAATCGGCGTGCGCCGACATCACGAACGTGGACGTCGTCATCGTCGCCGTTGCTGACGGCGGCGGTGGTGGGGCAGGTGGAGGCGGATGCGGACGCGGAGACGTCCGAGGTGCTGATCGCTAAACCTAGCTCGTCATTGGCGCGTACCGACACGGTGTTCCAGTCGGCTGTGAATTCGGATGTGACTGAGGGATAATCACTCGGGCAACCGCACAGAAACTCTTCCCGGAAGAGAAATGTTTCTAGACAAATATTCAAGTATCGAGTCAACTTCTCGTCAACGTATGAAAACGAAGTAATTATTATTTTTAAAAGTGAAAATAAATAATACAATTTTCCAAATTCGCATATTCAAACTACAGTCAAATAACTACGTAGATGTGGTTCTTACCAATGTTTTCTTTTTAACTGATAACTATCTTTCAATGCCTTGGAAGTCGCGTGGAAGTCAAGATGTAGACTACCGTGATTGTACGATAATTTTTTACTTCATGCGGCAAATCTGGTAATGCTGTTTAAACAACTATAAATGTCCTTACCGATTATACGAAAAAGTCGGGAAGGGGAAGTTCACCTTATTTATACAACATCAACATATAATTTGTAAATCAATACGAAAATGGCAATTCACTGTTGTAAAAGTTACTGTGTTACAGTTCTTCTCTTACGACATGACAACAGTCTGTTAGAAAAATTTATATTTGTTGGGTAAGGACCGCTGAATTAAGTGATTTTTTTTGCTGAAAATCAAAAACGGAAGATCATGTTATCTGCATTTTATCAAATGCCTATAAAGAACAAAAGTTTTCTCCATACCTGAAATGTAATTCGACAGTTTCACAAATTAATCGACTATCTATCGTGTTTGCACCTTCGTCATATAATCCGCCCGTCAGATAATAACTGTTTCGCTGTTACAGAGACAGATATTATTTGCGAGTTCATTCTGAATTAGCAAAGTATTTTTTCATCAGTTTTTCTAAATGAAGACTCAGTTGATTTGGTAACATCAGTAGATTTTGACATTTGGATAACGCGCTTGCAAATGGTATTTCAGGTTGTAATCCCCACTTCGATATTAAACTAAGCATCGCAGCCAATTCTATTAATACCTTCATCATCGTTCAGTTCAACTAAATGCGGATATTCGGAATTGCCACTCCCGGTGGAAGGAACGTATTTCTGAGTGCCTATTAAACCGAATTAATTGAAGTTGATGATGTGCGGATTTTCTAGTACCCATATCCTCGATGGGGATACTATTTTGGAGTGCTAAGTTACCCTTCTTCAGGCATCTCAGAAGGTTTATATTTATTACGTGGCCTTAAAGCTTCACAAATAATAAATATGAAAAATCGTCCAATATCGTGACAAGTATTCCACAACTCCTTCCCGCTGTAATAACATGTTAATATCTACGTTATTCAAATGTCAACTACTGAATTTTCAAATATAGCACGTGCAATATTCATTGTCACACAGTATTATAAGAATATATAAAATCAGGTTACGTTAATATTTTAACTTCATAATTTTCCGCCCCCTTAATTACCATTGTTCTTGCTATTTTTCTACAAATCTGTCACTGAAGCGCAAATAATGCACAGAGGCAAATTTTTCCGGACGCTGGGCCACGCTCTATGCGGTCGGACGAACGTTAGGTCCTGTGCACTGCAAGTGCTCGGCCGAAAACTTTCTTCGCCCAGGCCAAACAAACGACTGGAGGTGGCCGGCGGGAGGGCGGGGCAGGGTCGGCGGGATAGCGAGGCAGGGGGGGCGGGGTTTGAGTTGGCGGGGCGGGAGGGGAGTTGCTGCCGAATGCGAGGTGGGCGACGCGGGCAGCGCGGGCGAGTGCTGACGCTGCGCGACGCGACGCGGCGCCGGCGGCGGTGCTCCCGGCGGCGCACAGTGGGGCAGACACGCACAAAACATGGCCAAAAATGGAAATCAGCCACCTCTATTTTAAAGTAATGCTAAATACGCACGTTGCCTACGTTGTGTTCTTTTCTAAGAATGTATTGGGTTGTTTAACTTGACTATCGTTAATATTAAATATATTTGAAATTCACTTACTTTCGAATTTCAGAATATAATACGAAAATATTCATATCTGAACCCTCTGCATAACCACAGTGTGTCATTTATCTGGAATTCGGTTATCCAATCGGCATCTTCGTTACAATTTAATTTTTTTCACAGTGAACCTCCCGAGACTGCGTCTTAGAATATCAAAAGTCAATTCGCCCTTGATGTAGTAAGTCGCAGTAGAGGTCGGATTTATCTACTTGCTACAGGATGGTCGTGGGCTGCTCGGATTAGTAATTTTCCATGGTTTCTCCGATACCAGGTGAATGCCGAAGCGGGAACTTATCAAATGAGCTTCAGTCTGCGTGCGTATTTCCTTCCTCGAGAGCCAGAGATTCCCCTTGCTGAAAAGGTGGGTCACGTGATATACACGTGTGTCAGGATGAAAGCTAATTTAACGACGAAATGAATAAAATTTTGAATTATAAATAATATTTTTCTAATCTCAAATACATTAAGTAAAAGCATAGATACGATTTCAGTTTTTACTGAACTTTGACTTTCTATTTACTTCTTGAGCTTTTACATTTTTTAAAGCAAACGATACGTCCAGATTTCTGTGGCAAATGCTCCACTGTTCTGCGCCGACAGCAGGTGGGCGGGTAGGCGAGCGGGCCGGTGGGCTGGCGAGGTATCCGACGCAGCAAGAAACAGGTAGCCGGCGGCGGAGAGCGTGCCTGGGGGGAGCACGACACGCCGGGACCCGTGAGGCTGGCCCATGGAAGGGTCGAGGGGTACGGGGCGCGGGGCGCGGCGGGAGAGGCCGAGGGCCAAGGGCAGCGTGACGTGGTCACGGTCGGACGAGAACGGAGGGAGACAACGAGACGGGCCGGGCCTCCATGACGCCGTGAGTTGCACCATCAGGGTTGGATATACACATTTGCAGGCTAAGTATATGCCAAGGGCCACCAATAACAAACATGAATATTAATTCATAAATACGAAAATATGTTAGATATTTTATTAACGATACACAAAAATAATTAAATGAATTCATATTTCTTAAATGTATTCAAGTTATATAATAAATCGCGTTTATTATTTGAATATTAAATTTGTTAATTGAAAAGTTTCTAGTTTTATTTTCATATTGATTTTGATAACACATGTTCAATATTTGAATTTATTAGGGGCCTTCATTATATAGTCATGCTTATGGCCTCTGCACATATTAAACCGACCCTGTGTAGCAACTATCCATTTCACCTAAAAACACGTGCTCTTTCAGCCAGCGAACCCGGAAATCTTCGTGAAAAAACGGAATCCTGAGGTAGCCGGGGAAATGGTCTTGAAACTCGTTTTTTCCTCTTCATTTGCGCAGCTGAATCATGCAGGAAAATTCCTTAACTACGCAAGCACTGAAATGTCGCATTGACTCCTGTTGTCCCGTCCATAGCCAGCGTTAACTATCGACATAGGCCGCCGGGCCACTTGCGTTGCGTTATTTAAAATGATGTCGGCACGCGTTCAGTTAATTCTCTTGGAGGACTTTTACGCCACACGCATATGGCGCCAATCGCTTGGCGTCGGTTGATGGCTGCTACATCGCCCCAACAAGCAACACCTGGAGAGCTTCCCACGCCGAGAGAGCTAGAGAGAGTGTCGCATCCAATGGCGACTGCTCCTTAAGGACTCTAGGGCTGCCCCTCCCCAGGAAATCAATTACGGGAAAAGTTGCAGAACGTATTAAACTTACACTAAATAAATTGTTTCGTTTGTTCATTAGGGCATTTTTGAAGACGAATTCAATTCCATGCGCCCGCGTAAGTGAATGATCAATGTTTTTAGAATGGGCTGCATTGGTAATTATCGTGTCATTGTTCGCAGCTGGTGCATGCTATGCCAGTGGTTGCAGGAGGAAGAGTGAGGTACTCAGAATTTTTGGGGAGGGGGACAGCATATTGCTATGGGTGTTTAGTTCAGCAGAGACTGCGCCTATTGTGGGCATTTCGTTCTCGAACGAGATGCACGTGGACCACGTGCTTCATTACGAGCTCAGATAGCTGGAGGAGCCACACAATAGATTGGATGGAGTGTGAGACAGAACTTCGAAAATGGATGCTCTCAAGCGTGAACAATTACAAAAACTGAAATACCAAGCAGCCACATTGCTAGCCACCCTGTTTTATATGCAATGGAAACATCCTCACCCCGTGGCAACACGATCTCACGCACTTGCGTCTTCGTAAAAAATAGTTTCATTAGCGTCTTCTCGCTCAGGAAGCACGCTGTAAAACATGTCACGTACCTCAAAATGATACACGTGCTGCGCTCTATACAAGACGGTTCCTGTATTGAATACTCTTTCTCCATTTGAAGGAAATCGTAAAAGTGCTTACCGAGGTCGTGTCTCTAATGCCACGCTTCGTTTGCATGGTTATAAACGTACGAATGAAAAAATTCCGAAGGGCTTTAAGGGAGCGCAGAAAAAATTAAGTGGTGCGATGGAAGAGAGGACACAGTGGATGGAACAACCTTACTGGAAAAGTCAGGAAGCTGTAGAGAAACACGTGTTTTTGACGTGGTCCCGCCCATTGCTTCCCCATCCGGAAAATTTGCTTATTCAGGTGTGAAATTTGCATAGCTATTTTCGTAGAATGCTAGGTTGTTACTGGGAATGAATTCAGGTGTCTAAATGAACTCTGTTGAGACTTGCAGAAAATGTAAAACGCTGAAAGCGTGTTTTGATTTAATTAGCATATTAGCACGGAATGAATGAGAAAAGAATCACACTCCATGTCATAGACAATATCTAAAAAAAATCTACAGAGGAATAGTAGAGGTGTTTACATTTACAGCACTTTTAATGTAGTGATCTATCTCTTTTATTTAGCTTGTCAACAGCTAGAAATAGATCAGACGACACCAATACAATGGAAGAGTCGGTGAAGGCAACGAAAATGGGTGAGCAACAAAGGAACTGGATGAATGACTGAAACAATACAGATATCTGAAAGAACAAAGGCAGAGAATTCGGAGGCAAGAATAATGGAATGGTATGTGGCTGAAAACAGTCCCATGGGACTGTCCCATGAGGCTGTAGGATCAACGTTGCCCCGGGAGAGGGTAACGGCATAGCAGCGACCGGCGGAGCCAGTAGGGCGGTGAGAGCCACCCGGTGAAGGGCTCAGTCTCGACGACGCGGGGGGGGGATGTTGATGGGTGAAAGGCAGCGGGGGCGGCAGGGTTCCTACAGCCCCTTCCCCTGCGGCCTCTCCGCACGACGGAGCCAGCGGTCTGCCCCCGGGCATGGTGCCGGCACACGCGGCCCCGCGCCACTGCCACAATCTCCGCCGCAGCCACCATTACCTCCGCCACAAACGTCCCTGCCTCCACCACCGCCGCCTCCGCCGCCTCCGCCGCCTCCGCCGCCTCCGCCGCCTCCGCCGCCTCCGCCGCCTCCGCCGCCTCCGCCGCCTCCGCCGCCTCCGCCGCCTCCGCCGCCTCCGCTGCCTCCGCTGCCTCCGCCGCCGCCACCGCCTCCGCCGCCGCTTCCGCCGCGCCTCCGCTGCCACCGCCGCCACCGCCGCCACCGCCGCCACAACCGCCACCATCGCCACAACCGCCGCCGCCACAGCAACAGCCACAGCCACCGCCATCTAGATGAGTCTTGGGAGAGGCCTCCGCCGCCTGCGGGAACGGTCTCCGTCACCCTCGCCGCCCGCATCGCCGCCGGCCGCTTCCCCGCCGGCTACCTGAGGTCTGGGCGCGGGAACGGCACGACCGGGCTGCTATCCCTTCTCCCTCTCCAGGCCACCCCGCCCGCACCCGACGCCCTCGGCGCCACGCCTTTGTTCTGAGCTCCCAGGAAATGGTCTCGCGGGAGACGCCCCGACTTCTCAGAGAAATGATTCGGGCCATGATTTGGAAATGCTTGCCGAGGTATTTCTTGATGCTGGACCATTCATCGTTCCTAAACCGTTTCAAAAAAAAGGAAATAAAAAGTTAACCTGTACTTTTTTCGCCGTGAACTTTTAATAAGTGGTATGCAGTCAAATGTTTCTCCGCGAAGTTGACGTGCGCACTTAAAAAAACACGTACTAGTGATATGACTTCTGAAAATGCTCGGATGATTTTGACCGAGATATTTAAATCTATTTTAGGACCGTAACATATTCTCACCTGTAACCAGGAACGGAACGACTCAACACATTTGACGCACTTTCTAAGTCTAAGACTACTGTTACTCATGGATTTTATCGTGATTCGTTGTCATGTAACGCGAGCGAAATATCCCTCATTCACGAGCTACGGTGCAGACGATGTGTCCACGCGTTGGAGACGGGAATAATCTGACGTTTGATTACCGAAAACCATTACAACTAACCGTGTCATCGCGAAATCACGGCGCAAATTTTTTCGCAGCGACGTCGGAACGCGGCGTTCGAAAAGAGCGGGTTCCGTCGCCGGGAGGAAAAGCTCAAAAACCGAATCGGGAACATTTTCTGGCGCGCCGCGAATGAGACAGCCTGGGGCGAAACCGAACCCCCCCCCACCCTTTCCTCATCCCACCCTCCCTCCCGCCCCGCCAACCATCCTCCACCGCCGCGCCGCGTCCAGTGTACTTTGCAGGAACAAATGATACAGACGCGAGCGGAAAAGCGCGTTGCAGAGGAGGGGTGGATGTGGGGCGGGGGGGGCGGCTTTGCGGTCCGCTGGCACGCGTGCGACGCCCAGAGGGTGATGCCGCCCACGGGTGATGGCGCCCACCAGGCGACCATTACTGCGACGCATCAACACTTTATTTAGCGCACTCCCCGCGGCGGTGGACCGCCGGCGGAGCTGGGACGGGCTGCGGGGACATGCCGTGTTATGGTGCTTGTAGCGGTATGGACGTGCGGCTGGCGGTGGTGAGAATTACGGAAATACTGGGTATGCGATATATCGGGGAACGTATTGAAGAATCGGGGAAAATTGGAATCGCAGGTGAAAGAAATGTGAGAATCTTTTAAATCACATATGAATGCTGGCAATACGATGGAAGTGCAGCTGACAGAATACTGTGAAATTACAATGAGAAGGAACATTTCGAAAAGCAGAAACGCAAACTCTGCTCGTTTATACTTTTTACTTCTAAAATGAACGTAAACTTCAATGAGAAATAATCGTGTTAACTTATAATGAAGTCGTATATCACTAAATACGCTCATTTCTAACGCCACAACACGTAGCCCCTGTTGATTATATCTAATCAATAATCCGTGTTTCTAAAGACTTCACATAGCAAGTTTTGAAGGGTATTCAACATTTCGGAAACTATACCAGCCGTTGATAGTATGTGCGTGTAATTAGTCAAATAACGGAATAAAGAAATCACGTGCACTGCTATTTTCTTTAGGGGCTATAAAGGGTTGCGTGGCACCATTGACTTTCACAGACAAGGCAAAATCTAGCCAAACTCGAAAAAGAAATAGTTTCCAAGAAGGGTGCGTTCCCTACCTATTCTCTGAGGCCCGGCAGCAAAAAACGCGTCCCTCTTTTACCAGAAGGGTATTCGGTCACAACTCTTGACTGTAGCAGCGACTTTCCCTTCAACCCCTCTCATTCCCGCTTACACTCCCGCCCCCGGCCCGCCACTGCCCACATGCTGCCGCAAGTTTGCTCCCACCTTCGCCTCCGCTCCCCCTTCCGCCTCCACCCTCGCCTCCACCCCGCCCCGCCCCGCCCCGCCCCGCCACTGCTCCGCTCCCGCCTCCGCTCCCGCCTCCGCTCCCGCCTCCGCTCCCGCCTTCGCTCCCGCCTCCGCTCCCGCCTCCGCTCCCGCCTCCGCTCCCGCCTCCGCTCCCGCCTCCGCTCCGCCCCGCCCCCGCTCCGCTCCCGTCTCCGCTCCCGACTCCGCTCCCGACTCCGCTCCCGACTCCGCTCCCGACTCCGTTCCCGACTCCGCTCCCGACTCCGCTCCCGACTCCGCTCCCGACTCCGCTCCCGACTCCGCTCCCGACTCCGCTCCCGACTCCGCTCCCGACTCCGCAGCCGGTTATTTGACGTGCTGGGCGCGTGATTTCGGTAGCCACCGGTCTGTGAGAAAGCGCGGGCGTCAAATTACAGCCACTTTAAATAAACGCAGCCTCCCTCACGGACGGGAGGGGCGGGGCGGGACCTGGTGCAGGGCGGCGCCTTCTGCATTCCGCCCGTGCGTGACTGTGAGGCTACCGGGCACCGGCGCGCGGGCCGCCGCTGTTGTGGAGAGTCACGTGCTTCCGAGCCCTTCGCATTTTTGAGGAGTGAGTCCCGGTAATATATTATGCTCCCGTGAAATGAGATCAGGTTCTGGAAGTGTAAAAACATCGGTATTATTCATTTTCAAATTAGTTTCGGGTAAAAAAGGAGTATTATAACTTTCTATGCGTATTGTTAAATTTGTGTGTCTAGTAACAAATTATACAAGAACGTGCTCAGGCACCAATTGAATAGAAATACAACCCTTTTTCCTATTTTTTCTCCTTCTTGGTTTTAAAGTCTGTCCCAATATTTAGTATATTTCAAGTTTCACAGTTAGGTCCCGGATGTTTCATTATCACTCAGTCTGTGTAAATGTCAGCGTCAATATCATCGTTTAACGTTAGTTATCATTCGTATTATTTTCTTCATGGCACGTGCTTGATACTTGCTGGATTTCGCCCTCCCAATCCAACGTGACATTCGTGAATATTAATTACAATGCTGCAGAACATTACGTTTGGATGACTTCACCAAGGTAATCTGTCTCTTCCTTAGCTCTAGTGTGCCGCATTGAACAGACCACATTCGAGATATCGCCCGGCGCTGGATATGTGCATGCTCATAAATATCTCTTCTCGTGTGGTTACCGTCAAGTTCTCTTGGGGAAAAGCCGAGCATAGATCGCCAACGGCTGCCTGAAGCCTCGAGGTGACGCCATTCCCGTGCTACGCAACGCCCCCGCCCCCCGCCTCGCCACGCCCCCACCCCACCCCACCTCACACCGCAACCGCCACCGTTGCCCGCTTCCCCGACATATTTCACGAAGCAGAATTTTACAGTCGTCCATCACCGGTTAATTAGCCGGTAACTTGTCCGGTAAGCGTAACAATCTCACGGTTCAACGAGCCCGAATAATGCGATGTATGTCCTATAAATTGCACTCTGCGGAGCGGACGGTGTCAAGGCAGAAATATGTGTACACGCGAGTGCGGAGCCGGCGTCATCCATCTAACGCCCGAGGCCCGGCTCCTGCGCCGCGGCCGCGGTAGCAGCGGCGAGAGGCTGCGGCGGCGGCGGAAGCGGCGGCGGCGGCGGCAGTGGCGGCGGTGGCGGTGGGGCGGCGGCGCGGCGGCCGCCGCGCTGCCTCCGGCGGTGCCGCCCCCCGGCGCCCCGCTCCGCGGCCCCCGGCGCGGCGCGGAGCGGAGTGCGGGACGCGGAGCGGAGAGGGGCGGTGGCGCCGCGGGCGTCCCGGCGCCGCGCCGCGACGTGGCGTGGCCGGGCGGGCGAGAGGGCGGCGGGCGGCGGGTAGACGGGCGGGCGTGCCCCGCGGGCGACGCCGCCGGCGGGGTCACGTGACGCGGCGACGCCCCGATAAGAGGCGGCGGCGGAGGCGGGGAGGAGAGGCGGAGGGGGCATCCGCGAGGACTAGCAGGGCTGCGGAAACCGTGTGCGGGTGGCCTCACAGACTCCCGTGCGCTCTCGTTCGAGCATTCGAAAGATAGGATTTTGGTGCTTGGTTCAGATATTCCGTTGGTTAGCTTGATGAATATTCTGAATCGTCTTCGCTTTTCTCTACTTCCTTATATTTTCTTTGTGTATTCTTATTATCAGTGATTTTCTTATTTGGACTGATGATTTAGTCAAGACTCTCGCATTTGAATGAAAAAAGGTCATAGATGGTGATTCCATAATGAATACTATTTTCAGAAGTATTTTTTCCAACATGATTCATGACTGCAGGAAAGTAGTGAGCATACTATATAGATTCTCAAGTTCGTTCAAAAACTTCCATAGAAGAAGCGAAAAAGTATTATGAAATAATTGAATGTAATTTAAATTGCGCTCCATCGACATTCTTTGTTTGATTCACGGAGAGACTTAAGTCAGTGGATTCTCGATCGTATTGATATTTTTTCATAATATTGCTCAGTCATAAGGAGACTCGAATCCTAGAACCTGCCGATCAACAAGACTGCGCAAGGATCGGCGTTGCGGCTGACCTATTCCACCCGGTTTGTAGTGGGAGCTAATGTTATTTCCCGATGTCACTGTGCTGAGCAGGGGCTGGTGAGCAGACAGCGCGCAGAAGATTGCCGGGGCGACGGTGGCAGCTGCGGCGGCGGCGCATGGCCACCCCTGCGCGTGGCCGCGGGGGGCACCCCAGGGATGCTGCGCGGCCCAAGACGCACGCCCGTTTCCCACGGAGCCTCAGCCCCCGCGCCCGCGCCCACCACCAGCCCTCCACGCCATTCCAAATTTCCTACGCAGCGCTCCCGCCGACCCGCCCTCGCCCTCGCCTCCGCGCAGCAGACTTTTATTTTTGCTTTTCTGTTCATTCTATTCCATTCGCCATCATTCTTATTTCCTTCTCTCTGTGTCTCTCTCCCGCCCTATCTCTCTCCTTCTCTCCCCCTCTCTCCCCTCTCTCCCCTCTCTCCCCCTCTACTTCTTTCCCTCCCCTTCTCTCCCTTCCCCTCTCTCCCTCTCTCTCTCATGCACACACATACCCACACACATACACGCGGGCGCATACACACCTCCATGTATTCTCTGCCCCTTTTAGACACTCTCTTTAATTTTCACCCCCAATCTACTAGGTGGCATTCATCAACTATTTTTACACTATTACGCTCACGGAATACAGGCCAATAACAGGCGAGATTTCGTCAGACATCAGCTAAGCGGAACTGTCATCTTCAAAGAAGTTACCAGGTTGAGATTACTACTTTTGTTGTTCATCTCTATATTTGATAGATCATGAGACTTGAATTTAAGTGGATTCGTTCTTTTGTGTCAACTTTTACTTGTGTACTCGTTTGCACCATAGAGGAGAGATACAACTAGAGTGCGCGTGAGCCACTGCGCAGGTTTCAACATGAGGTGGTCGTAAGTCACGTGACTTCGGGACACCGGCAGCTCGTGCTGTACGCTGCTGTATGTAGCGTTTCGTGCTGTTTGCTGTTTGTGGTGCTACAGTGGTAATTATTTTGGGACGTTGTGGATATTTGTTCACTGCTTACGATCCAAAATTCTTTTCTTTTCAAGAAGTGCAATAACAATTTAACTTTGCAAATTGTGTTCCACAGGATGAAACAACTGTGTTACATGTCAGTTCATGCCAGTATGCAAGTGTGCCACAAGTAATGATCCTGAACTTGGCAGTGAGGTACCAACTGACCATAAGTACTTGCCATCAGTACACAATCTTGAAACTAGATTGTCTCCCTATGTTGTGGACATTGTAACTTATATTGGAAAAAAAATTAGTTAGAAAGTTGCAAAAGTCTCTTGCTTATGTGAACTGTAAGCTTAGTTCTTTGCTGGACTGATACTGATGAGGATCATATTCCTTCATTCAGAGGAAAGATGATATGGACTGAAATACCTTTCTGCAGATGTTATAAAAATCTGCAAAAGAGCAGAGGTAGAAGTAAGAATACTTCAGGGGAGAGGTGACATTTTTAAAAAGGCAGCATGTAGTACAATTGTAAATAGATGTCTGAGAGAATTTGTGAATAGTTCTGTTTTTAGTAATTTAACATATCATATTATTGGTCAAGAGGTCATAATGAATCACAGGATGTATTTAATAAAGGCAATATTGTTTAAATATATTGACATACGATTAAAACATTTAGGAAGAGAGCACACCCAAATTTACCAAAAAAATAGTATGGATCAGTTAACAACAATGATTTTATTTAGATGACATTAATCCTATGTGTATTTACTGGTGTAAGTTGTGTTTATAGTATGTTAGAGTTAGTAATTTGTATGATTGTAGTTGATTTTATTAGTAAATTCTTTGAAAAATATGTACTTTACCTTCCAGGTCAAAGACCCTCATTTCTATCAGGTTTTTTGTCCAGTTTTCCTGATCCATTGAGCAAATGCTGAGATGTCCCCTTGTTTTGCTTTTGGATATAAATGTAGCTTCAATACGCCTGTGTTTTCTTGAGCTTACTTGCTACTAGTGGTAGGAGTAAAGCCAGTGGCATGTTACTGTTGTTAGTAATACAAAGAAAAAAAATAAAACATGCAGTTTGTTTATCGATGCAAATAGGTTTTATATAACTTGGGAGGGAAAATGTCAAATGTTATAGTTAAAATATTGGGAAGAGCTTTTGAAGCTCAAGAAAATGAGTGCAGATGGAACTTTTCCCCATATATCACATACAGTTTTTACTGTTTTTTGACTAAATAAATCAAAGGTAAAAGCCTTTTTTCCCTCTATAAATCCTTGAAATATCATTTTGATAACTTGCTATTATAAATGTCACTGATGTGGATCTTCAATAGTAGAATGCCTAACATTGAGTAATAACAGAAATTTGGATTAATGCATCCCATGGAGTTAATTTTACAAATATTTTTATTTATAGACCTATGTAATTGTACTTGTAAAACAGGTTTAGTGGAGTATGCGGTTGAAAGTGACAAGTTTGACAAAAATCGGAATTTTCATGTACTTGAGCAAATAGAGCAGAAAAACTTAAATTCACTTTTCTGCTATAAACAACATTTTTAGGGTTGATTAATAATGAGAAAAAAACGCTGGAATGAAACATCTTACGTACGTATAAAAATAAAATCATTTAATGCGAGACGGGTTTTTCTTGTAGATGCCACCTAGCTGTCCCAAAGTCACGTGACACTGGCGCGAGAGATGTTGATACCCGGCCGGGCCTTCTGCGCAGCTCGGTGCGCACTCTAGTATATCTCTCCTCTATGGTTTGCACTCATTGTGTTTCGAGCAGAGTCAAAATGGAAAGAACGAGATTCGGAGAGTTTTCTGACTAAGAAGGTCCATAAAATTTTAGTTTTTAACACTACGTGTTTAATATTTTTCATGTAGTATGAGCATAGTGTCCTAATATAAATCAACTATTCATACGAACAACAAACTTCAAAACACCAACTT
This sequence comes from Acheta domesticus, assembly GCA_031308135.1. Lineage (NCBI taxonomy): Eukaryota > Metazoa > Arthropoda > Insecta > Orthoptera > Gryllidae > Acheta > Acheta domesticus. Next base: position 52,184,840 of record JAHLJT010008446.1, read on the forward strand.
AATACGTTGTGTTTTAAGGTATCACGAAACAGCTCAAAATTCTACCTAAGATACAACACAGGGCAAAATACACCAGAATGAATGAGGTGTTCACGGGAAAAGCACAGAACTGCACATAATAACGGAGAATATTAGAGAAACCGTTTTATTTGCTTCCGATGACATCAGAAGAAACAAAAGCATAAGGACATGATAGCCAACCTTGACAATACCAGAACTTTTACGCAGAAGTAAAGCGTAGCATCTGAATTGAAGTCATGCAAACAGCTCCGCTGGATAAGCCGGAGCGAACGTAATTTTTGAGTGAATTTATTAAGTTGTATGATGAATTGTGAATTCTCATGCTAATAAGTTTGCTCTGTAGTTGACGTGTGAAGTTTCACCACTACAATTGCTATAGACCCGGAAAATTCAAATACACAACAGACAAATAATGTTCAATATAATAATATATTTCCACTGTGTCCTTATCTCTCTCGTGATATCTCTTATATTTTTCTAATACATAATTCTTTTTGCAATGTTTTATTTCCTGTTCCCCTTTCCCCTCTTCATGATGTTCTCTGAAATATTTGCTTTTTCATTTTACTAATGCGTCTGCATTTATTGCGTGATATCATCACGCGATTAGTTCAGAACTTCCTTATTTAGAGGTCCATCTTTGCTTACCTCATTTTCCATGATTGCTGTGGCCTTTTTCGACTTATCTACGTTCCACTACTGCTCTATTCACGTATTCTTGAACAGCTTTTCCTTCTGTATGCCCCAGCATCCATCCCACGCAGCGCTCCCCCATTCGGCCCGCGGGCAGCGGGGGCGTGACGTAGTGGGGCGTGGCGGGGTGGGGCGGGGCGGGGGCGGGGCTGGACAGCCTGGGGACGAGAGCGCCCTCGCTCGCTTCCGCGTGTCGCGGGGCGGCTTCTTAATTGCTTGCGGTTTTGCGCGCTGCCTCCGCCGCCACCACCGCCGCCGCCCCCGGCACCCGTTCCGCTTGGCAAGCGCTCGCCGCGCCCCCGCCGCCGAAACAGAGCGGAAAGGGGCGCGTTGGACGCCTCCGCGCGCGCGCCCCCGCTCCCCTCGACCCTCCACGCCTCTCACACTCAACCCGGCTCTGCCCACCTCGCGCAGTCGGACCGGACCCGCCCTACCCTGCTTTGTCCCGCCCCATACGTCCCGCTCCTCCCTCCCTCACCATTCTGTGATCCTCTCTTTCTCTCGGTCCCTCTCACCCACTTCTCGCCCCTCCCCGTCGCTCACCATCCTCTCCGTCTCATTCCGACTTGCTCCGACCCGCTGCGACCCGATTCGATCCGACCCGACCCGACACAACCCGACCCGACACAACCCGACACAACCCGACCCAACCCGACCCAACCCGACCCAACCCGACCCAACCCGACCCAACCCGACCCAACCCGACCCCACCCGACCCAACCCGACCTGACCCGACCGACCGACCAACCCGACCTGACCCGATCCGCTCAACAATCGCTTTGCTCCGTCCCGCAGCTCCCCATACCGCCCCGCTCCACCCCGCTCTTTTCCACCACGCTGTCCGGCTGCGCTCCTCTCTGCCCTGCCCCTCCCCTGCGGGCGTCCTGCCACGCCTCGCTCCGCCAGCGATTCGCCGCGCGGGGCCAGGGCGGCCCGCCGAGGTCCAGTTGGCGGGGCTCACACTCGGACTCGTTGCGTTCCCTCCCGCTCCGTTCCGCATCGCCTCGCAGGCACTCGCTCTCGGGAAACAGAGCATCTTCCCGGTCGGTACCGCTTGGCGGCGCCCACAGGTTTCTTATCTCGAGCACAAGAATGTTGCACCATTTGGTGCCTTCTCGATGTGTCTGTCGCTTGGGACGAACATTATCCTTAGACTTTTCTTATTTAGTCTGTGCGTCCACTGCCGTTCTACCTCCACATAGAAAAATAATCCGTTTTGGCTAACTCGCGTCATTTTACGGTGTAATAACTGTCTACATTACCAAGACATCAGTCCCAAGATATCAAAATGAAAGTTCATGCTTAGACGTAATTATATACACCAGCTGGAATATATGGAAAGAAACTTAATTGTTTCTGCCTTAATAAAATACTTCTTTGTTAATTAATGATAAGTTTATCCATCAGTATTACTCATCAACAATGGATCGTCTAGTTTTCTTTTTTATTTATTCTATGTAGTTTCTTTCTCCGCTCGATATGCAACAAAAGAAACAGCTAGTCAAACATCAATGTCATGACAACCACTTTCTGAATATTTTTACTATAACACAATCGTATTGTAACCTGGATGCACTTGTTAGGCAAGCGAATACATGCCCGATTCGAATATGAAAATCTGTCGCTGTTGTCTGAAGAAAACTTGTTTGTCGCCCACAACCCGACACAGGCATATTCAAATGGGGTACCACGTGGGCGTTAAACGCTATCATTTACTCCGTGTTGGCCGCTAGGGACCGACACAATAGCTTTGGTGATGTCTGTGTGTGATGTAGACGTTCCCTGTGTGAACGAACAGGCGATGAGGATAAGATGAGGATTGCCCGAGGATTTAACTTACCGGTCATTTAGGCAGAGTTCATTAACATGTGACTACCATGATATGTATATTAAGGATACATACGGAGCACATACATAGCACACAGGTAATGCAAACGTTGCACATTGAGGTTTTTCCATCATCCGACTTACACTCACATGCACTACACTACCACATTTGTCAGGAGTAGATCTTGTCCCTGCTGGGGCGGTGCCACACTGGTGGCAGATGCCTGATTGGGGAAAATTCCCGCATGCCGACGTATGTCGGCGCCAGATCTCGCTATCCAGCGGGGGAAGATCACCGCCACAAACATGCACTAAACTTACGGGAGTAACGATCTTTGTGATTAACGCACCCGGAATCACTAATCAATCTCCCAATCCACCATCCTAAAAAAATCCATCGTCCCCCAGCTGGGACCGGCGATTTGAAAAGCTTTCTCAAGAATACCGCATATCCTCGCGGCGGAGTTCGAAACGTTGCTGTTCCTATTGTTGTTAGCTAACATCCACCCTTGGCATGTTAGCTATTTGGTGACGCGCTGAACAGTGTAGACACGCAGTTTTCCTCTCAGCGTGTGGCGATCCGCACGCCCACAATGATCAAGCGCATAGGTGGCGAATCACTGTTGGCCATTTAGCGTTACCCAGGGGACACGTGTGGTAGACCACGGATGCTAGCAACTTTATCCCCGCTGTGAATTATTATTATTATTATTATTATTATTATTATTATTATTATTATTATTATTATTATTATAAATTAGGAAATGATAGGATGATAGTGAGAGGTGATCGTGGTATTTTTTAACCATCCCAGCATTCGCCTTATGCGACCGAGGGAAACCGCAAAAACCCCGGTCAGGATGGCCGGCCCGGGGATCGAACCCGGACCTCCCGATTGCGAAGTCAACGCGCTACGCACTGAGCCACTCGGCTCGGCGGAGTCGGAAACGAATCCTCAGAGTCGACCGCACGTGGGGTTCTTCCACATCATCCCGAGGAAGCCTGCCTGCAGCCTGTAGCAGGAAGCGCGTGGGAACAGTCGCAACGCTGCAGTCGCCCGCGGGCGTCAGGTTGCCGCGCGCCGCCCTGTCGCCCGCCGCCCGCCGCCCAGCGCCCGCCGCCCGCGGCGCCGCAAGAGCCACCAGCGAAGTCGCGAGCTATCAAACGTCCCGTCTGATGAGTTAATTACGTCATGAGCAAATACGACATTTGCTGAAGCGCAGCAACGACGACGTCGGTGCCGCGCAGGCCTCCGGGTACGCGATGCGGCGGGGACGAGGGCGCGGGCGCGGGCGACGGCGGCGATGACGGGGGCGGCGCTGGTGGCAACGGGAGCCGTGATAACACCGGCGGTGGCTTTGCGTCTCTGGGTACTGGGGTTGACATCGCAGTCGATTTGCGATGCACGAAGCAAGTCCGCGCTAGGTTCATTGTCCAGATTCTGCCGTTTTCACTGCCTCGCCATTTTCCATTCCCTCGTAATTCATATCGTATTTTCATAATTAAAACTATTGTCATAATGACATCCATTAATCACTGATACATCCAGGTATTGGTAAAATGAGTCCTCAAAATTCTACAAGAAACAATGGTAATCAGGGTTTGAGAAGAGCGAGGAGTGGGGTAAACGTGTGAACGTTGAGTGACAGTTGATTCCTGGCCCATCGACTTTTGAAGTCATTAATCCCGCAACTACTGAGCATGTTACATCCTTGGTGGCGGTGATCCTACCCCGCTGGAGCGTGAGATGTGTGTGTATATTTGAGTGTGTGCGCGCATGCGGGTAAGGGGAAAGGAAGGAAGCAGGATGAGAAAAGAAAACTCACGCGCTGCCCGTTGCCCGTTTGTTACCTATTCTGTTCCGGCGTTCCTCCTTGTATGACGTGGAAAACGACCGATCAAAGCAACTAGAATTCTCTTGGGCGAATACGACCAAGCGATGCAGCTATTGTCAAATATTTGCCACCTTCTGCCCTCAAACCGTAATCCTCCCGTGCAACGTTGCTACCGAGGCAACGATTATGCAGCTGCGCTATAGCAGCCCTTCACGGAAAACAACTGTAAATCGAATGAAGTGAATGAATAGAAAGAATCCATCTTGGAAGTCATGGAGACGGAGTACACGACTGTTGTGACGGCAGCGAAAGAAGTGCAAGAAGCGACTATCATGGTGGAAAGACATGGGTGGGCTCTTGCGCAAACAAACACAGTAAAGGCGCAGGAATATGCGTCTTACTTTTTTAAAATCCAGGTATTAATTTGATTTGATTCCGGCCTTTTGGAATCGATTCCAACAGAATTCGAAGCAAATGAATCGAATACCGGTTCCATAGGTATCGAAAAACAAGAAGCGATTCCGATATCGAATCGGTAGAATCGGAACGTCCCTAACTGGAGTAACTCACCCATATCTTTCCACCGTGGCGGCTGTGAAGGAGACGCGAGCGCGCTGTCGTGCGGGGGCGCCAGAGCACTTTGTGGGCGCGGGGGAGCGACGGCGGGGAGGGCGGTGGATGGGAGGGGGAAGGGAGGGGGAGGAGCGGGCGCGCCGCCAGGCAGGCGGATGTCTGCGCCCACGCGCAGGTCGCGACCTAGGCCTGGGCGGGCCGCGCTCCGCGAGTCGCCGCGCCTCGCACCTCCACCGCCGCCTCCGCCGCCACCGCACGCACGTGTGCGCCCGCGGAAAAATTAGTTACGTGTCGGACGAGCTGCCGCCGCCGCCGCCGCCGCCGCCGCCGGGGCCGCCGAGAGAAATCTCGGGCCCTGCCTGCTAAAGGCAATGCCGTGGAGGAGCATGCCCAGCCGATTCTGGTAGCGGTGGCGCACGTTCACGCACATGCGTCATCCTCCCTCCGCGCAGCTATCTTGAAACTTTTTAAGAGCCGAGACCCTATCGAGCATGAAGCACTGAATTTTGCAATTTAAAATCAATGCGTGGATAAACTTTATGTACAGAACACGCTATAATCCTCA
>JAHLJT010008446.1:52191353-52232809 GCA_031308135.1 Acheta domesticus
GGAGAGCAGATAGGCTGGCGGGCGGGGCGGCGGGCTGGCCGACGGGCGGTTCGGGAGCAGTGGGGGCCACGCACACGCCGGGTGATGGTTTCGTTTCTTCGGGACGCATGCCGAGTGCGGAGTGCGGAGTCATGTTGGCACGACGAGTCACCGCCAGCAAGGGCATATCAGTATTGATACTGCAAATAGCCCGAGCCTTTCACCCTCGGCGGCGACGAGGCCTGGCGGCGCCTGAACGGCGCCAAAGCGGCGCCCGGACTCTGCTCCCCGGCGCCAACTCACATGCATGAGCTGTCACCCTTGGCTGGGTCTTGGACCCTGCACCCTTGTGCAGCTCACCCGACGACGCCCTCGGCGGTGACGAGGCCTGGCGGCGCCTGAGCGGCGCCAAAGCGGCGCCCGGACTCTGCTCTCCGGCGCCAACTCACATGCATGAGCTGTCACCCTTGGCTGGGTCTTGGACCCTGCACCCTTGTGCCAGCTCACCCCAAACGACGCCTGACCGGCGTCCGACCTCTGCACCCTGGCGCTGGCCCGGACCCACGTGACCAGTGCGGAAGGCGCCCCCACCACGGGACATCTTCCCCCACTAAAAACTAATAAATAACCCTGGAGCTAGGAGTGGCCAGCTCACTATAGCTCCAGACGTGTAACTGCGCTCTGCGAGGAATAAATGTAATTGAATTCATTCTGTCTGTCATTCGTATACGCCTCCTGGTGGATCTGCATGGCATAGCGGTCCGAACCTGCGACCGCATCTCTACCTTGAAACCTTCCTGCAGTGGAGATACTTAACTGGGGGCTCAGCCGGGATCGGCAAGCGTCTACCCTTGCCAGGTTGACAACGTGCTGTTGGGAGACGGCAACCGACAGCCTCATCACGAGAGGCCTTTCATCCGCCGCCCGACCTGCCTGCTGCCGATCCGCACCGTGCTACGCCGGACACCAGGAACGAGACGTACGACAGAAGTCACCACACATCGGAGGATGCTGCCACTTATCATCTTTTCTAACCTGTGAGTGAAATAACCATCAGAATAACTTTATTAGTTTGAACACCCGAGAAAAACAGTGCAATTTGAGTAATCACTGCTCGTCTTTTTGCCTATATTCGTTCTCGTAGGATTTATCTGTAAACCCAAGTTCAAACGAATTTGATTCATTTATTACCACGTCTGTTAAAAATTTAAACTTTAAATTCGATTCAAGTATGGCATTCAACGATATAATTTCAAAATTTGAGTATGCACATATCCAGCTGTTGCCAGAATTCGATGGCACTGCATCATGTAGTCTGGATTATTTCCTAGCAAGGAGCGAGTCGTTTTTAAGAAATTTCAAAGACCTGAAGGAGCACCGCAAGCAGAATTAATTAACGAATTTTTTTTCAATGTAATAAAGTCCAAGTTAAAAGGGGATGCACGGAGCATTTTAGACGTAGAAGCCAACTCGAGTTATAATAGACTCAAAGAAAAACTTATGAGGAAATATGGTGATATGAAGGACGAGAGGCTGCTACTTAAAGAAATTTCTAATTGTTACCAAAAGCTAAGTGAACCGTATGCTGATTATCACGAACGATTATGTTCCTTGGTCTTGCGCTATACAAATCTTTGCAAAATCAATTACCAAGCAGGTATTTTAGGAATGAGTTAAAAGAAATCGAGGAGCTAGGGTTAAATACATTTAAATCAGGGCTTTTAGAACCATATCGTTCTTACCTTCGTTATTGTCAGGTCGCGGATCTCGATAGTGCCCTTAGAAGCTGCCGGTCATATGATAACGAAAAAGCATATGACAAATATATAGATCAGTTGAGGTTTTCCCACAAACAACCTCATCCATCATATAGGTCCAATTATGAACAAGTGCCACTACCAAACCCTTTTGTTGCACCAATTTTCTCCCCACGCAGAGACCTCAGAACCAGAATTTCTCACGTGCGCCTATGCAAGGAACATCTCAGGCATTCAGTAATCAGAATCGGATGACCCCCCTTCAGGCGCCCCAGTATAATCACCCGCCGGATACGCGGCAAGCCGCACAAATCTCGCGACCGACAGGTCAGATCGCGCTGCCTCCGAGGCCGGTAGGACAGGGCGCTCGCCCTTATCCAACCCCCACCAAACATAGGTAGGCGTTTCACCCCACAAGACCCTTCTAGGTTCCCAAGACCGATGTCAGGCGTTTCCACAATCAGAGGAAATCTAAACACTCACTATGAACCGGAGGATGAATTTTCGTATTTATCCAATACTTGCGAAAATGCGGAAGATTCATACGATATTGTCAATGATTATGAGTACTGCCGGAAAATGATCAAAGTTATTTGCCAACAGATCAATTTGATATAGATGAAAACTAATCAGCAGGATTTTCACAAGGCCAGTCGTCCAGGTCGAAGACCTAAACAGTATATATAACGCGCCACAGTTACCTTTTGTCACTCTGCACGGACTGAAAATCTTAATTGATAGTGGCGCGTGTAATTCAATGATGAATCCGGATGTCGCCCACTCGATTTTTCCAGAATACCTCTTTAAGGAGTCGTTTTGCATCCAGTCAGTGCACGCCCAAACTTAGGAGATAATAATGTACAATTTCCGATTTTTTTCCGAGTATGAAATAAAAACTCCAGTTAATTTCAGGGTAATGAGGTGGCATCGGTATTTTGACGCCTTAATTGGCACGGCTGATTTTGTCAAACTCAAAGCCAAGATTGATTATAATGAAAATACAGTTACTTTGGGAGATAGGGTAATACCATTTTATATGTATTCGCCGTAAAAACAAAATATGATTCAGGAAAACCTAAACTCACTCTCACACAAAAGTTCCTGTGAACATACGGCAGGGTGATGTATATGTGCCTCACTTCAAACACAATGGAGTTTATTTTCCAGATGCTATCTTGCGTGCCGAAAAATTACTATGTCTCTTACCCCGCCAGATTAGAAGCAGATTTTGAGCAAACCGGTACTCGCTGAACGCTCGACAGTATAAATGTTCAGAACTTAGACTTAGAGATGAACTCCATTACTAATAAAGATGTCAGTGAATACCTTCGAACCCAACATGTCAATGATATTGAACGGGAAGCCCTAACCGCGTTGTGTTCCGACTATTCGGACATATTTTACTACCCTGGATGCGATCTCTCATTCACACATACGGTAAAACACTACATTCGTACTACGGATGAAGAGCCAGTATACCATAAAAGTTTCCGCTACCCCCCCCACTTGAAGGAAATTATAGATCAAGAAGTAGAGAAACTTTTAAACAGGGGTAGTCACATCCAGTGAATCACCCTACCGAAACCCTGTGTGGGTTGTGCCAAAGAAGCCTGACGCTTCAGGGCAAAGAAGTGGCGTTTGGTAGTAGACTTTAGGACTCTAAACCAAAAGACGATTGAGGATAAATATGACCCCTTCCTCCCCAAAAATCGAGGAAATACTTGATAACTCGGCAAGTGCCAATATTTCAGCACTTTAGATCTCGCCCAGGGTTTCATCAGATAGAACTAGATGACAGATCCATAGAGAAAACTGCCTTTACTGTAAATAATAGACACCTCATGCTTCAACAGAATGCCATTCGGATTAAAAAACGCCCCAGCAACGTTCCAGCGCGTGATGGACAACGTCCTCCGCCCTTATCTGTATAAATTCTTTTCGTTTACTTCGATGACATCATTGTTTTCAGTAAGTCGCTTGAAGAACACATTCAACATCTCGCATTAGTATTCCAAAAGCTTAGAGAAGCAAAATCTTAAAATTCAACTAGATAAGACGGAGTTCTTACATAAAGAAGTGGCCTTCTTGGGTCACATGGTTCTAGGGGAAGGGACGTGCGACCAAATCCAGAAAAAATCAGGCAGTTAAAGAATACCCCACCCCCAAAACAGTTAAGGAAATTAAACAATTTCTCGGGGTTAGCGGGATTTTATCGAAAATTTATTAAAGATTCGCCAAGATCGCAAAACCCTTAACAAGATGTCTAAGAAGGGATCAATCATCGATACTGAAACACAGAATACAAAAATGCTTTTGAAAATTTAAAAACTCTTCTAATTAATGCCCAGTAATAAACTATCCAGATTTCGACAAACCGTTCACGGTTACTACCGATAGTTCAGGATACGCCATCGGGAGCGTACTCTCGCAAGGAGGGCATCCCATTTGTTACTACTCACGCAGTTCAATCCAGCTGAAAGGAAATTTTCCACTATTGAACGGGAACTGCTAGCTATCGTCCGACTCTTGTAAACATTTCAAGCCGTATCTATGGGGGGCGGCATTTTCAGATCGAATGCGAAATCACCGCCCACTACAAGGGCTCTCCTCATTAAAAGATCCGAGTTCCCGCCTCTACAGATGGAAGTTTAAAAATCGGAGAATTTGATTTTACTATCAAATATGTAGAGGGAAAGACAATTTTGTCGCTGACGCCTGTCGCGGATAGAATTAACGCGAATAGAAACACATTCCGTTATTGCTACCGCCGGAGATCACGACTATCTTGACGAAGCCGACAAACCAAACAGTCCATTCAAATGAGGAGAATCCGATCCTCACCTTGAAAATGTCCGAACGAAATTTGAACATGAACAAAAACCAAATTGTTGTAAAATACGGGACACCTCTCCAAAGTAATTGAGCAAAAACTTTTAAAAAGAACACTCGGCATACACTAATCGCACTCACGACGCACTACCAAAGACTTTGAGAAAAACCTCCCCAAACTCATTACGCCTTCAAAATAAGTATGCAGTTCACTTTGAGGATTTGACCCTCGAAATACCTTTGATTCGTTGTTGTCACAAAACTATTACATCAGAACTAATAATCATTAGATGCAAAAAAATTATTAGAAGATGTATAGAAAATCCTGAAACCCCAAAAACATGCTAATCTACAGTACCACGCCATTAATCACAACGGTATCGTAGAAACAGTAGAACACTTACAGACTTAGAGTCTACTGGCCACCTGAGGGAACAAATCCGTAACGTTATCAATCAATGCAATTCCTGTCAAAGAAATAAATACGACACGGCATCCCAACAGGTGAGAAAACCAAGGGCCCATTTCAAGACAGACCACCCGTTCGCTCAAATCCATACGACACGTTTTGTTTCGAACAAAGCCGCCATCCTCACTATCGTTGACGTTTTCTCAAAAATACGGGCAAGCTACATATTACCTACGGGACGGCGTTCTTGCCGCTCTCAATCAACTTTTATTTATTTATTTATTTATTTATTTAGTCAAAAAAAACAGTAAAAACTGTATATGACGTGTGGGAAAAGAAATTTATCTGCGCACATTTTTCTTGAGGGCCAGAAGTTTATTTAAAAAAAAAAAAAAAAAAAAAAAAAAAAAAAAAAAAAAAACGAAAACGAAAAATTAATTTAGAAAATAATTATTTTTAGAAAATAAAGATATTTGAAAAATGTTTTTTCCCGAGTTATAGAAAATCAATTTCAACTGTAAATGAACTACAAGCAAAAGGAGTGTGCTCAACAAAAACGTGCGCCACAGTGAAGCTACCATTTACGTCCAGAAGCCAAAACAATGGGGCCATCTCAGCATTTGCTCTATGGATCAGGGAAACTGGACAAAAACCTGATCGAGATGGGGGTCATTGACCCGGAGGCTGAAGTACATTACTTGTTACAGGCGTATTAAATATTTTTTTTTTAAATGTATACAATGCAAACATAAACTAATTCATTATATATCTTTGTTTTGTTACATTAAACATTATTTTTCTTTTTCACGATCAGTATAGTCTCTAATTGTATAGAAACAGTTTTGCAGCAGAAAAGATTTTACTTTAAACTTAAATTTGTGTACCGACTTTAATTGTTTTATGTCATCTGGCAATGCGTTGTAAAGTAACGTACATGTATTGTATGTTGATTTCTTGTACTGAGCTGTTGATACTGACACTTGATGCACGTGATTTCTACGGCGTGTGTTGTAATTATAAATATCAATATTGCATGAAAATATGTTCCCTCCGTTAAGTAGGTCATTTTTGACAAATATTACAGATTCGTAAATAAATAGACAAGGCAATGGTAGGATTCCCAGCTCAATGAAAAGAGGCTTGCAGGAATCACGTGGAAGGCATTTTTTCATTATTCGAATAATTTTCTTTTGCAATCTGAAGGTCTGAATACTACAGGATGAGCTTCCCCAGAATATTATGCCATATCTCAGGCGGGAATGCACATTTGCAAAATAAACGCAACGAGCTGCATGAAGGCTGACAGAATTTGAAAGAATTCTGAATGCATAGCATAATGAACTTAATTTAGTGTTTAATTCTGTTATATGTACATTCCATTTGAGGTTTGATTGAATTGAAAGACCTAAAAATTTTGTTGCCTCAACATCAGCTAATTGCATATTGTTCATTTTCAATGGAACATGCGATTTCCGATTTGAGATGCAAAAATGCATTGAAACAGTTTTTCTTTCGTTAACAATTAATTTGTTATTATTAAACCAATTTGAAACTTCTGAAATTGTACTATTTACTGCTTCTTTTTTGCAAAGAACATTCGTGTCATCAGCAAACAGAACCGTTCTTCCATTTTTAATAGACGAGGGCATATCGTTTACATATAACAGAAAGAGAATAGGACCTAAGATCGAACCTTGCGGGACCCCATGCACAATTGGCAAAGAATTGGAAATATAAGTATGTAATGTCCTTTCCTGCCAGTATGGTATTTCTACTCTTTGAGTCCGATGTTTAAGGTAAGAAGTTATCCAATCTAGGGCAATACCACGAATTCCATACGAAGGTAATTTTGAGAGCAAGATCTTATGGTCAATAACGTCAAAAGCTTTCGAGAGATCTAAGAATATTCCAATGGGTATTTCATTTTGGTCTATTGATGAAGCAACATCTTTGAGAAAAGAAAAAATGGCAGTTTCCGTAGATTTTGATTTTCTAAAACCGTGTTGTGAGTCTGAAAACGCTCTGTTTTTCCTGAGAAATGTTTCCATTCGTAAGTAGAAAAGCCTTTCTAATATTTTTGAGAAAACTGACAAAAGAGAAATTGGCCGGTAATTTTGAATATCATTTTTGTTCCCTTTTTTAAAAAGTGGCTTAATTTTCGCTGTTTTGAAAATATCTGGAAATATTCCTGTACATAAAGAAGCATTGAAAATGTGAGTTAACGGATGTATAAAGGCAGGTGCACAAGTTTTTAATAAACAATCCGGAAATTCATCTAAACCAGATGAATATTTATTTTTTAGTTTACTGACTATTCTGAGGATTTCGTTGGGAGAAGTTTCGGGAATAAACATCGTATCTGAAATTTTTTGGGAAGTGTAAAATGTTGAATTTTGTGATTTTAGTCCCTTCGTGAGATCAGACGCAATTCTGGAAAAGTGTTTGTTGAAGAGATTGGCAACTTTTTCCGGATTACTCGTTTCTCTTTCATTATCCTTTAAAATAACATTCTCTACAAGGTATCGAGATGATGTGGTTGTATTTTTTACGATATCCCACATTGCTTTAGTTTTGTTACTAGCGCTCAAAATGTCCTGACTATTTTTCATTATTTTTGCCTGAACTATTACTTTTCTTAAAATTCTTTTATATTCTCGGAAAGTATATATGGAAACCGGGTGATACGTTATGATGTTTAGAAATAAAGTAAAGCGTACGTTTGGTTTTTACACGATGTTCTAATTCCTTGTGTGATCCAAGTATTACTTTTGCTTGAAATATTTAATTTTCTCTTTTTAAGAGGAAAGCACGCGTTAAAATGAATTGAAAGCTTGGAGAAAAATAAATTATATTTTTCATTTGTGTCAACAGCGTTATAAACTTCGTCCCATGATTCCTTCATCAAGTAGTCCGTAAATAATTTTATATTAACTTTAGTGAATGCTCTGCACATGCGTGTATTATTTATTGTGTCAGTGTTTATGTTCTTAGTAATTGTAAGAATTTGTGCATCGTGGTCACTGTATCCTAGATTATTCGTTATTATTTCATATGTAGTTGTGGTTTTGTTAATTATAATTTGATCTAATGCTTTTTGTGATTTAAGCGTATTCCGTGTAGGTACATTCACTGTAATGTCTAAATTAAAAGAATGAAGTAAATTGAGAAACTGCTCTTTTTCGTGGGATTCGCTCAGAAAATCAATATTGAAATCTCCACATACAACAATGGATTTAAAAGAGAGTTTACTAATTTTGTTCAGAATTATCTCTAGATTTTCCAAGAAAGTGAAATAATCTGAAGCTCGCTTTGTTGGAGGTCTGTAGATGCAAAGTAAGATAATTTTGAGCGTAGTAAGATGTACTACTGTTGTTTCAAAAACTTTTTCAATTGCATATAAATTGAATTCTGACAAGAAGGTAGAATCAATATAATTTCTTATGTAAATACACGAACCTCCGTAAGCAGGGCCCTTATTTGATTCCCTCGCCCTACAATACGATCCTGCAAGGTAAAAGCTAGGAATTTGGAGTGTATTTATATCATTTTGAGACAACCAATGTTCTGTAAAGCAAAAAACATCTATTTGTCTTAGATCACATTGTAATGCTGCCTCGATAAATTCAATTTTATTGGAAAGAGATTGCACATTATGATGCATTATTCGAATCTTTTGCATGTACCTACACGGATGTTTTTCTGCTGCATCTGACTGTAGTTGCTATTTATTTATTTCATTTTTACCTCGAGTGCGTGGTCGAAGGAAGTATCGTGTCCCAGCAGTGACAAGAGGTGAGGGAGGAGGGGTGACAGATGTAGAGGAATGAATAGTGGGAGAGGTAATACACGGATTAGGTTCAGGGGATAAGGTAATTGGGTCCAAAGGGGTCCCAGGGGATGGTAGAGAACTAGGAGATGTGGGTGGGGATGGGTCTTGGGCAGGACACTGCCAAGTTTGTGAAATGATGTGTTTTGCAAGCTCACTACCGAGTGCATGTTTTCCGACACGGTTCAGGTGAAGACCATGTCGGGTGAAGTGTTTTTCTGAGAGAAAGTTTAGCTCAAACAATTTAACATGTGTGTCTCTCAGACGCAGTTTCAATTGGTTGTTTGCGTGACTAATTTCTTTGCATAGTGTGGGCTTGTTGTACCAGAAGGGCAGAGTCGAGACTACAATGTTCGTGTTTTGGGCGGCACGTTGTAATTTGTCAACATGTTCTTCAGGTGTAAAGTGACCACCCAAATTAATGTCATTCTGCCCTCCTATGATAATTACAGTATCCCGTTTGGTGAGGGTTTTTGTGTGCGTGTCCAACTCACTGGTCACGTCGGCAAACCTCCCGTTAGGTTTAAACACACACATGGCAGAGAAATTGGTTGGGAGTTTCTCACTGAGCATGGAGGAGATTTGTCGCCCATGGCTATCTGCTAAAATGAGTACCTTTTTGATGGGCTCAGTGGGAATGTCCATGTTTTCTGGTGAGCCAGTTTGCGCAACTCTACGTGTCTTTGTTACTTTGCGCTTGCTAGCCTGTTTGCGTTGGTTTGTGAATGGACGTGTCGATGATGGGTGGGGGTGGTGAGGATTGGGAAGGCAAGGAAACTCATTGTAGTAGTCTAATACAGAAAATCTGTTTTGAGTCGTGATTGGTGGTGGTGATTGTGTTTTTGCTTCCGTGAATGGACGGTTGGAGGTTTTTGCGGTGTTGCCTATTGTTGTCCAACCGTCTGTGTTTTGAACGACCTCTTCGAGCCTTCGGATATGTTCATCTAAATTACTGTTGATGTGTGTGAAGGCTTTCAGAAGATCGGCTTTGAGAGCGTAGAGAGTAGAGAGTGTATAACGATTAGTAGCCATGTCACGAATGCGTGTCAAGTGCGTGGTAAATATGAAAATAAGTAAATAGATAATTCAGAATACTACAAAAAAAAACTACTCCCTAACTTATCTTTTAAATTTAATTGTATTAACTTATTTAAATTACGTTACGTATTTAGTTAAAAATAACGGTGATCTGATTCTAATTAGTATTTAAATGTGATTAACTAAATTCAAAAAGCGTTCAGTGTGTTTAATAGATTGAAGCTGCAAACTAATAAATACAATTAGATTACTATACTTTACCTACTGAAAGGCCACGAAATTCACCACTTCCACAAATTTAAATATAAAGTTCAAGTCTTTCCGTTACTGTGGTTACGAAACTTTGAATTTTTATGTTTTCACAATTTTCACAACACTTTCACTAATAGTTTAAAACTTTACGCAGATTTCAATTAATTTATAGAGAAAATTTAATATTAATGGTCTTTACACTGTTGAAATGAACGTTTGTCCGTTACGCCGTCTTTTAAATCAAATATTTGGATTACTTCTTTTTTCACTGCTTCGGACAATATAAATCTCTTTCAGCTTATCTGTAACAAGTAAACAAGTAAAGAAGACAGTTTAACAGCAAAAGTCACCTGAAATATGTAGAAAAGTAGTTGAAAATTAGTAAAGTATTGGAGCACAGCCACAGCACGTCAGTCACGTAAGCAAGCCAGCATGAGAAAAACTAAGGATTTTCTTTTCACACCACGGTTTCCCCACCAACATCACTCACGACCAGGGAGGAGAATTTGAAAACCGGCTCCTTCAAGAATATTGCAAATCATTGAACATTAATTATCACGCTACCACTCCTCTCAATTCGTCATCAAACTCTCCCGTGGAAAGGCTTAACTCCACGCTACTCGAAAAACTACGCATCCTCAGAGACAATGATAAGTTCACGCGCTCTCGATCAACTCTTAGTAACCGCCATTCTCAATTACAATTCCTCCATTCACTCGACCACAAAACGTCCTCCATTCAACATCCTCTACGGCCCACACTATGACGCATTAGAGCATATTTCACACCAAACCACCAGAATCGACGAATACCTTCAAAGGCAGCAGAATGACCAACACCGCGCCTTACAAGAAACTCGCCCTGAACCAAACACCTCAAATTTCCAACATAACTACGCAATAGGCGAAGTCGTTTATGTCCTCAACCCTAATACGCGAAATAAGAAATCCGGCAACCTGTATAATGAAGGCACTATAGTAAAGATTGAAGGAAATCGAATTCATTGCAAAATGAAAAACGGTAGAATGCATGTAAGGAATTTTCGGAACATAAAACCTAAGAGAAAATCTCTTCCTATTACAGGATCACCGCAGGACTTGGTGCAATCATAGCTCAGCCAATAGAAACACCTGGTTTCTATGCAAAATTTGGAGGGGCCGGCCGTCGTAATCCATGAATATCACAAATTCATGTTTAATTTAAACCTCAGCAAAACTTTCCTCATCCTTAGACGACGTCCAGGATACAACCGCCTCACTACTCTCGCAGGCAAACAATAGTTTCCCCTATCTTTTCCACGAACTTACAAGGGCGCTACAAGATACTCGTAACGAAATTAAATAAGATTGCGACCCCCGAGCCGCGGCTACGAAGGGGCCTTAATTAATGGTCTAGGCACGGCAATTAAATTCATATCAGGAAATTTGGACCAAGATGATTTTGACAACCTAGAAAACCAAATTCACTCGCTACGGGTCAGCCGACCCCCGAACGGACGAAATTGAACACCAATTAACAAGTTGATTTCCTTCAGTAACTCCATATCAAAAAAATTTTATGATTCAATGAGCCAAATTCGCATGAATATGGGTATTATACAACACTGTTACAAAAAAAAGAACTTGGAAATAGGATTCTAGAGCATGTGCAGTACATTTCACTGTTGCCTCGATAAAAATTCGCAAAATCATAACAACCATCGAAGAAGAAACCGTCAGCTTATCGTTTAGTGGCATAACCAAATGTGCAACTTTTCTCCAGAGAAGATGTAATTAATATTGCAACTCATTTACGTTCCATATATCCAGTGAAAGTGATTTTGAAAGCGATCCATACCATCTGTACGAGAATTTGAAGTTTACAACAAACACAAGTAATGATACTTGGTCACGAACTAATTGTAATTTTATCCGTCCCAATAACGGACGGTAGTGACTTCCAACTGTATTCAGTCTACCCTGTTCCGTCTGACAACAATCTTATCTTAATTCCACCTGAAAGGTTTTACTTACAGGGTTCTACGCCCAAAATGGACAGGCACATCGTGCATTAAAGGCACCCAGCACTTTGTATTGCAACCTCAAGAACGTACAAGCAAACCCCTGCAACCTGACTAATACTGCTGGCTGCAACTTCGCGTCTGCAACAAACAACATTAAACTGTTCGCTCTATTAACAAAAGAGCACTTGCTCTTTTCCAGCACTACTGCAGAAGTCATCCTTCAAACCTGTCCTCGATACCACACCGCCATCCAACTAAAAGGCACTAATATAATATCCACAAACGAGACGTGCCCCATTTCCACCATGGGAGCGACCCTCGAACCCCGGCCTACCAACTATACTCACCATTTCATTCTCCCGGAATTCAACGAAAAACCTAAGATAGATCATACAATCAAATTCCAGTTGTCTCATCTCAATATAGACAACTTAAAAACAAATCTGGAACCAATTAAGCCCCTTAGTGATCCCATTATCATTGTATCATCCCTTAGTTTTAGTGTTATAATTGTACTAATCTGTATTATAATAGTTCTAGCACGTACACATCTATATGCACTTTATCTAAGATGTGTTAAGAAAAACACCGCCAGTTGCCGGGGACGGCAACTCCGGAGATAGGGGGGAGGAGTCATGTTGGCACGACGAGTCACCGCCAGCAAGGGCATATCAGTATTGATACTGCAAATAGCCCGAGCCTTTCACCCTCGGCGGCGACGAGGCCTGGCGGCGCCTGAACGGCGCCAAAGCGGCGCCCGGACTCTGCTCCCCGGCGCCAACTCACATGCATGAGCTGTCACCCTTGGCTGGGTCTTGGACCCTGCACCCTTGTGCCAGCTCCACCCCGACGACGCCCTCGGCGGGACGAGGCCTGGCGGCGCCTGAGCGGCGCCAAAGCGGCGCCCGGACTCTGCTCTCCGGCGCCAACTCACATGCATGAGCTGTCACCCTTGGCTGGGTCTTGGACCCTGCACCCTTGTGCCAGCTCACCCCAAACGACGCCTGACCGGCGTCCGACCTCTGCACCCTGGCGCTGGCCCGGACCCACGTGACCAGTGCGGAAGGCGCCCCCACCACGGGACATCTTCCCCCACTAAAACTAATAAATAACCCTGGAGCTAGGAGTGGCGAGCTCACTATAGCTCCAGACGTGTAACTGCGCTCTGCGAGGAATAAATGTAATTGAATTCATTCTGTCTGTCATTCGTATACGCCTCCTGGTGGATCTGCATGGCATAGCGGTCCGAACCTGCGACCGCATCTCTACCTTGAAACCTTCCTGCAGTGGAGATACTTAACTCGCGGACGGCGCGACGTGGCGCGCCAAGAGAAAAACTGGCGGCCCGGCCCACCGGTAAATTGGGCTCGTGACCTCGCCACTGCGGGCGCGCGCGCCGCGCGCGCCACGCCGTGCTACGCCACGCCACGCCACTCCAATCCACTCCGCGCCATGACGCCCGCACTCCATAACTCTCTCGCGTCTCGCGAGCGAGCGGGCCTACCGGGTTGCGCGCCCATCCGCGGACCTCCCCCCCCTCTCCACCAACCGTGCCACGACTTCTCCAGTCGTGGGTGGGTAGATGGGAAATTGAGATTTATTATTTTCGCAGTGCGTGTGGTGTTGTAATATCGACCTTAACGCGACCCAAGCAATGAAATGAAAAGCTGCTTTTAACTGCCGGCACAGCCCGCGTTCTTTAAGGACAATAGAAATCAATGAGCTGTGTAAACTAAAGATGTACGAGCAAATTATTCGCAGAAATGTTATTTCTTTTTTATATGCTTTTTTTTTGTAAAAAAGTTAGTGTTGCGAAACGTATTGAACGACATACGGTCGATAACACTAATAATAGACTCGGTTGGCTATTTATTGTTTATCAGCCTAATGACATTAATAACTACGTTCGGGTGATTGATTATTTAGTGTTTCCGGGCCGTCCTAACTCTTAACGTCATTAGTCCTGTCAATGAAATGCATTAGTATCTCGGGAAGTGGTGATGTTACATTTTACGGGATGTGAGATCCAGCGCCGCCCCACACGTCGGCTTGCCGAGTTTTTCCTGCTCCAGATATTTCCTTCAGCGGGGCGTCATCGCGACCGGGATAAGCTCTAAGCTCCGAACTCTCCAACAGTATATGTGGAAGTGTAATGCATGTCAGTGTACAAGTATATACGTAAAGAAGAGGACGAAACGTGGATGAGGAAAGACGGAAATGGATGGAGAGAGGGGACGTGGATGAGGATGAAGAAAGTGCCCAATGTGGCCGAATTGTCAGGCCGTACTTACGAGGTTCAGCATGTTTATTAACAGTACATTTGTCCAATATTATCAATCAGTCGTATATTACCAGTGTGGATACTAAATCGGTACGAATAATATAAACTAGCTCAAGAAATAGGACACAATATTAATTTTATAATTTTAAGAAAATACTTAAATTGTAACCTCCTTTGGAATTCTATTAATTTATTCCCGTATACTTCTACTAGTGGTGTGAAAGCCTCTAAACCATGTGGGTCATGGGTTAGGGCTTTGTCCCCTCCGTCTCTCACTTTTCCATTGCGACAACTGCTGACAGGGACAAGACATAAAGATGAGAAACGCCTAGAAGCCTCCGGTTATTTGCAAGGCATTGTCACGAAGATATGAAAATCCTACATGGGGACGTGGTCGTAGTCAATGTGAATACTGGTATCTTTTAAAGGATATATACCATTTAAAAGTATGCTCTATTAGTATGTAGTTATAATTTGATATTTAGACATTAACCAATAATTGATAGGATTATAACGGTGAATCTTCTTAAAAGTTACCCCATTTTCCGAGAATCATTTGAATATAATTAGCACTACATTTGAACGGACTAATTTCTTGTAAATATAAGTTAGTAATTATTTAAGTCCGTTAATACGCCTAGAGTCACCAACATTTAATCTCATTTTGACAATATTAGACATGGATCATTCCAATGTATTTTATTCGGAAAGAATGATAACTCTTTAGCTAAACGTTTGGTTTCTACATGACAATGAGCCCTTAAAAGGAGTAACCAGAATGCCGTACTGCAAATCATTATGCAATGTCCAAGAAAATAATGTACAAATTGGCAATGGGGAAACCAACGTAATCGAACTGTTCTCTTTCGTTCGTACATCGAATGACAAAGAAACTGTTTCAGTTGGTAATCATCTGTTAACTCATTTCCAAACGCCCTGCCACGAGATGCTAGTATACTACCGACAGAATACCACGCATTCGCCCACGCTCGTTTCACCCATTCTACTCCAGACGGGCAGCATTGGCAATTCCGCGCCGCCTGAACCGTCTGAAAGATCCCGTCTGCCGTATATGGAAAGGGGTGTTGCAAATCGTAAAAGCCTCTAAAAGTGATAAAGCCTTCACGTGGGCACGATGTGCGCCAGACAGCCATAAAGAATCGGATATGCGCTTCAGCGCTGCAAGCGCAGTTTACGGACCGTTCGTTCCGTTAACACTGGCTGGCTACGTCGCTACCGAAGAGGCAGCGAACGACTCGGCGTGCGCGGTTCGTCACGAAGTGGCACCGAAGCCTCACGTTCGGTCGGTCGGTCGCAGATCAGAATCCTTCACGAAGCTACTTTGTTACGGCGGTGACGTGCTTTGGGCGATTCTTCCTCTAGGAGTTGCGTATTCTATTAACGGAGAAAAAGATAATAGGGAGGCTACGAGATAAATGGGGAGTACGCGATGCGAAATGATGCGCGTGTTGATTGATTCGACTTGAACGATTGCCACCGGTTTTACGACCTTGCATTGCCACTTGCTTTCCTTTGCGTAAAGAACGTCATCGCGATAAGGGGAGAGATGATGACTTTCGTATTTGAAGTCTAGTCACGAGGGATTCCTTTATAGCGAGCGGATACTGTGCAACGATGGTTAGTAAATATCAACAGCTGTGAAATAAAATGTTGAAATGACGCCATTTGGTTTGTGGGTTTTATATGACTATTGTATGAAACTGTTCTATGCAGCAGTGCATCTCAATCATGATTCGTCATTGTACCTGTTATTTTCTAGGAAGACATATTTGCGGAACGAATCATACACAATAACTTTTCATTTATTTACATGTCTGCATGAACAATCAGGAACGAGTATAATATGAAATGACGGATATTATATGTTCTCCATCATCCTTGAAGCGTGATAATGTGCTCTGTTAAAGCTGGCAGCATAATGGAACATGCAATCATATTTGTTTTACTTACATGATATCCGTAGAGTCATTTGTTTCTTACAAATGTTGAAGCAAAATGATACATATTATGAATGTATCAATTTGCTCAAAGTTTCAAAAGCAAAATGAGCAGGAAAGAGCATACCTGAAAAGAAAAATATTACATTAGAATCAAAGAAGTTGTGAAAGAAAATTATTATAAAATTTTCAAATTTTCAATAATAGATTTTAGATTATATTTCCTGCCACTTCCATGTAGACATGTTAACTAACAATTAGTATAAAAATGCCGCCTTTTAGAACTTAGACATTATTTTAATAACATAAAAAATTGCTGTGCTTTTTCTATTTTAGAATGAATAAAATTCAAATTAGCAAGGTTGCCTACGCAACCTAATGAATAACTCTTGAGCGTAATAAAACTGTAATAAAACTTCTGACGATTCGATCCAGTTTCGTCTGGTTCCCCTTGACCCATAGAGTATGTATGGACTGTTGTTGTTGAGACGGTTCGTTGTTTTGATGTTGGACAGTAAATATAGCTTTTATTGGCTGTAATTTCAAGTCCGCAACTAAAACTTCGCACACCGGTGAGTCCTAGTTTCTGGTCCCGTCCATGGCAGTTTTTAAGCACCAGCTAAATAGCTGGTTCTAATACTACCAATACTTGGACAAGAATTCTGAAACGAGATGCTTCTGCTGATCTGTCGTATCTATCATTTCCTCCTATCAATTCCAGGAGAATGCCGAAGATGCGCCTTAAAGAACGGGCCACAGAATGCGCACGATCCTGTCCGAAATCAGTTCCCACTTGCAACCTTAGGGCGAGAGGAGAGGTTGATCCCTTATCCCCACACGGTACATTTGTCATTATATAGAAATATTCCAGTCGTACAATTATATCTTGGTCAAGCCCCGAACAGGGCTTCAGCGCGTATATTGGAACGAAAGTGATACGGTAGCTTTTACTCCCCCTCTCAACGGCGGATGTTTTCCAAAAACTCATTTCGAGAAACACATAACTTCCTGTTTCACTTGCATTATCCCTCCCTAAGGCGCCAAAAGACGTGTGTAGATTTTCGAAACCTCCAACAAATCGCGCAGCTCTTGAGTCCTCGCGCTCGCTCTGCTCACACGAGGTGGTCGCGACTCCCGCGAACGAATTAATGATGATGTATCGCGCTTAAATCCCGGTCATTATGCGATGCACGTCTTAGGCGCGCTAATTATGCGGGATGAAGGATGGCAGCCAGCAACAGCGGGGCTGCGAGCGCGGCGGGTGGCGCGTGCGGGGCGGGGGCAGGGGCAAGGGGCAGGGGCGGGGGGCAACAACGAGGCTGGCCCCGGCCACCCGGCCGGCGGGGGCCGGCGGGGACCGGCGGGGGCCGGCGGGGGCCGGCGGGGGCCGGCGGGGGCCGGCGGGGGCCGGCGGGGGCCGGCGGGGGCCGGCGGGGGCCGGCGGGGGCCGGCGGGGGCCGGCGGGGGCCGGCGGGGACCGGCGGGGGCCGGCGGGGGCCGGCGGGGGCCGGCGGGGGCCGGCGGGGGCCGGCGGGGGCCGGCGGGGGCCGGCGGGGGCCGGCGGGGGCCGGCGGGGGCCGGCGGGGGCCGGCGGGGGCCGGCGGGGGCTGATCTGCGGGACCCCGAGGAGGATCGAAGAGCGGGACCGGCGTGAGGGCGAGGACGCGACATCCGATTGGAATGTATGGAGATCCTGGCGTGGTTTGAATAACTTGTGTGCACCATCGGCCGACTAGTGAAGGCAGTAAATCAGTTATGTTTGTTAAGTCGCGGGTGTGTGAAGTAAAATATATTGTATGTTTGACAGCCATATTAGTGTAACGAGATAATTTGACGGGTTTTCCACATATTTCTGCTTTTAGTTCAGGATAGTTGTTTTTATTCGCATACGGAAAAATTGACGTGCCTCCCACAACTATTTTCTTAAGGAATTAACAAAAATTGAAATCAATAAATAACTGAAAGGATGTGTAATTAATTTCTATTGTCTTCGTAAACTTCAAGTTGTAATGGCATTCACAAACTTCGTCCACAATACACGATATTGCACCTTTCTATGTCGGATGAGATTTATCGGAACAGGACGACAAAATGGAACAGTTTATTAGAATAATATATTGAAGGAATGTAGCTTTATTCTGTGACTTCTTTTCTAGTCTTTACCTAATTTAATCAATGCTAACATTCCCCACATAGTATACAGTTTATGAAGAATCTTCAATTTGTCCCGTTAACCGATATCATACTTCGCGACATTCATCAGGGAAAACGCACGCTGTCCTGGTGTATGACAGTGTTTTGTCCCCTCTTCTACAAAACTTTCACGCTTGCAACGACAAACAAGCCCCAATTGAAGCCGATTCCCGCAAATTGAGAGGAAAATTGCTCGAAACGTCCTGATAAAAATCGAGCGAACATTTGAAGCTCTTGGAGCGTGTAAACGCAGCCAAGAACACCAGGAAATTTCACATCGACACAAGGATTATTGACTATTTGGCACCGCGCTCTGCGTCACTTTCCTCGCCGAAGTTCCTTGGGGTGAAGGGAAGTTGACGGCGAGTTATTTCAAGCGTGAAAATGCCACTTACGTTTCACGGTCAGCGACGCAACGACGGGAGTTACTGTACCCCTACACTCATCCCCCCTCTCTCATACACACACACACACTCTCACAAACACACATGCGCAGGCGCGCTCTTTCCGCACGGAGACTCAGGGGACAGTGGCGGCGCATACATCAAGTTATAATCTCTTCAACACATGCGACACGCGAACACGCATTCCTTACAGGCAGTCGTTCAACGTCTTTTTATGAACTTCGGGCTTTATACTCAAAGTTAACGTCAGGAAGGTCTCACGAAAGAAGGCGAGGGAGACAGCCCCTTTGTTGGAGTCCAGGCTTTTAAGGAATTTCGAAGATTTTCAAAATTTTACGCATTTATAAAAAAGCGCATTATGTATCTATTTTTTAAAACGTAGCCGTTAAATTGCAAATATTGGAAGCAGAAGAAACTGTTGAATTTTATCATATATTGCCAAAGTTTCGGAAGTGTGTGATAAAGATCATGTTAAAATGGAGGTGTCGTCATTGGAAGACGAAGGATTCTGCATTATGTTTGAGAAATGAGGTTGCAATACACTAAATATACCAGCAAGAATCATTTTAATCTTGAAATTGAAAATGAGTTGACTTTGATGTAAAATCAAGAATTTGTTTTGAATTTTTTCTCTTATAACCCTAAAAATGATGTTTACAAATACTTCATTGACTTTTTTGAAATTAACAATTTCGTTGCAAATAATTGTGTTATTGTTACGCCTTCTCGCTTATAATGTCTACATTATTTACTAGAAGGAAAAAATGTTTTGGTTTGTACAGAAAATGAGGCAGAGCAAGTTTTTATGCAACAATATAAAAAGCGTTTAAACGTGAACTTGCAATCTTGATACTGCTTTATTCTTTCATGCGTCTGATCTAATTTGTTCCGATTTTCTTTGGCTTGTTCATTATAGTCCCTATAAATTTCGAAAGGGCAATGTATTTACAGAATCGTCCGCGGTATGTTCGAAAGCAGCTGCCACAAAGAAAAACAACCATTACGAATTCTTTTTAATTTATTACAGGTTAAAATAGAGGGATACGACCAGGAAAATGTGCATCATACTCCCTTGGGTAGAGGTCGTCAAAACATTCACGGCAGTGAAGAAATAATACTGATTGCTAATGGTCTCATTCTGTACTGAATGCTCTCATTCTAATTTCGAAATACTCTGGTCAGATCGCGTTTTCACAAGGTAGTTTATTGTTTCTTCTTCCCTGTCTTTCTCTCTCCTTTCGTTATATCTCCCATTTTCTTTTTAACTTTTTATCCTTCTCTCACATCACATAACTTTTTAATCATAATCTTCTAGCGGAATACTACCAGCAATTCTAGTTTCCATGTGCGCACATTGTCCTAGATTTTATCATTTTCCTTACTCATCTTCTACATATCTACCCACCCTATGGTAACTACACCGCAACTTTTTAACGCGAAAGCCCTGCCCGTTCCTTGGCAACATTACAATGGCTACTGCCATTCCTACTCCGAACACTGAGGCACCTTCACCTGAAATGAGCTCCTTAAATCCCAGTTTTCCGAAAAACTACCTCAGGACGAAACTTTTCTCTCGTTTAAATTGTATCTCCTCCATAGAATCATAAACACAAAGGCAAATAAATTATTATTTATCAAGGCGCTCATAAGGTACGAAATTATACTAAATTATATTACGGTATCAGTAAACTAATGCAAGTAAAAGAAAAATACAATAATATTACGATCTTCATAAGTTGATTTTTATAAGCTCAATCAAAAGATTTACGAAGCATTATTATTACATACACTTACTTCCTTACTTCCCCGTCTTTTTAAACGTACACTTTGGAATTTCGAAGCATAAATTCTCCCCCCCCGAAAAAAAAAGAAAACGGGGGTCTTTTTCGGTGCTCTAGTCATTTTAACCCCGTATCGTGCCAATTCTCCACAAATTTCGTAAGCCCTGCTTTAGAGCGCGTTGTTCGTGGGCGCCGGAGAGTGGTTGGAAGAGGGGTGTGGTAAGAGGGGAAGTGGGGGCGGAGACAAAAGGCGCGAGGCGGGCGCAGCCACGCTGTGCTCGCCAGGGCGTCAAAGGGCCCTGGGCGGCGACGGCTCGCCACACCTCCCACTCCCGTCCCCCGCCCCACCCCCATGTTCCCTCCTCATGCTCCAGGAACGGACTGGAGCGCAGGGAATTTTCCCCCAAGAGCTCGCGATGAGAAGGCGTTGAGTGGAGTTTTGTAAAAATGTTATATTTTTCGGTCTCTGGTGGTTGTACAAGGAAAGATAGTAAAAATATACATTGATGTTGTAGATGTTACTGTTATTTTTCTATCAATTTATTTATTTAACGTCAAAAAACAGTTAAAACTGTGTGTCACGTACTGTATGAAGTAGTACAATGTGTGTACTCATATCAATATATTTAGTTCAAAACTGCTACTGTGGATAAATCAAATGCTGAATTGATCTGATGACCATAGGATAAAAAAGCATCCCTTAATGTCACTAAACATTTTCGTTGTATTTTTCAATAAATAAATGTTGATATAATTTTAGTAGTAATAATAATGATGTTACATGTGATAATCATACACGTATCAATGTAAATTTTTGAATAAATATGAATGTTAGGCATGAAAGAAAAATAGTTTCTAATCTGCATTAGGTGCAACACGTCTT
The DNA here is from genome assembly GCA_031308135.1 of Acheta domesticus. Taxonomy (NCBI): domain Eukaryota; kingdom Metazoa; phylum Arthropoda; class Insecta; order Orthoptera; family Gryllidae; genus Acheta; species Acheta domesticus. The sequence continues at coordinate 52,212,946 of JAHLJT010008446.1, forward strand.
TGGTTATTATGCATATAAAAACTCTGTAGACGCTATGAAAAGGCTGGAGTGTCATTTCCAGGGCTCGGATTCTGATGACCTAAAATGCTTTGAAACTAACCTATAAAATGATTTAAAAATACGTGGAAAATGGCCTACAAAATTACTTGAAATATGACCTATTTTTTTTAAAATGGCCCATTTTTTAAAAAAATACTAAAACATTTGTACGAAAATGTTTCTTTATTAAATGAATTTTACAATTTTAAATAAAATTCATTCATATAAAATTATACTTAATATAAAATCTTTATTTTACGAGTAAATATAATTGTTAGCTCCGACCTCCGAACTGTTAGTTTCGAAAGACAGAGGAAGATACCGAAGATTCGTGTAATTTTGTTAGTTGGAAAAACAGAGTCCACTGCAATAGTAAATTTCGCCAAGAACTGAAGATACAATAAAATTTTGTTTCAGTCTGTGATTGTAAATTAATGAAACATTCACAAAAAAACGAAAAGGAAACAAAACGCTTAAAAATGAAAAAAATGACGCAAAGATCCAAAAAATGATCTATAAATTGAAAAATGGCAAAAAATTACAAAAGAAGATCCAATAGCTATACATTTCTATCTCCTTCATGTCGTGATAAACATTGATTTTCAAGTTAGCTCCGTCTAGAATGCACCAATAAATAGATGACGTCATCAGAATCCGAGCGCTGGTCATTTAGCATGCATTCGCCTACGCAGTCTATCGTCGCCCCTCGTCGCCGTGGCCAGTGTCTTCACCAGCGAAACGTTCTCGTCAGTCGCGCCCTCTCATCGCGGAGAACAAAGCCGCGTTGCAGCGTGCTTGGAGGTGGCGGGGCGCGGCGGGACCAATGAGGAGGGGACGGGAGGCAGGGCGGGGCGGGGCGGGGAGGGAGGGAGGCGGCGCCGTCGTTAATGTGTCGTAAAGAGCATCGCGACGACCGCGACGAATAGGCGTGAGAGCTGCGCCGTCAAGTGACTGCAGCGACGACGCCGTCGCCACCACCACCGTCTCCTCGTCAACGGGAAACTCCGCCATCGCTAAACGCGTGACGTCAGGGAACGCATTTCACAGATTAAAAGTTGTGGGTGTTTTACGGGGTACTTGGGCACCGTGAGTCATTGCGCAGCTGCTGCGTAGCGATGGGACGCAGTTGGACTTTGACCTCGCGAAATGTCACCGGAGGGCCGTGGGGGATAGCCATCTTGTTGAGAGGTTGGAGCACTGGGCACCGTAGGTCAAATCTCGATCTCTATGAACAAGGTGTGGCAGATATTTTCTCTTTTCCGACTCGACGAAAGAAAGTAGCATCTGGCATCACCACATCATGCTGTTGGCAGCATTTTATGTTCTGCACCATCACTAACGTCATCTTGGATTCGTTGGATAATTGGAAAAGCACCCACCCACGGGAAATCTTGTGAACTTTGATAACTCACAGACTCTTTTAGTACACATTTTAATGAAAATGGAATGGAAATTTACAAAAATAGTGTGTGAGAGACGAGGGGAATTGTTCCGGCTATTTGGAGTACAAAGTGTAAATATTTACTATGTATATTTACCATTATAGTAATGAATTTGTAATATATTACATAATAAAATCGAGACGTTTACGTATGATACGACGTATCTTTTTGTAGACAGGCCTTCCATTGATTACTATAGCGCGCCAAGAAAGTCTCTCCGTAATGTCACCTTGCTGTTGAGAGTGTTTGCAACAAATATTATTATGTTGGTAGCACGAGCTGCAGCTTGTAACAAAGAAAACGTAAATTGCGTTCTCACCCCAATCCTACTAGATGCTGGGAGTGTTGTCCCCTTCACTTATTTCCCAGTGACCTGGTTGCTACCAACAAATGCAGTTTTAATATGACGCCCTGATTCAACTCAGTGCGGAGAGATTTTCGTGGCGCACTGTATTCTCGTGATGGGGAAAACTGGTCTCGTTCATTTTCGTGAGTTCTGCAGAAAGGCAGAACTCTTGAATACATGTGACTTTGCCCTTGACGGTAAATGACAATAGCAACACACAAATCACTTTCCTCGCGTGAGTGTGGGCCGCGTCCCCTGCACGAGTGGCGTGGGCGTCAGGGCGTGTCATCATGCGTGCCTTGACGTGCGCCCACGCGACCGGGTGCCTGCCCGCGCCATGGAACCTGCAGCCGCCACCACCGCCACCGCAACGCCGGTGGAGAACAATAGTCAATTTCCCAGTGTCACCTTCGTCCGCCTGAAATATATGGCCAGCGCGTTTTAAAACGAGACTAAGTACTGGCGACGCCGCGCCCGCACACTTTGCTTCCATCTCCTTCATGGGAGCCTTGTTCGAATCTATTCCTCTGCGACTTGTTTAAGCTCTCTCCTTTCGTCCTGTGTGAATCCCTTGGTCTAAACGCCATGTTTGAATCCCCTCCCCTCCAACAACTTATTTGCATCGGCACCTGTGCACCCTGCCTTAATGCTCTTCTATATGTGTTCAAATCCCCTTCCCTGTATCGCATTTTCGAATCCCCTCCCTCGCAACTCTTTAAATCACCTTCTCTATACCCTCTGATAGAATCTCCTCTCCTGTATTTATTTTCGATTCTCCTTCTCTGCAACACGTTTGAATACTCATCTTCGCACCCTTATTGCAAATTTTCCTATGTCCCCTCGGTCTGTATTCCCTCCTCTGCATTCTTCTATCAACTTCATCCTCTGCACCTCGTGTTAATCCTTCCTATAGGACCCCTGTTCGCATCTCCTTTCGTCATCACCTTTTCGAATCCCTTGCATCCTGTTCAGGTTCTTTCACCTGGGTTCTATATTCCGAATCCTTTCGTCTGCTAGCTCTGCTCCTCCTCCTTCCCTCTGTCGGCACTTGGCTCGTTTTATAATGATCCGCTCCACCTACGGGAGAGCTACTGTCACACGCGGTTGCAGCCGATGTGGTCGTAGACGGCCCAGGGGTCCGTGTTCTGTTCAGCCTCTTCATCACTTCGCACCTTTTAGGAGCTGTGTTGATGTCACCCGGTGACGATTCTTTTTCGAATGCTCATAACTCAATAAGTAAAATGCGTAGTTCTACAATCGATTGCATTTAAATGAATTTCGGATACTGTATCATAGGCAAACAATACAAATACTTATTCTTTAAAATATTGTTGAGCATAACGAAATATTATATTCCAATCAAATTCTATAATTCATAATTACGTTATTGACAAAATGATTTTGCATTAATCGCACTTACACTTATTACAATATTTTTGCTCATTTTTGTTTCAGAAAAGCGAGTCTAGAAATGACAGAATATTTTTTTATGTTAAATCTTACTTATTTACTCAGAATATGGTGCATCTATAGTTTAAGACTGACATTTCTAATGTATCCCAATAAAGAAAATATACCACTCTATGAGAAGCTACAACTTAATTATCCCCTCTCTTAGGGAATCCGGCCGTGACCTCAATACATTCTCGATCACATCTGTAAGTATTCAACAGCATCGCGGACCGCCTTCTCGAAGGAATTATCATAGTGACAAAGTGCTGACTTCCTGATAACCTAGAGCAATTATACATAAGAATTAACGAACACATTCCGAGGAAGTTATTAAATGTTTGAGAATGGGTGAAAATTGATTCCGGCTACGTCCACTACTTAGGTCATTTGCGTCGTAAGTGTAGTGTTTGTTATATCCCGAGAGGAAGTGGTGTTTGTCCGTCGCTGGAGCGTGAGATCCGACGCTGTCCTATACACAGGCCCGTGAGCTATCTCCGGCAGCGGGGCACCGCGCCATTCTGCACAAGCTGAAAGCTCCCCGCAATGAGTTAAATATATTACAGTAATTTTGGGGAAGAAATACTACATTGAATGACTTCTTGTTTTTTTCGATCTTTAGGTAACATTGGACATGAATTAGCCAATAGGGTTAAAAATGAACTCGTGAGACACTGCTAGCTACATAGTAAATAAACATTCAATTATTAGCATGTTTTTTTGACGGCGATGACGGCGATTACTGAATAGGGTACATGGCATCTTATGAATTATTTCAATTCGTATATGATTCCTACATTATCGTTCACAATTCATATGAATCCATTTGTTTTATTTTTAAATTATTTTAATATCAGCTTTATACGTATTACAAACTAATTCATTCCAAACAAAACGAGCTTTTACAGGAACACGGCAACCGCACTTCGGTCATTAGACTGACAACAAACGTAAATCACAAAGCGGCGCGCCCTCGCTGAACACGTGCGGATCCGCCGCTCGTCTCTTTTCCTCCTCGCCTGCGCCGCCCATTCCCGGCGAGCGCGCGCCGCCAAACGCTGCTTGACGCCGTCAGCCCTAGAGCGACCGCCTCCCCGCCAGGCGACTCCCGGCGCGGTCCCCGACGCCCGCCCCCGCGTGCCACCGCTCCGCCTCCGGCCCGCCCCCGCTCCCGCTCCCGCCCCCGCCCCCGCCCGCGCTCTCCCGCCGCGCCGGCCGCCGCCTCCGCGGGGGCTCCGCCGGCGGCGGCTCCTGCTCCCGCTCCCGCTGCCGCAGCCGCTTTATCCCAATATTGAAATCATCGCGTCGTTCGGTGCCGGTAATGAATAGATGGGCGACGGCGGGCGCGCGGCCGCCGGCCTTATGTGTGTTATTTGCGTTATCGTCGCGCGCAAAACACAACGTGCGCCCGCCATATGGCGACGGATGCGCCGAGGCGGCGGCGGCGGCGGCGGCGGAGGCGGAGACAGGCCCTTGTTTGACTGAAGTCGTCCCGCGGCGGCGGCGGTGGCGGTGGCGGCGATGGAGCGGAGCCGAGCGGAGCGCCGGGAGGAGAAGGGGGGGGCAGGGAGGGACCGGGAGGGGCGATGGAGGCGGCGGCCGAGGGCGCCTCACGGAGCCACCACGCTCCGCGCCGCGCCGCGCCAGACTCGCCCCGGGGCAGGGCGACTCTGGTCTTGCCCATAAGAGGAATGAGCCCGGTCGGGTTGGCTGGAGGTCAGACATTGTCCCAACCTTCCTTCTATCTCGCGTTGGGCCCCCTCCAGGCATGTGACCCCCCGCCTTCCCTCGGCTCCTCCTCCTCCTCGTCGCCCTCCCCGCAGATCCCCCTTTCCTCCTCCCGCTGCTCACTCGTTCCCTCCAGCCGTCTCCCGCCTCCGCCGCCGCCAACACCGACGGGCCCTCTCTCTTCGTCTCGTCTCGCGCCGTGCATCCCCCCGCGGGGCAGGCGGTGGCGGAGGAGCGGGGTGGGGCGTGGCGGGGCAAGGCGGGGCGGTCGAGCGAGAGGGAGCGCGCGCAGATAGCATCGCGGCCGAGCGACCTCCCTCCCCCCTCCGCGTGCCCGCCCTCATCCCGCCCCGCCCCGCCCTCGCCGGCCAGGTAAGGCGGCCGAGAGCCCGCCGCCCCGAAGCCATCTTCAGAACCGAGAGCCCGCCCGCGCGACATTCAACGATATCCAGGCCCCTGTTTAAGTTTTCTCCCGTGTGGCCAATTTGAGATCAGGGCGACGGAGCTGGGGGAGTGGGCGACTTGCAGGCGCACCGCGTGGGGGGAGAGTGGGCGGGAATCCGATTTATACAGCCCGCAGGTTGCGACTTGGCTAAGAGGAATCGGAATGGCGAGCATCCTCAATCCGCGTGGTCTCTCAAGAACTTCATAAGAGTTCAGAATGGCTTACGTAACTACTACTTTAAGTGTCTAATTCTTGTACCGGGCATATCCCGAGTAATAGCAACGTGATTGTATCAAGAACTAAAACATGGACGACATCTACTCCTCTGTGAAAGCAGTCAAATAGAACATACGTGGCATCAAATAAAATTCTTTGATTCACGAAATGTTGATGTATTTCTTTAATTCGAGCATATTAACGATACATTTTTTCGAGAAGAGGTGAGATTTCATTAGCATAAAAACATGTAATATGCAGATGGAGTACGCATGTTGCGTATGCAATGCAACATGTGAAGACATTCAGGGACGACCGGTATGGAGGGTGACCCTCGCCTGGAAGCATAACATATCACTCCCCGTACACTCATTGTTCTCATACATTTTTAGGAACAATGCTGGTAAACAATGGGCATACTCCGATAAAAAATACCCTTAGAACATTAGTTTCATGAGTGCATAATACGAAGAAATAAAAATACTAAGAGAATGTAAGTTCTTCGAGAGGATTATATCCTTGAAATGTTTTTTGTATCCTAGTAATTAGGATGTGTTGTATAAACGATGTGTCATGACGTGAATAAGAATTTGTCGTGTGTATGTCATGTAATTATGACAAAACGGATCAAGCTACTAAAAATGATAATACGGCAGAGGCAACTGAATGGAATAAAGTTGTTCCACGTACAAGGGATTGAAGAGATTAGCGTTTCTATTTCGCCGTCCGTTCATCTCTTTCTGAATACCTACTAAACATTTGCGTGCACTGGCTCCGCTACAAGACTTCGGACTCAGGCTCGTACATACTAGGCCCAAACCAAATGAAACCGAGGCAATTCAGCATTCGCCCAGTGTCCGCGGGGCTGTGCTGTGGCTGGTGGAATCCGGTCGGTGGCGCCTGGGGGCTGTTTCCGAGCGACGGCGATGGCGGCGGCGGCAGCGGCCGTGACGGGCGGGTGCGGGGGTGTAAACGTCCAGACCGGCATTCCTGGGCGACGAGGGCCCGCCACCGCCGTTGTCCCTGGGCGACGCGCTCGGCTGTGCTTTGCTCTATGCCGCGCGGCACGGCACGGCAGGCCACGGCACGGTACAGCGGCACGCGCTGGGGCGGGGCGGGGCGAGGCGAGGCGAGGCCTTGGAGCCTCTTACCCAGAGTTTGGGGCAGCGGGACGCCGGACGGAGGCGTGTTGGAGGCCTGTTGGGCCTCGAGGGCGCGAGTGTGGGCGGCGCGGGCGGCGCGGGCGCGGTGCGGGGTGAGGGGCGCGGGGAGGGGGAGAGGGAGGGAGCCGGCGCTCCAAGCTATCTCCCCCCTCTCTCTCTTCTCTCCACACAAACCGTCCCTAACTAACCACCCACCCAAACCTCGGTCGCCTCAGTCGCCGTGTGTGGTTCTTGTGGTTGCAAGTACAGTTCTTTTCTTATTAAAGAAGTTGGTTGGAAATCAAATATCACAATGCGATAATATCCAGCATTACAAGGTGAAGATATTTTTACTGAACAAAAGACGTCAATGTGTCCAAATTTGACGGTAGTGCTTTGGCTCGTGGCCCATTTGAGAGTACCAAATTATTTCTTTGGCACAATGTCGAAAATATATCGATAGAAATAATTCGGATGGAAGAGACATAGCACAGATGGGGTGAACCCAAAATGTAAAACGTTTGCACTGTTTCTTTAATAAGCCTTCGTGCTTTTAAATGACGTGAATTTTGCAAATTTCGTGAACTCTACTAAGGGCATTTTTTTAATGTTAAATCATTACCTTATCCAATACTTTTTCACACTAATCACGATAAAGATAAACTCTTTATTTGCATGAAGAAAACAGAACGATACTGGTGTTCATTTATAACAAATCGTTCATAAATATTCCAGCAAGAGTATAACATCAACCATTTTGTTTTCGACGCATCATCACCGAGGGTTAAGCTCGGCACCAGAGGGAAAGCTAATTCGCCGCCTGGCAGCCTTTCCTTGACAACGAGCCGCACCTGGAGCCTGGGCGCCCGCCAGCCAGCCTGCTGTCTGCTTCTCCCCGCCCCTCAATTCCTCGCCTGCAGCTGGCACCCGCCGCCCGTCCTCCGCCAACCCGCCTGCCGCCCGCCTGCCGCCCGCCTGCCGTCCGCCTGCCGTCCGCCTGCCGTCCGCCTGCTGCCCTCCCCCTGCCTGCCTGCCGCCCGCCTGCCGCCCCGCCTGCCGCCCGCCTGCCGCCCGCCTGCCGCCCGCCTCCCGCCCGCCTCCCGCCCGCCTCCCGCCCGCCTCCCGCCCGCCTGCCGCCCGCCTGCCGCCCGCATGTCGCCCGCCTGCCGCCCGCCTTGCCGCCCGCCTGCCGCCCGCCTCCCCCCGTCAGCCACCCGCCTGCCGCCCGCTTGCCGCCCGCCTGCCGCCCGCCTGCCGCCCGCCTGCCGCCCGCCTGCCGCCCGCCTGCCGCCCGCCTGCCGCCCGCCTGCCGCCCGCCTGCCGCCCGCCTGCCGCCCGCCTGCCGCCCGCCTGCCGCCCGCCTGCCGCCCGCCTGCCGCCCGCCTGCCGCCCGCCTGCCGCCCGCCTGCCGCCCGCCTGCCGCCCGCCTGCCGCCCGCCTGCCGCCCGCCTGCCGCCCGCCTGCCGCCCGCCTGCCGCTCGACACCCGCACCTAGCCGCAATGTCCATCTGTACCACATGTCAAATATGCGTTGGACGGGTTGACCGAACGGACCGCAGCCTGCGGGTGGGACGGGACGGAGAGAAGCGTGGCGGAGAGCCCGGTGGGTGGGTGGGGCGGTGGGCGCGTCTCCCAAGCGGGGCCTTCGTGGCGTCGCTTCGCCCAGTGAATGGCGCAGTCCGCCGGACAAGGCGCCGGCGAGGTTTCTTCCAGGAATCGAATGAGGAATAAGCGAGACAATCAATGGACGGCCCAATCGATGGCTGCAGACGGACGAGCGTAGTATGGAGTAAGTGGACCCACGTGGTGCCCGCCGCGTGAAGAGAAATACAGCGACAACAGACAGCAAATAAGCGGAACGAGTAGGTGGGCCGTGCGGTGTGTTTGCGAGCAAATAATGAATGAACGAAGGAGCCGGGGCCTCCATGTGTGAGAGAGTGTGTGCGTACGTGTGGGTGTGTGTGCGTCTGAGAAGACGCTTCGAGTTCGCAACGACCTACGCTAACTAAAAGACGAACGCTGAAACAAAGCTCTGATGCTAATGACACCGTGCCAGACCGCCCGATCGCATACACGCGGTTTCTTTGCCCTTGTAAGAGCGTTCATATTGATGTTCCCAGAAGGTACGCGCCAGTGAAAAAGAATGACGCCAGAAGGTTATTCAGAAAATTTGGATGACCTTATTGCCTTTGCACTCAAACTTGTTCATGCTTTAGTACGAGACTGTAAGAACTGGCAGATGTGTTCTTTAACAGGATTTATGTCTTTGTAAGATTTGTGAAGGGTAACTGATAATAATGTTTCAAACATTCTCTACAAGTACAATACAAGTTAAGCAAACATATTTTAATGATTCATTTCAACATTTTCATTGAACCTCTACTATCCTGGTTCCCAAAATCTGTTATATTATAATCCTCTTTTGTAGGCGTCCAATTTCATCAGCCGTGAAAACAACCTCGACCAATAGAAAGAAATACATGAATCATGGAGCGTCTGGAAACTCAACGACACATTAAACTTCTTTCTCGTCGTCCACCTTTCCATTCTTCGATTCTTTTACCCTCTCTCGCCTTCGCATCAACTCCCGTTTTCTCTCCCGTCCCTGGTTCCTCCCACGCTCCTGCCTCCTTCATTGTGCGTGTCGCCAGGCCGCTGGCCGTAGCTGTCAGGTCTCCACGTCTCCTCCATACAGCCGAAGTGTTTACTTGCACATCATTCGCTAAGAGAGGCCGGTGCTTCGAAGGTTTGACGTTTGCACTAAAATAGCCCGCAGTGCTTTCACCTCCTGGCACCGCCCCCGCTCCCCCCGCGGCCACTCGTTGCCCAAGACGAAGCCCATTCACAAATCGCCGCAACGGCGATGGAAGATGTCTTCCCACAAAACAACATACGTGACGACTTTTCATCGAAGATGTACGTACCAAATGAGAGACACTACAAGATAGTATTCATTTGTAAGGAATTAATTTTTAAAAAATTAAAACTTTTGAGGGTAAGAATCAATTAGAATAGATTATTGTTATGCTATGCCTATCATAATAAAATAACCAATTTGTTCTAGTCTTTCTTGAATTTGTACTTAAACATTTTCTAAGTACACGCAGATCGATTATTATCTGTATTGTTGTTGCAGTTGAACAAACCAGTTGTTATCGGCCACATATTTCTGATTGTAATGATATTAACAGTTTCAATTCATAATTAATCAAACCATTCTTTCATACGTAACTTATTATACAAAACATAATTGGTCATTTATAGGCTTTAATATTTACAGATGTTTCGAAAAAAATCAGTAGATAGTTCCTGCGCGAATGATATGGTTTACATATGCGCGAGTGTTCTCTACATATTCACGAAAACATACGAGTAGAATAATGGGCATTAAATTACAATGTTGACATTTCATCCAATGGTTAATGCAAAAGTAGTGAAATAATAATGGTTAGATATTAATATAACGTTCGTGTATCAGTATTAAAAGACGTGTGAGCTTCATATTCATTTCAAGAGAAGAAATTATTTTCGCTTCTAATATTCATTCGAACTAAGCCGCGTAAACCACGCCGCGACTGCTATATCCACTCCATCCCCGCGCTCCCCACAAAGCGCCAACCTAAGCCGAAAATTTGCAGTGCGCCTGAACACCAAACACTCCATTCAACGCGGCAAAGAGTTTCCGCCCGTTTACCTCACAAAACCCTCCAACAAGTGTCCGCATTCGTCGGCAAGCACATAGCTTCTCCCGCCCAAAAGCGTTTGTCGATCCCTGGCGTAATGTATTCGGCGAAGACCGGCTTTGCGGGGCGAGAGGCGTGGCTGCCGTCGCCGCCGCCGCCGCCACCGCCGCCGCCGCCAGCTGCTATCGACCTCGCCACGGACGGCGCGCGCGTGCCAGCCGCCGCCACCGCCTTCTCCTTCTTTGCCGCCTCCGCCGCCCTCGCCGCCTGCTCCGCCGCCACCGCCGTTGACGCGTTGCTGTTTGTCGACGACGTCCGGCGCGACGTGCAGGAGAATCGGCCAAGCCCTCCAGTTGCAGACTCCGTCGCCTCCTTGACTCCGGGCTCAAGACTCGGCGGTTGATCAAGTATTTCGGCGCGGATTTATAGTACATGGACATGGACCCGGGGCGTCAAATTCGGGGAACAGCGGAGTAACAAGAACATCGCAAAACATTTCGGAAAAAATGCTGTACTGTAGCTGAATCGTGTTAAAAAAAACTTCCACTGCACTTATTCTCAAATTTCGACCGATATTTTGCCCTCTACACAACCATCAACTGCCGCCTGGCAATTTCTCCTCCGTCATTCTGAGTGGTAGCGCCACGCATCCGGTATCGGGGATAGTTGATGTTCTTGGAGTACGATTGCGCCGCCCGAGAGTCGCAGAGGATGCCAATTGTGAGGCATTAGATGACGGTTGCATAAACAAAACGCTCTGACATCTGCCCATCAACCCGTTGACGGTTGTTCGGGAAGAAAGAAGATGAAGTGGTGCAAGGGGACTCTTCCCCAATGCCTCGCGTTAGACCTGACACTCGAGAGATTTTTATTACGTGGTACATCCAAATTTTGCTTTGTATACACAGCCTCTTAGGTGTATTTTAAAACAAGTGGTCGCCACCAAGAATGCATGTCTGTCAAAACCCAGTGTTATGATTGTCTTTGTAAAAGAACGGGGAATATGTTTACTGAGCTCAGGATATCTAGCTTTCTAAATCCGGGCCAGTGCAGTTCAGTTTTCGTTCTGTCCCTATCCTACACTTCTGTCTGAACCATTCGTATGATGCTCACTCTTTTCACTGGCCCTCGCCAAATATGTCTTTGGATTCTTCGCTCTTCACTCTTTCCTCTATCCACTTTTCTTTCTCTACATGGACGTTACACGCCACCCACGACTTTCCCACAGATTTGACCGATTTGAATTCCCATTTCACACATTGATCTATCCTCTAAACGATTCAATAATTCTCTTCTATTTCACGCAGATTGCATTCATGATTCCCATGACTACTCATCACATCTTCACGATTCCCCTGCCTTGATTACCTTCATCCATTTCTCATAGCGTTTTTCATTTGCCTCCCTTTATTTTCTCTCTATACCATCATTCCTAACTTCCTCCAACCTACTTCTACTCTGAACACTTGCTTTTCCTGCTTTATTGTCTTTCGTAATCTAGTTCATGCCGATCTCCTCTGCCAGCGGCGGTCATCAAAGACTGGACGCGACGAGACGAGACTGAGGGTGAGGGGAGCCAGGTGGAGGGACGGGCGGCGCCGCGCGGCCATTGTTAGGCGATCATGAATGGGAGCGTCCTGTGTTCGCGGCACCACTCACCGGCTGAGTTAGCTCAGGGCAGCAACTGATGTCACTGCAGTGCCTCTAACCGGATGCTCCTAGTGTTCGAGTGGTGCTCTTTCAACACTAGCGAGACACCGTAGATCGAATTCAGCTACTATCGATGAAAATTCTAGCGGCCGTCTGCTCTGATTGGTAGTTTTCTGTGGTTTCTCCGATCAACATCGTACGCATTGCCGGAACAATAACCTAACAAACGGACCATGGGCCGCGCGAGAAATTTCCTTCCTCTTCCTAGTCCTACTCCTTACGCGCGCGCACACACACACACACACACACACACACACACACACACACACTCCCACGCACGACGGGTGATTAGAGTTTGTCCCGGTTTGGAATGATGGGAGATACCTGGATGTGGAAATCCCCACTTGCCGATGTGTACGTCGGCGCCGGATCTCACCATCAGGTGGGGAAGTACATCACCATCTCCCGAGATAAGATCATGCGCTACACCTAGAGGACTAATGGTCGTAGGAGTTGACGCGCCCGAATACATGGAAGCTGGAAGCATGGACGCTCCCGAATACATTGACGCGCCCGATACATACAACCAATCAATGAAGCTGGCCATTCCTCGCTTCTCCTTTTATCGCTTTGCTCCTTTCGCCATTTGTGGCGCGGGTGAGTTTGGGCCGAACGCTGGCTGAGAACTCGAACTGGGTAATCCGGAAAAGAATGAGCAGCGGTTGACAAAAAAAATGAACTGCGTGACCGGGAAACGTAATTTTCGGCGTGTAGGTATGTAACTTAAACATAATTCTTTCTTCTAAAAGCTACAGTTAGAAATTTGTCTGTGCCTTGTAAGTTTATACTCATTTTTAAGATTTTAATTTGGTCTCCAAAAGAACAGTGATATTGATTGAAAATTTTTAACGACCTAATGTCATAATATAACAATTCTCAAAATATGTTTTCTTTCTTATTGTGTTTTACAGTTGGTAATACTTTAGTAGGTAATCTCACTATCTTATTTCTTCATTTGATTTGAATGTATTTTTCGCAATTTTTGTTATTTGTCTATCATTATTCAAATTTTTTCTTTGAAAATTAGAGTGGACAATGAACGTTATATTTCAAATTTTAAGGACAATATTCCAAAATTTTATTTTCATCTTACATAAAGAATATGTTCTGTAAATAATTATCATAATTTTAAATCATTAAACGGCGTCTTGTATGTAAACAAGTGCTACTGATATTTTGATAAATCATTTTTTATTCATCCTTTTCGGAGTCACGATTGTACAGATAAAAAATCCGAAGAAAAACAAAACTATTTTAAGACAGCCTCGAGCGTACCAAATGGCGTAAATGTGTTTGTTAGAAGAACTATTCCATGAAAAAACTATCCATAACTATTCTGGAGCGACGATTAGAGAAGAGTGGTTCAATGACCGGATCTCCTCGCGGTTCGAACTCAATAATAGAAAACAACAATTGAGGAAAGCTGCTTTGCCATGAAGGGAGACAATGTTCTCGGAAGAAAATATTGTTTACTTGGAAAAGGGAATGATGACAAAATTACAGGAGCGACAAGATGAAGAGGATGACGAGTTTGATTAGATTTTAGTCGAGTGTGGAGATAAATGACACAGCCATCTGATAGAGGTTCCATGGAAATGGAAATAAAAAATGCAAAGGACTGAACAAGGGAAAATCCGAAGGTACATCGTAATAAGAGGAAATGTGAGCCGACAGATACCACACCAGCAAAAAGGGAGCGACGAGAGCGTTGGAGAGATAAAGAAAAGAGGAAGCGATTCGCAGAGGCGGGGACACGATCAGAACGCGAAGTGCAGCGGAGGGGATAAGAACCGAATAGAGCGACCAGAGGATGGACGGAGAGAGGGGCGAGGGTGGGGGCGATGAAGGCGGCGGCGGCAACGTGGGGGATCCCCGAAGGGGGGACCTGAAAGGCGATATGCAACAAAACGGGTCCGCGCCAAGCCCTGGCACGTTCACGGTCGCGAGTGGGGAGTTAACAAGGCGTCGTCGTCGGGCGGCGGAGGGGCGAGGGCGGCGGGGGCGCGGGCAGGGGCAGGGGCGGGGGGCGGGGGCGGGGGCGCCGGGCGGCGGCGACGCTAATCCGCCGGCGGCGCGCGTCCGAACCGCGGCTTTGTCTCCGCTCGCGCTCCCCCCTCCCCCGCCAGCACCATCATCCCCGCCCGCCCCGCCCGCGCCGCCCCGCGCCGCGCCGTGCCGTGCCCGTTGCCCACGCCCGACAGGGCTTCACAAACGAACCTGAGGCGCTGATGCGACCCCATCTGATGGGCGCATCTCTTAGGTGAGAAACAATGCGGGACCGATTCACGGGAGGAAGGTGAATCCTCAGCAGTGGAACGCTTATCAATGGGGAATACAATTAAACATCACGCATTGATTATTTTTGACATATTTCTAATGTGACACTTAGCGGAACGTTTCCGTACATATATTATTGAAATAAAAAGATCCAGTCGTAACTGGAAATTTCATTTGCTAATGACAAGCGGAAATTCTACCCAAACAGGGGGTTGTATAAGAAATTCTGTTTGTCTGTCTGTCTGTCTCTCTCTATCTTTCACACACACACACACACACACACACACACACACACACACACATGTAAAGTACTGCTAATGACCACGGAAGGTGAGTGTCGTAATTTGAGGTGTATTATGAGCATTGGCACTGATTCTAAGGAGTTTACAGAATCTTATTTTACCATCGCAAACGACGTAAATGTAAATGCAGCGCATTTATTTAATGTTTGATTCAACAGTTTTATCTGATCAATCAACCAATTTGTTTTGTACCTCTAAAACTCACAATTGTTTCCAACGTTGTCATTTGATTGTGATTAAGACATAAATTCAAATGTATTACCACTAGATACATAGGAATGACAAATTGACATTTTACATATAAGCTTCACATTTCATAAAATATGCCATTGCAAAATTTTACTTTCGTGAAACAGACTGACGTGATTAAAATAGCCATTCTTTCCATAGCTAAGCGAAAACAAAGGTTTTCTGAACATACGAACTCTGTGAAAGATGAGCATTATGGAACGTGATTGTGAACCCCTGCGGCAGAGAATGAGCCTTCAGCACCGCCCGCCCGCCGTCTCCGCCCTCGGCGAGAACTCGCTTCGTGTTTCGTTTCAAAACTTAACAAGCGTCTGCGACAATAACAATATGCAACGCGCGAGTCTCGCCGAGTAGGCATAACGAGAAGATCAAAACACCGCTGTAAAACCTAACCCGAATGGAGCATCACGAACTCGAGGATCTAACCTTTCATTTCTGCGAAGATACGGGAAGCAACCAGACATCACGGCAGTGTTTGATAATGACACATATATATGTATTAAATGAGAACGCGTATAGTGGTTGTGCGGTAAGGGTTGTGAACTCTGCAAATTAAATATTCAAAAAGCGCTTATCTTCAAATTCACAATATAATTTACAATTTCTAATGAAATTTCATAATATTTCGGTAGACCAATTTGCACATTGAAAACGATATTTGCATTTGCTTATTCGAACTAAAATAATCGGAAATAAACTTAAAAGAATAAAATCTACTGGGAAGAAAAGGTAAATCATTGATTATTGACATGTGATCAATATATATATATATATATATATATATATTATATATATATTCATAATGATTGATATATTGCTTTGATTTACATTTAGTATTCAACCAGACAAGGCGTACGAAGTTTACTTTTCTATTACAGTTGAGTTATAATTCCTCAGAGCAATGTCACCAACGTCTAAAATTCTAAGATTCTCTTTGACAAATTTCCTAGTACTTCTCATTTTTCACATAAAATTGTTAAACGATGAAGATAGATGTGTGAAAGGGGAGAGCTGAGTACTATCCTTGACTTTCTTTTGTTTTCACAGTACTTTCCTTGCGTTTTCCTACCATTCAGATTCCAACTTAACACTACAATCGACTGACGCGTCATGATGCATAAAAAATTACACAATTTTTCCGATCACGATCTATGATCCCTTTCGTTTGTTCTGAATCTTCATCCCTCCTACCACTGTCGAAGAGATTAACACGCAAATCGCAAAACACTAAAAAGAAAAGCCCGGAGAGCGTACGGGATTTCCGCCGACTTCATCGTCTCTCAGCGTCTCCCATCCTCCCTCCGGAGAGAATCTGCGGCGTGGCGCAGCGCAAATTGCGTGAGGACGGGTGAGGACGGGAGGGCGGAGGCGAGGTCGACGGGGGCGAGCGGGGTTTATCGTATTACCTTAAGCATCTAGTCTCTCTCCTGGAGCATCGGAACGTCCGACTGCCTTGCTCTCGCCCCTCGCGGCCGCCGCCCCCACCGCTGCCGCCGCCGCCGCCCTCGCCGCCGCCCGCGACTCATCCGTTCGAGGAAAATCCTCTTAGCCCTCTCGATGTACTTGGCGCGCCGGGGCCCAAGGACGGGGTGGGCTGGAAACGAGCCGGAACGCTTGAAGCGGCGCCGCTCCATCCGTGGCGGATTATATTCTTCCTCTCCTTGGGATACTTTATTACCCTGACATGGCGGTACACCCACTGGTAAATATTTGGTTTGGGCCTAAAATGCATTATCATTTTTGGAGAAAAAGACCAAAACATCTACAGAAAATAAGAATAGAGATGAGATCGTCACGTAATGTGTTTTCGTTGTACTTGGCGTGGTTTGATTTTTAAGAAAATTTAGACACTTTTTACGAGTATATTCTACTTTGTGATTATTATCATGGGCTTCTTTAGAGTTTTTAAGCAATGTGTGAACGAACCGACATACAAAAAGATCAAATATTATTCTATTCTTTAGTGTTTTCTTTTCCCTTATAAATGAGAAACCCCAGATGCACAAGATAAGGCGATTAATTCATAAAATTTGTAATTGTTTCTTATCTGGAGATGAACAACGTTCTATTCATTATAATATTAAATCAGTCTCATTTCCAATGATATGCAAGCACTCTTTTTTCCAATGGATTTATTCGCTTGTACTTGCAAGCGTGAATCATAAACGTTACAGCATTCTCAGAGGGAATAGTAATTTTGAGAATAAAAAATGCTCAGAAAGTATATCGCAAATACATTGGAAGAAGACTGAGAAAGAAAGAAATGCAAACTAAAGAAAAGAATTGATGAAACAGAAGCCAAATATGTGAAAGCGAGCGAAGGACAGCGAGAACAAAGCGGAGTAGAGGGAGCAAAGCACGCCGGGCCATTGGCTGAACCGAGCGGAGATAATGCCCGCGGAAACAAGCGACAAGCGGCACGCGGGTGGGCTCCCAAGCGCAGTCCGCGTGGGCGGAGAGCGGAGGCGTCGCATTGACGCTGCGCGGGCAGTGACGGGCGTGGGCGAGGCGGGGCGCGGCGGGGGGAGGGGGGTGAGGGGAGGGGTGGGGGCGGGCAGGCGGCGCCGGCGGGCGGAGCGCGGGCGTCGCGGCGCGGGATCGCGACATTCGACCGCGTCGCAGACAAATGGCGAGGGCCTGTAACCGGCGGCGCGCGCCGGCCGCGCTCGCCTCCGGCCCGCCACAGCGCCTTGCTTTAATTAGAGCGTGCAATTGACTAACAACCGGTTGTAATGGATCTGGGCGCGGCGCGGCGCTGCGCCGCTCCGCCACCGCCGCCGCCTCCGCCGCCGCCACCGCCGTCGAGGTCCGACACGTCTGAGTCCCGCGCGTCCATCATCCTCGCTGATCTGTCACGCGTAACGACCCGCAACATTTCTACATCATTCCCTCGAATTTGGCGCGTGAGGGACGGCCGCGGCGACGCCCCGAGGAGCGGCGGCAGCGGCAGGGGCGGGGTGGGGGCGGAGCCATGGTGGCGGGGGCGGAAGTGGCGAGGGTGGCGGACATGACGCCGGAGTAAAGGTGGAAGAGGGCGGACGTGGCGAAGGCAGAGAGGGCGGAGGCGGTGGGGACGATGGCGGTGAGGTCGGAGGCGGTGAGGTCGGAGGCGGTGAGGTCGGAGGCGGTGAGGTCGGAGGCGGTGAGGTCGGAGGCGGTGAGGTCGGAGGCGGTGAGGTCGGAGGCGGTGAGGGCGGAGGCGGTGAGGGCGGATGCGGTGAGGGTGGAGGCGGTGAGGGCGGAGGCGGTGAGGGTGAAGGCGATGGGGGGCGGAGGCGGCGAGTGCGTAGGGGACGAGGGCGGAGGCGGCTAGAGCGGATATGCGGCAGGGGCGGAGGCGGTGCGAGCAACGGCGGAGGCGGCAGAAGTGGAGGCGACACAATGCGGAGGCGGGGGTGGGGCGCAGGCGGCCGCCTCCGGCTTCCCATTGCCGCCCCTGCCGCGGTGGCGCCCTCGCTCTCCGCTGCCCCGCGGGCGTCGCTCATCCCGGCTCTCACCCCGTGCGCTGAGCGGGCTGTTTACGCCGTTGTGCGCTCGCAGAAGCCTGGACGTCGCGTGGGCCGGACGACCACCGTCCGGCCCTGCCTTTGTTGACTGGCTGCGGAACCTACTGTTGGCAATGGAACGCCCTTGATGGAAGTTGGTAGTGAAATTTCTTACGACGTCGAAATTAAGATTCTGCCAGATGTATGTCATTTGTCAGGTGTACTTGATTTTATATTTCTTGCTAATGAACTCCAAGAAATGATTTGAATTGCAGTTTTAGGGAGTAGCATAAGATCGCATTTGCCTTTTTTCACTTGCGACAACTGAACTTGTATTTCGTGTAACGTGTTCATCGTATACAACTGTCCGGTAATTAATTAATCATATACAAGGGAAATATTTATCTGATTCCTTGAAGTTCTCTTTGGCAAGAAACAAAAGCATTCTTTTTCTCCTTTCCGAAGAAGTAAAGAGTAATTCTTCAAACCTGAATTGAAGAAAAATAACTTGCACGGTGCGTGTTGTCAGAAGGTAAAAGCTTCCTTGTGTATTGAATTTATGTTCCTTCGGCAATTTCTTTGTGCGATTTTTGGTGTGTTGGGAAACATTTGTCGCAACCTTGGTTCGAGACCTCGATAACAAAGTGTGCAAAACTATTTGTCTTTTACGAAATACCCCTGTCAAGGAAAGAATTGTGAACCGCCAAAACGCGTGAAAAACATGAGAGAGAAGCACCACGTTTTACACATTATTCATAACACCACTTCTAAGTACGAAACGGAGGTGTTCATCTTATTGTTCGCTTCTGCCAATCCGCCTTCTTTACGCACCGTGGCACACTGACATTTTACCTCTGCAGTTTCTCTTTCACGACGAAAAAAATAACTGCAGCCCCACTGTGACAACCGGACAGGGGGAAGGAGGGGGGAATGTTAATTGAAAACCGATGTACGAAAAGGACTGCATCGTTCTTCCTGGTGACTCGGTCGAACAATGAGACATGGCCGACGTTTCGAGGATGCCCCTGCAGGCCGGCTGAACCTTGGGCGCCGGGGCCTCATTGTAAAGTTCCCGATGCACTCGGAGGCCGCGCGCCGCTACAAGTCCCCAGCCGAGGATTTGTCAATTAAGTTTAAGTACCGAAAGCCTCGTCCCGGGAGGGACGAGGAAAAAAAACAGGCGAGGTTCGCTTCGCGCGCAACGCATACGAAAAGCACACGGAAAGGCGATGGAGGGTTCGAACCCGAGGCCTTGGGCGCTTTTCGAGCACCGGTTCTGGGAAGAGCAGACGGATGCTTGGGCCCTGGGGCAGCGCATAGGCCGCCTGAGGAAGGAACGGCGCCAGACGCG
>JAHLJT010008446.1:52232909-52262135 GCA_031308135.1 Acheta domesticus
CACAGCGCCGCAGAGCCACACCCCCGGCCCCGTGTCTCCCACCCATCTCGCGACCACCTCCTTGCTTCGTCGTAACTTGCAGCCCCCTGCCCCGCCACTCCACCCCCGTCCCCGTTCCCGTCCCTGTCGCCGGCGCCGCCCACGCCACCGCCTGCCGTCTCGTTCGTCGCCGCCCGGCAGATTTGATAGATGGATAGAAACGGTTTTACTGCGCGATTCGATCTTAATGTCTTCCCTTTGTTCGGCGAGAGCGCGAGCGCGCGTGCGGGCTTCTTGCGGGGAGTGCCCCCTCCCCCTCCCGCCCCTCCTCCCCACCCACCCGCCGCCGACGTCGCGCCGCCTGGGACAGTTTGTAGCCCGGCGATAGCGCGCCCGCGCCTGTTGTTTCGTGTTTATGGGCCGCTCGCCTCTCCGCTCGCCGCTCTCCGACGGCGAACCGTCTAGATCGTTGAATTTTAAGCGGTGACACCTGTGCTGTAAAGCGAGCCAACGCGCAAACGTTAAAACTGCGGCATTCATATTCATCGGGTTATCGACTGACGCTCCGATAGATACGTTTGATCTAGCTATTCAATCGGCCTGCTCGATAAACTACCTAATCTTTCCAACGAGCTAATAACAATAGAAAATAAATTTGTTTGCCTTGCGGGACATTTTAATACTCGTTAACCTGACATCTATTGTTCTTTAGGATATCGCTCCAATTCCCGAACGTAAAATACACTGAAGAACATTGGGCGACCCTATAATCAGCGGCAAACAAACGAAATGACACTGAACCAACAAAAAAGGTCATGGGTGTCACTGAACGTCGAATGTTTCAAGATACGTCACGTTTAATTTTGTAGTGTTACTCTAATTCCAAACAAATAAATTAGCAGGTTCTTTATAACTAAGTTTATGTCAAGAGAAATCACTGGCCCTGAGGAATCCATATTGGTCGGTCACCTGTTTCTCTGTTGACTTCAACCTATTAACGTGTATTCGTAGTGCTCTGACACAACAGTATATCAGCGTCAATTGACAACGAAACAGAAATGTACAGAAGTGACAAGAATGAAGTATGTCGCTCGGTAATGTGAGAGTTTGCTGTCGACTATGTCATAGTCAATATACGTGTACATGTTATAAAACAGACAATATAGAAGTACTTTTATTTAAAGAATATTTACAACAAAGGAAAATCTATTTTTGGGAACACGATTAAATATTATACAATCTTATATTTCAAATTGTTCAAAGCATTAGTCTCCCTAAGCGTTTATCTTTTATTTACTCTTATAATAATTTCTTAAAAATATTTGTTCATCGCCATGTAATACAGTTCTCTGAAACGTCAAGTAATTTTAAACATTTTTACCATTTACAAATAAATTCCTGATCGATATCTCATTCATTCCACAAGGAACAAAATATTACTATTTATTTTTCTTGATTGAAGAGTCTATTGCTATAGACTCTTCGGGCGGTAATGCACTGGAAAGAAACTTCGTCAAAAATATTTTATAATCAAAACAAGTTATAGTTATAGCTCATATTGTATAAAATATTTCTTTAATACAAGTTCTTCGATAAAATGTACTCAAAAACTTCCAAATTTTATCATATATGTGATAGCATGATCTCCAAGTACACGTGAGGTATTGCTTCAATCAAACTTTTAATTGATGAATAAGAGCAATTACAATTTTTATATAACACTATACATCGAGACTACAAAAATAAAACCAAACAATGTGATTCCAACGACAATTTCTCGGGAAGTTGAAAAATGCGGGGCATGGAATTCATGAAGTTAAATTTTGGTCACTTAAAAATCTGAGGACCCATTTTTGAAAAAAAGAAAATTGAATGTTGCCTCGTCTATCTTGAAATAATTCATATAATACTTCGGGTCTTCAGTTCGAAGTCCTTAATTAATATATAACTTTGTCCCAATAACAAACGTTTCCATTTATCCCTTTTCTTGTCCTTCATCATTTAACGTAGGAAAGTTATTATCGTCCAAAATGTAGCAACAAACACAATGATTTTGTCCGTCATCCTTCTTGAATTGCGAAAAAACTACCTGAAAATATCGGTCGCAATGTCATACGTTCGTCGACATTCTTTGTCAACGTTAAAAGATCTTCCAGAGAATGCTCGACAAAGATTTTTGACAAGCATCGCCTTCGAAGAAACGATGGTTTGTCCTGTTCCCCGCAGTCCATTTGCGCCCCCTAAGGACTCCGTTATGGTCGCGCCCTTTAGCAGAGCCACCTCCTAGAGCTCCCAACTTCCTCTGAAGTTCCGCCCCGCCCCCGCTGAACGCGTCGGAGCCGGAGGTTCTAAGTGCCGCGGACGGATTCGCCCGGATGCGCGCAATGTGACCGTGAAGAGATTTACAGCACCGATTTTCATTCAGGCGGCGTCGCCCTCAGCTAGCGTGCTGGGTGCGGGGGTTGGGTGGAAGGGGGCGCCGTCGAGGGCGGCACTTGCCAACGCCCGCCCCGCCCCTCCCCGCCCCGCGCCTTTCACCGCCGCCACAACACGCTCGTAAAGCGTCGCCCCCGCGGTGGCGGTGTCGGCGGTGTAGGCCGCGCCCGCCCCCGCGTCCTCGTCCTCGTCCTCGAGAGGACTGCAGGGCGCGGTCCTAGACGTCGGCGCCGCTTCCTGCGACCCGCGTGGTGCGGCATCGGCTTCTTGTGTCACATCTCGAAATGCCTGCGTGCCTCCCGCCTCGGGCGGCAAGTCACCTTCGCAGGCTGGAACTGACCGCGGGATAGGTTTATAGCGGGGGTAGAGGCAAGCGGCGGTGGCGGCGGCGGCGGCGGCGGCGGCAGGCGGCGGCGCGGCGGCAGTGGCGGCACACAGCATGCCGCGCCACGCGTGCCGAGCCTCTCCGCCCGGGCGCGCCGCTTCTGCGCGGCGCGGAGCGGGGGCCCCAGCCAGCCGGTCCCCCCCTCCGAGAAAACGCCCCGGGGGTACGGGCACGCGGGTAGCGGCGGCGATGGAGGCGGCGGCGGCGGTGCGGCGGCGGTGGGGGCGGCGGCGGCGGCGCGCGGCCCGGGACCCCGAGCGGGCCCGAGCGGAGCCGCAGACCGCTTTCAGCGGCACGACCGAACGGAGGTGTGGCTGTAGTGGGCTGCGGAGCGGCAGCGACAGCGGAAGCGGCGTCGGCCGCGGCAGTCTCGTCGCCAGCGCCGGTGACAACGCATCGTGCCTTTCGCGCACCGCTCATGGAAGATATCCAAGTGCCCACCGGTATTTACCCTCGGCGTGGAGGACCTCACCACCAACGGATGCGAACGTCGCAAACAGAAGAGGTATGTGATGTGATCTACAATGACACGCGGCTGTGACATTCTTTTTGTTGCGTGTTTCAAATTGTTTTTTATCGGGTGGTTTATCGTCAGCTGTGTTTCTCCTGCTCGTGATCGTCACGTTCTCTTCGATTCTCCCGCGTCGTCGTGTATGTGTCATCGCCACGTGTTTGTTATTTTCATTTTATTTGACGACGAAAAAGACGTATCGGTTGTGTGAGCACAAAGTCGGGCGTCGAGAGGTGAAGGAGGTGAGCTCTGCGCGCGTGTCTTGTCTGTGGCGGCAGTGCGTTCCAACAGGTCATCGCCGGCGCCACCGTCTCGGCCGCGTGGGTGGGAGACGGGGGCGGGGCTTGTGGGTGGCGTCTGCGGAGGCGGCCGCCGCGGCGCCACGCAAAACCACCTCTCTCTCGCACCGCGCGCTCGCGAGCGCCCTCTTTTTATGAAAGCGCACGCAAGTCGCTGATTATGGCACACTCCATTTACCTTCGCGAGCTGGCGAATATAAAGGACGGGCCCAGCTGGAAGGTAAAGGCTTGTGTCGCTGTGGCAATCAGAGTAGAAGCGGCGGTGGCGGTGGGGTGGTGGCGACGAGTGCGGGGGCGGGGTGAGGACACAGCTGCGCGGGATGTAAGGGGTCTTTCGTCGACTGCAAGGGTGGAGGCGGCCGCCCGCCGTGGAGCCTTGTCTCTTTTGAACTCGACGCCGCGCGACGGCTGCGGCGGTTCCGCGGAGTCTGCTTGCTAATTACTCTGCGGACGGAGTGAGAAAAAGTGAGTTTTTCTCTTGTGTGTGTGTGTGAGCATGTGTGTGTGACCGCGCTTGACCGCACGCGGTAACCCTCCGCCGACGCCGGCCGTCGCCGCGCCCCCCGACCCTCCCGCCCAACCCCCGCCCTTCCCTCTGACTCCGCCCCCGCAGTCAAGCCGCTACCGCCACCGCCGCCCCCATACATTACGGGCGCGCTGCAGCAACAGCACCGCGTGATACTGTCGCAGCCATTAGTCTAGGAAGCCTGTGCCTGCAGTGTCTTCCCGTGACATTTGAGAGAGAGCTGTGTGCCTCGTGATCTCTTGCTGTTGCTGCCACCGCCGCCGCCACCGCCGCTTTTGTGTGTCTGTAGCGCTGACACTGACGTCGAGATAGATATCTTTATTGCGGCCGCTCGTCACTCGAGTACGGGTCCATACGACAGTCATACGTGCAGTAAGTAGCGCGTCATTTGCCCCGGCTGCCTGCACACCGTACTCCGAAATTAGAGGTGCTGTCTCGCCGTAACAGTGTCGTCCGGAAATGATGTCTAGAATTAATTACCGCCGACGGAGGTGACGTGAGCCCGTCCATTCGTATTTCAAGTCCTACCCTGCCTCGAGACTTCGAGCGGCGTGACAGAAGCTCGTTGCGTGTGACGGGCAGTGAGGTGGCGGCGAAATGCACCCAGACCTTTTGACCGTGTTGTTGGTACATGTCAGCGCACGGTCGTAAGATCACTCGGCTCGGCGTAGAGGAGGGTGTCGGATTTTCGTGGCGGACAGCAGCCACGGGGTGTGCGGTGGGTTTGGCACGCCTGGTTTAAGTTTTCACAGCGGAACTGTTATTTCTGGGCAGCGTATTGCCCCCTGCGGCACAAACTTATTCGTTAGTCCGGCTTTCTCTGGAGCGACGGCCAATGGCGTCGCGAGGCGAACAAAACCGCCTGCCTCCCGCCCGAGGGCCCCCGAGCCTTCGCCCCCCACCCCCACCCCACCTCCGGAAGGTCCCATCGCCCTGCGGGCGCCGGCGCGGGAGAAAGGGGCGCGGCGTTCGCCCGCGGGCGACTATGGGGGATGCGCAGACGCCCGATCCGCGCGGAGGCGGGTGTCACTGTTTTTCTCTGATATTTCACAAAACAACGCGTGATTTGTTGGCGGTCGAAAATAGCTTTTTCTCTTCCTCTGGCTAGACCGCCGAGAGAAGTTCATTTGTATGGCCTTCGCCCGCGCAACGGGTGTCCATGCCTGATTTATACGATGACACGGGGTGCATTCAAGAGTCCGTTCACTGGCAATTATTTCTTTTTTTCCCCGAGGTAATAAGTCGAAACGTTTATACGAAAGGAGTTTCGATAAGTCGCAAGTAAAATGTGCCGAGGTGAGAACAATTGCATCACCTTACAAAAGGCGCAGACAAAAAGAGAGAAGTCGTCAACAAAAATTTTTCAGGGCCTCAAACCGCACGCCGGTAACAAATTATGCTCTAGCAATGGCTGACTGGCTGACTCCCTGCGATAAATCACTGCAGCGCGGGCAGCACGCGCGGTTTTTCAACCCGCCTCACTTTACGACAAGGCGCGCTGAAGGCTATCTCACGAGCTACGAGCTACGGCCGCCGCGCTCGTATCTGGTTCGGGGATCGGGCTGCGAGCTCTCCCCCTCGCCGCCCTGCGCCCCGGGCGCCGTCCCCTCCCCCGCGGCCGCTCCACGCCCCGCGCGCGCGCGGCCGCCACCCCCCACCCGCACCCTCCCCCTCGCCCCCGACCGCCCGCGGGCAACCCCGCGCGTCCACATCCTTCACGGGCACACATAAATATGGGCGCTGATGGCGATTGATTTCGCCGTCCGACCGATAATTAGACCCTTCGTCCCTGCGGAGGACCGGCGCGGTGGTCGACGACGTGGCCGGCACTGGGATGAAGGCGGCGCCGCCACATGCGCCCGCCGACAAATGGCCCGTGTTCGCTTTCTGCGAGTCGCCTCCGCCGCGGACACCTCACGCGAATAGCGAACAGTCGGCGGACGGCTGATGCGATCCGTCCGTTCGCCCTTCTTCGTTACAACGCAGGGTGAACAGTGTGCGACTTTCTAACTCGATGTGTTTCTTGTATCGTTCTCTATTTCCGGGAATTTAAAAACGGATTACTAGATTCTATGATAATTCTCTTCAGTAGTGACTCCCAAACGATTGAACGTTGCAAAGATAAAGAAATGCATTTGTTATAACTATAGCTGCTTGAATATTCAATTAG
This sequence comes from Acheta domesticus, assembly GCA_031308135.1. Classification (NCBI taxonomy): domain Eukaryota; kingdom Metazoa; phylum Arthropoda; class Insecta; order Orthoptera; family Gryllidae; genus Acheta; species Acheta domesticus. The sequence continues at coordinate 52,239,216 of JAHLJT010008446.1, forward strand.
AATCAAATTAGTACCGACATACTACTAGGAGTTCATTCCCACATTTGTCCAAAAACGTATCTAAGGAATAATTGCCTGGCCATTTCATTTAATTAGGAAATTCAGGATTTGACCGCACCGTCATTCTTGGCTATCACTGTATGTATAACGTCTTTATAATTATTGTAACTGTGTCTTCTTAATGAAAACAATATTTAAGGGAGCTTAAAATACGGGTGATGAGGGCAATTGCGTTCACCATGCGTTAATAAATAAAATATCCAAATAAATTTCCTCTCTTCATGCCCTATTGTATTCGAGACAGAATCATATCGTGAATGTGTGTTTGTGAGTTTATTGTCTATTGTTATTAATTATTATTATTTTAAAGAATATTATTCTTCGTTTATTGTTCCAACTCAGCGTTCTACTGAGATATTATCATTCGTAAATTCGACTAAACAGGAAGACGTTCCAGATCTTAATTTATTCACTTCTAACTTCGATAAAGAGTTCATAAGAAAATTTTAAAAAAGTAAGAAACATTTATGATTTTCTACAGCTGCATACGTAATGTTTCGCATGCCTGTTTGTTTCAGTTCAGTAAGAGTAAATTTTTGTTGTTTTACAAGTATTTTTTGGAACTTCTTTACCATTCCTTTACGTTAATCAATAATGCAATTTAATAAAATTTTGAAAAGTTATTCTGGAAAATAATTGTGGGTTTGGTTCTCTGAAATATTTTTCGTTAAATCAGTGTTTACCGAATAATCCTGAAATGATAATATATATTTTCCCACCTAAGTAGAATGACTGAGATTTTAATGACACAACGCCATGTGGGTGTCATGTAAATTACGTCTTTGTAAAATAACATTCAAAGACAATCATAAAGCACAAATCATTAATAAGCGTTTTCCAAACCCACCACAATAATATTATCAAGAATAAAAATATTGCATGTCGCATAAATTATACAAAAGCAAAGATCTGAAAACAAAATCATCATAAAAACAGGAAAAAACAATTTCGAATAATTCGCGAAAATTATCCTGGAGACATACTGATTGAAATCTTCATATCCGGGGTCTTCTTGGAATTGATACAAATAAACTGAAAAAAAGGATTTAGATGAAATGCGTAAATTTTCTTAACACGAACTCCTTTATATCATTGAGTGACGCCCACCTTTGAATAGCGCCTCTGGTTTCTCGTCGTCCCATGCGTTGAAGTCTCCCGATCGAGACCCGTGGGTCTCAATTTTTCTGTACTCACATTCTTTCTTCAGGATTTTCTTCAACCTATAACGTCGCCCAATACGTTACCAATAGGAATTTCAACTCCCGATGAGTGATGATATTAAGAGCGATGTGTTGACAGCAGGAGGATGCTGTCGAGTTCCAATGACTGATGACAGTTCACCTATAGTGAACAAAGCGAACGACAGACTGATACAAATGATATCGCGCTATCGGCTGGTTTCGTTTACAGTATCGATTTCTGTCTGCCAGGAGCAAGGCGTGTACCCACCGTTGCTCTCACTTCTTGCGAAGAGAGATTTTAATCGTTCTGAGCAATGTGTAGATGTTTCCAATATAATGCAATGCTTTGGGATAATTATGTTTTTCCGTAACGTCCATTTAACTGTGTTATACTATCCATTCATGCAGGACGTCGCAGAGAACATCGCGCCGCATGTCGCATTAGCAACTCTGCGAGGACCAAAAATACTTCGTTTTCTATAAGTAGTTTATCCTTTTCAATATAATCACTGAAAAATGCAGGGAACATTGATTGTGAAAATTAAAAATATCCTCTCAACCTACAATAGTTCTCTACAATGAATTGCTTCAAGGTTTGCATTGTATTCAACGGTCTATGGAAGACCACATCTTTCCATCCAAATTCCACTTATAAGATTTATTATTCAGTCTATCACACTCAGATACGTCCGAAGCGTATTCTGAAATACTGAAAACATTCAGTAGAAAAAGGAGGACACAAGGCCGATCGTTGAGCCCTTACGATTAGCGCCGATATCCGCTCTAGATGCGAAGCATCAAACCACACCTGTGCGCTTCACGTGGGTTTTTCCTGCTTTCCCTCACTTCTCCATAACTGCCGGAGCGGTTCTTCATCTGCCAGAAACGGGGCGTTCTCAGGCCGTTCTCCTATTATCCTCCGTCATTACGATCCTGCTATTATTTCGGGGCGGGATTAAGTAGGGGAATCCAATCGCTTGAAGACAAGCCCACCCGTAACAGGGCGGAGGCTGAGCAACGCCGTTGGCCCTTCACCCGTCGCTTACCTACTTCTCGCGAAGCCCCGCAATTGACTTTGAGTAAAACTAATGTTTCGAAAGGAGTTTTAACTCATAAGATCTATTTTAGCGTTGTGCTCGTGGCGTCAACATAAAATACCACTGTATTCCCAAAAATACCACTCACTTGTAGAAATATCTTCGCAGAAAATTGGGCACTTATGGTCCGATTAAAATAAGTTGGTGATTGACAGTTGCGAATGGACGCGAGCGACGTTGACAGTTTGCGTACCACTGAGTACGTGCTCCAGGGACACGAAAGTAAACACTTGAAATAAATACTTATTAAAGTAACCATGTCATACCCTCATATTGTATGAAGCTACAGCTTCAGAAGCACAACTGTCAATCACCAACTTATTTTAATCGGACCATAGTTACTGGTATCGGAAAACATGGTTGTCGCGGGTTTGGCTGATCACACTATCAGGTACTCCATTTGAAGTATTAACACACAAATCATGGATTTTCCATCATTATTTGCCGTCACTGTTACTTCCATCAACCATAGAGTGGAATGGAAAGGCAAATTATCGTGGTTTCCAGCGCAGGGAAGGGGAAGATATTTTGGTAGGTATTTCTTCCCTCGTATAAGGTTAGAAATGAATTTGACTATCATCATCATCAGTATGAAGAAGCAAGTAAGCTCATTTTAATGGAATAATGACATAGTTTTGCATTAAAAACGTACGAAAGATGAGTTTCAAACCTCTGGCACGAATTGTATATTTGAACTTGAAATTTGGAACGTCCTAGTCCTGCTATGTTGGGTCATTGCAATAAATCTACAATATGATGTGTGAGGCTCGAATGTCAGTTAATGATCCGCTTGGGAATTGTTGATTGTGGGTGCTGACAGCATGTTGTTGCAATAATGTACGGGATGTCCAGACTTACCAGCACCAAAGGCCGTATTACCCTGTCCAAGGAAGCAGTGTACGCGATGCCAGCGGGCGACGCACTTACGTTAGCGTTTATCGTTCATTCTGCTACCCCTAATTTTAACATTGGAAGGCGTATTGGAAGAAGAGCATTGTGGTCCTCTGCTTATTATGCCGTCGCATGTTGTCACATGTTTGGAGGCCATTTTGAAAAATATTCCTAATTTTATGTAAAATATTTGTGTGTATGATACGAGAATCACACAGTATACGTATTCTGTGTTGTTTTCACCTTATTTACGCAAACACATCATACCTTTCCGCAATCCGTCGGCCAGGAGCAGTCATACCGGCCAAGTTAGGTTTTGACGACTTTGCCAGAAGGCATAAGCTGCCAGGATCCTCGACCGTCGCGCGACAGTGCAGATGGCAGCGGAAGAAATGACAAACATTTCATCGTCTCCCATCCGGCAACAAATATGATTTAATTTGCGATCCCTCCAAAGTTCCCAAGCCTACTAAGAAGTACTGAACGACGGAAGCCTATCTCTTAAGAACTGTATTTAAGCGAGTTTGTGAGCAATTGGAAAAAAGTGTGTTACTCCTGATCTAGCGCGTCGAAAATAACATTATAAGTGACGACGTCATTTGCGATCATCGTAATTCGTGGTTTTAATATGTGCATCGATTAAATTAGTATAAGATTGCCCGGGATATACGATGAAGTTTAAAGATATTACGACATTATACTTCTCGCCATTATACTCCTCGCCAAATAATATGAATTTTTCAGGGTTGGGGGGCATATAACCTGTGTGTAGCGCGTTATCACTCCGGATATTTGAAGAAATAAAGACTATTCAAAATGCAGGTAATCAAGTAAAATCTTTTAAATTCTCATAGCGAATGTATAGCGAATATATTTTTGGAGTGTACTGGGGGAAATATTGAGAAATTCATTTGAACTGATTGTATATGTCAGTCCCTTGGTAAATTGATATATGTGAGTGCCCAGGAATTGACTTTACTACTGAGTTACAACTACATCAGCATACTCTCGGTGACAATTCTATTATATGCACAAAACGATTGTTTTGTGTAAACGATGTTTTATTGATTATTTGTACTGTAAGTACCCAAACTTATTGTTTTTAACGTTACACCCATGTACGCGATTTTCTATAAAGCCCGTTTTGAAATTTCATTTATAAATCATTTTTCGCCGTGATATAATTATTGAAGCGCGATTAAATATATTCTCATGTTAGTACAAAGTAGTTTCACAATCAATACCGAAGCGGTATGAAATTAAAATGTGAGTGGTGATTTTAGGTGAAATATTTAGCTTATATTATTATTATTATTATACGTGGTTCTCACATTAAATAAAGACAGCCAAAAAATTTAACTATTCCTTTTAATACGACCGATTGTAAGCTACAAAAGAAAAGATTGTATGGACTGATACGGCCGCATCTTCACATTCACAGATGTCAAGAAATAACATTAACAATAAATGTTTCAAAATAATTACAATAATAAGAGACAAGCGGTTAAAAATTAATTAAAAATATTTGTAAGTTGTGTTTGATTTAGCTTATTGAAAGAAATCTAATTGTCTTGGTGCTAGAAATAATACACTAAAATAGTAATTCGAAGTAATTAACGCCATGGAGTGTAATACAATTTGTTGCAGAACCGCTTATTTTATCTTGTTTAGTAATATCAAATCAATATAAGATAACTGCACTACTTAACTGATGGTGGTTCGTTTTGTTATGAAGTCATATTCCTATATTTGTTGATATATTTATATCCACGCAAATGTATTCCTGCGATGTTTTCTGCTTTAATACTGGTGTCATAATCGTTGGCGAATAGTCTCGACATTCCCGCGTCTTCGCGGCTTCCAATTCGCTATATTATCCGCAAGATGCATTCCTCGTTCTCTTACGTGGCGCTGTTGACGTTGACCGGCGACCGTAACAAGGATCCCAGCGTATGTGAAGCAATTCGTTCAAAATTTTGGTGTTCATTAATTTAAATTGCAAGTACTGTTATTCTCTAAGCTTTCTAGCTTTTATGGAGTAAAACGCATATTACGTTGGTCATTTTATTTTACCCATGTGCGTTTACTCGAACGAAATTTAGTTTTAACAGCAGTGACGTTAGAATAATTTTTCTCCTTCCGTTGTATCATTCTTTTATTAGATGGCCACAGCTCGTTGAAAACCGGGAATCATTATTACGATAGAGCTTCTTACAGTACGTTGTTTGACAATATACCGTTTTAGTAAGTATTTCTTTCTATTGAGGCGACCCGCAGTCAGGTGACGGCAAGCTGCACTCACAGAGCAAATTGCTGATATATTGCACGAGAGTGAATCAGACACGGAATTAACTATACAAAATATGAGGAAAGGAAGAAATAATAACTATGTTCAACTTCTGTTAGTTATCACTGGTCATATCGTTTTATATTTATGAATGAACTCGCTCGTTCCTCACTGGTATTAAAATAAACTTCATACTTGTGTATTAATACCCATATTTACATCATCGTTAAACTTTCATTATATATTATATACTATTTACCGTTCTCTTCCTGACATACCTGCACGTCAACCCTTCGAATTTGCGTTAGCTCTCTGCAGTAGGTGCTCTTGGATTATACGACACGTATTCCGTTTTACATCTCGGCATATTTCGGTGCCTATGGACGTCCTCCTCCGCAACTGAAGCGACATCTTATTCCAGGTGCAACCACTCTGGTATTTACCAGTCTCATTGTGCCGATGTGGTTCGTGACACCATAACGGATATTGTACAGCAGTATAATAAGTGTAACTCCCATGACAGTTCCTCTTAGTGCTGCATTCGAGGACTTCGAGGCTATGACTAAATAGCACTACAAGTAACACTAGGGAGTTTTAGCGCCTGGCATATGGATACATTCTTAAACTCATCTGATCACGTATCTAACGACTTTATACGGTCGTAATAAACAACGTTCAGAAGAGTTTTAGTAATTGTGACATTGCTTTATGCAGTATACCAAAAGAAGCATTTCAAGCGTTGGAGAAAAAAGTTCCATGATATATCACAGAGTGTACGCTAGTGGTGAGACATTTAAACCACGATACGAATCAATAGTATAACAAATTTACATTGTGCACAGTTTTAGGTTTTGTGGCCCTTTGCGATGAGTATGCAGTCTGGAATTTTGAATCGGCTCTTCTTAAAAATGTAGGAAATATCTTAAAACAGAATTCGACATAAAATAACCCGAAGATATGATTTTAACTTCCTTCCCGCGAATTTCTTTCCTGTCACCTCTACATTTCTCGTTAATTCTTCTACTGTTGTGGAGTTAGTAAGGAATAATTGCAACTGATTCACATAGAAGAATCGGTTTATCAGAGTTGGGAAAATGCAACCTTTCCTGTTTTAGGCGGCCATTTTGTCGCTTGTAAGGTGACCTTAGAAACTCCTACAGGCGTGCTCTATTTATGAAGGTATAAGGTCGTACCTTCGGCCTAATGTAAGACGTTATGACTTCAAGGTCCAACACGTGACCGTTACTGCATAACGCCGCCACCTTACGCGTGACGCTAAAACTCCCTAATAGCTGCGAACGTAGACCCTTACGTCGCGCACCACGCCTTGCGCCGAACCACATCCTATCGGGGAAGAGGAAAGAATTACGGTTAAGATTTCAGTTTCTTTCCCTTTAGTAAATATACGAGTATTATTTTAATGTGCAAGTTTTCAAGATACTGGTAATTGTAAAAATTTGTGCATCGTGGTTACTGTAACCTGGATCATTCGTTATTTCGTATCTAGTTGTGTTTTTTTTAATAATGATTTGACATATCCTTTTTTTGGTCAATTGAAATGTTAATGGTGGCACGTGGTGAATTAACAATGCACACCATGTCACAATACACAACATTCATGTCTTAAGCTGGATTCAAACCCACAACCCGGATGTAACACGTCATTGGATGCAAATGACACAAGTCGAGCAGGAAAGAAAGGTAGAGGGTTAAAATATGATACATCCAGGTTGCTGGGGCTCCACCATGCCACATCATGCAAAGAAACATCTATGTCCGAGGCTGGATTCAAAACTGAGACCCTTCCAAACAAAACTGTCGAAGTTTATCCGCTCCTTAGCAATCTCGATAACCCACATCAGCTATCCTAAGATATGTTTTACAATTTGTTCCAAAATGTCTTATATTCTTTTTATTAAATGAGCATTAATATGTTTATTGCGTGTTAGCATAAGCTTGCTACAGTGAATAGAGGTATTTCTATCATGGTCGTTAATTATTCCTATATTAATATAATCTTCAGTACCTATGTTATTTTACTTTTCATGGATGTGCAATCTGTTGATGTCGATGATAATGAGGGAATAATTGACAAGGGAAACATGAAAACCCCGAGAAAACTTGCAGTGAACCCCCTTTCTCCATTACTTCCACTTCTCCTTCTTCTTCACTTTCTTGAATTTGGCTTAATAGCCTGTTCCGTCTTCACTTTGAACAATTTTTGCATGGGACGTCCTATTTCTCGTTTTCCAATAGGTTCATATGTTAATAGTTTTTATTTCCCGCGTGCTATCTAATCTCTTTATATTGTATAGTCTCCGTTACTTATTTTCTTGAGTACGGTTCGTAACAGAATATGTTTAGATCAGATCGAATCGCTGCATGTCTTAATTGATTTAAAATGGAACAACACTTTATTTACCGTAAAAAAATAATCTCCCCTATTTTTATTCTTTATTGCTCTTTAGCTGTTAAACTCCCAACTGCCTTAGGTCAATACAGTTGCGGCTATTACTTTGCAAATTCCATTTTAGTTTATTTTCTTGTTTTTTGTTAATGTTCTTTGAATTCTGCCTCACATTTGATTTTTATTTAATTAATTTGCATGTAAATTTATTTTCGAAGCTTATTTCACCAACTAGAAAGTCAAAATGAGACACCTACATGACCATTTACAACAATTTTGGAACGCATGGGGTATTTTCCTTTCAAGACCGCAACTTTCATCTTTCTGAAACATATTTTAAAATCAAATTTCTCACATAATTCGTCTAAACGGTAAAACATTTTTGCAAATAATTTTGTTTTCTGTAAAATTATTTGGTCGTAGGCAAATATTAAGGGTTCCTTACATATTCTTTGGGGATGTAGCTTTTTTCTCTGATCTTCTTCATTTTTTCACTGTTTTATAGAACGAAGTTTTAGTGTTAGACGTATGGTAAAACCCATAAACTACTGAGCAAGTACCTCACGACATTATATAATGGTAAGGAACAACGTTCATGTGAGGTTTTTCAATTGCGATATTGCGTTATGCATTATAGGACAAGATGCATTTCAAGCTTTTTAAACAAAGAATTTGCATGCTACATCAAAGAGTGTGGACAATTGGTGAGATATTTCAAAACAGTACGAGTCAAGAGTAAACAAATCTTCATTGAGCAAGAAATTTTAGATTTTTTTGAACCTGCGCGATCGGTATGCTGACTGAGATCTTCAATAGGCTTTTCTTGAGACTATAAGGAATAACTGCGTTCGTTATGAGCGTATGATATAACCTAACATGAAGAATTAATTGTAATTGCTTCACATACGAGAATCAAATTATCAGAGTTAAGATATTCAACCTTTCCTATTTATAGGCGGCTATTTTGCCATTTGTAAGGTGGCCGTAGAGACTCATACAGACGTGCACTATTTATAAAGCTTTACGTGCATGCCTAAGGCCCAAGGTAAAACAAACTTAATGGTCCGTCACAAGTGTTTGTACTTAACGTCGCTACCTTACGCGTGGTGTTAAAACTCCCTAATGACCCTACGTATATATTCAATAAATAGGCGATAACGTACACCCTTGCCTCATTCCATTATGATTTTTATTGTACGATTTTGTTCGTATTAGTACTCATCTAGTTTGCCTATTTCTGTACAAATACTTTATCACATTGATTAAATGTTTGGGGTATCCTCTCTTCTTGATTATTTTCCTTCATATTCGTCTGTTGACTCGATCAAACGCTTTTCGTTGCCTACAAAATGGTATATGAGAGTTCGAGGTTACATTCCCTTCCTCCATTTATTAACTATCGTTACGTCGTCTATATCGTTTATCCATCTCAGATTCCACATTATAGATGCATTATTACGTTGTCTGTATCGTTTATCCACAACAGATTCCATATTGAACGAATCTGACACTTGAAACCCGAGGTGGAAGGTGAGCGGCCTGACGACTACACCACGGGCCGCCCCGATATATTAATATAGTTTACCCACTTGACTGTACTCCTGCAGACTTGATGCAGCAGTGACGTCATAATCTCCATCCAATCGATCCTTGACATACCGGGCATCGCCGACCCTTCCGATTCGCGCTAGTTACGGGCCGGCTGCGCCCTTTCTTCACCAAACGGGGGCTGCCGACGTTCCACCGGAAGAAGGCGGCCGTCATCGCGGCAAAGTGGCGTATCGCGGGAGCCGGACAGGTCGACGGCTCGAGTGAGCCGGTGGGCAAGCACGTGCGCCCTCGGCCTCGGCCCCTGCATGCGCTTGCTCTCGAGTCGAGGGCGCGACCGTTGGATAAGCCACGATCCGCGGGGCCTTTGTGAAGAAAAGCTAAAAGCGGCGCAGTCAGTGACCGGTTGAGGCCGCTTAGGCGGCGGTGCACAGTGGGCGATACTCCCGTGTTAGGGATACAAACTGAAATCGTCCGGCTGAGAAAATTTATTCTTTTGTGGATCCACTCGCATTTATTTATTTATTTGTCAAAAAAACAGTAAAAAACTGTATATGACGTGTGGGGAAAGAAATTTACCTGCGCACATTTTCTTGAGGGCCAGAAATTTTATTTAAAAAAAAATAAAATAAAAAAAAATAAAAAAAAATAAATAAAAAAAATTTAGAAAATAATCATTTTAGAAAAATAAAGATATTTGAAAAATGTTTTTTCCCGAGTTATAGAAAATCAATTTCAACTGTAAATGAACTACAAGCAAAAGGATGTGCTCAACAAAACGTGCGCACAGTGAAGCTACATTTACGTCCAGAAGCAAAACAAGGGGCCATCTCAGCATTTGCTCAATGGATCAGGGAAACTGGACAAAAACCTGATCGAGATTCCTGGTCATTGACCCGGAAGCTGAAGTACATTACTTGTTACAGGCGTATTAAATATTTTTTTAAATGTAGTACGCATGTTTATGGAGTACCAAACGAAATAGGTTTGCTTTTTCTAAATCATTTTTTCTATTGGTGATATAAAAATGTAATTAATTGTATGATATTAATTCATTTAATATGATACATTGCTGCTTCGTTGTACACAAAGGAAATTAATTCTCAAGTTGATGCGTTTGGGGCCACAAAACGAATTCAAAATGTAAGAGTGGTTACTGAGCGTGGTTCCCTGTATGGCAATTTTTGCCATGAAAATAATACTACTACTTCATAATATTGGGTCCTATCTTTAGGAACAGTACTCATTTTTATATCGGTATCGAATTCAAAATTCAGATTCAAAATATCAATAATGTACATGTTCATGTACGATTCAGGCAATTTGTGTCTCGAATCTAAAAAAAACTACATACTTAAAGTTGCACAAACTGCCATGTGTTCCTATTAGAGAAGATAAATTTAATTCTGTAATATTAACGCATGGCGATGAGACACTCTTAAGCGGTAACAAAGCTCTGAATTTTTCCTTATTAGAGGACAAATGAGTTCAATCGCACACACATCAGTTCGTTTGCGGGACGTGGAAGTCCGGCAGCCTTCCAGAGTCTTCGCTCAAGGGAGCCCGTCCTGGGTCGAATCTCCCTTGCCTGATGGCTTGGTAAAGCCCTAGTGGCCCAGGTAGTCGCTCAGGCAAGGCGTACCCACCTGCCTTCGTGCAGAGCTCAGAAACTCGCTAGTTCTTTTGCCGGAAAACCGCGTAATTGTTATGAGCTGCTACGGTAGCGGCGACGGGGGCGTACTGCACTGGCGAGCGGGACCGTAAGAGCAAAAGGAGTTTTCGTCCATTCGGTTCGGAAGAATCGCGCACTGTGCAGCTGTTAGCGGCTGTGGCGGCATGCGGTGACGGCGAGCGCGAGGATTATGGACGGGTTGATTCGCGAAATGCCTGTTGGGTGCAGCGCCGCCGCCGCCGCCGCCGCCGAGGGCTGAGTCAGCGCAGACGAGCCTTGTTCGGTCGGAGCGACCTAACCCGTTTTCGAGCGTGGCCCCCGCAGCCCCCGCCGAGCTATTCCGCCCCTAGGCGTTCGTCTGCGTCATCTTTGCCTCGCCGACACTGACGCCGCCGCAGCCGCCGCCGCCACCGTAGCCGTCATCGCGGCGCCGACGGCCAAACGATGGCGGATTACAGTGTAGGAGACCGCGGGCCGTCTCCCCCCGCCGTTGACCCGCCACATGCATCGAAATAAGAGTGCACGCAACGCACCCAGGGATGGACACAGAAACACTTGAATGGAAATGAAAAAACTCAAATTTATTTTGGAAAACTCTCGATAAAGTGTTAACACCCTTGTGTATTATTCCTTTGTTGATTAAAGATATAAGCATGGCATTAACAGATTTTTTAAGACAAATTCACACAGCAATGACTGCTGCAATAACAGGTAGTGTACATGTTCAATTATGCATTTTACAGTGCACTGGATACATTACGTAATAATGAATGTTGAAATGTTACGCCGTTTATCTATCGTACTGGGCGGTAAAAGAAGCACGCATGAATTTCTTCATTAAAATATTGTTTAATTGTCACAATTCCCGTCACCTTGTTGGAAGCAGTGGTCAGAGCAGCTGGGCGTAACCAGAAGGCCCGGGTTCGAATCCCGATCGGGCCAACCAATTCTTTGAACAAATTTAATTATTAAAATATTATTTATTTTCTCGAAATTTACACGGCCTTTTTGGGCAGGGTGTTATTCGATTTTCTTATTTACCATGGGTCCGTTTCTTCTGAAATGTATGTCATTTCTAGGTGGGAATTGTTATGTTTTGTTCGGCAAATGATTCATCACTGTAGCAAGATTGATTCTCTATGCATTTTAAATGAACATACTTATATCTTAATATGACAGCTTTATCATCCTGGCCGATGCAGAAGGTGTCGAAGTTATTTTACAACCTAGTTTTAAGAGTTCGTGCATGATTCGGTTTGCCATGTTGCATTGTTGTATTCAGTAAGATTTCATCCGAACTTTCTGAACGTTTGGATTCTTCGTGAAACATTCATGACTAGAAATTTCAGGATGTTTATTCATACTTCACGCCTTCCCACAAAACCACAAAAATCAGAACCATACACCCTCTGGACATGGTGCACTATGGTCCGATAAAATAAGTTGGTGATTGACAGTTGCGAATGGAAGGGAGCGACGTTGACAGTTTGCGTTACCACCGAGCACGTGCTCCGGGTACACAAAAAATAAATACTTATTAAAGTAACCAAATCACACTCTCATATTGTATGAAGCTACAGCTTCAGAAATCACAACTGTCAAATCACCAACTTATTTGAATCAGGACATAGCCATATTCGTCGAAAGAAATAAATGGCACGTCGAAGAGACAGGCGCGGTCACAGAGGTCCATTAGTGGCGTAGTCGCGCGCTGGAGGCAGGCGGTCGACCGACCTGTCGACGGAGCTGCAAGAGCAAGGCCGCACGTGCCCGCGGAGCAGAGGGGTTATCGATTCATCGCGAGACCTGGAATTCGGATCCCTCCTCGGATGACGGCCCGAGAGACAGGGGCTTGCAGGCGGTCGCGATGCACTCAGGGGCGTGTTAAACCCATTTACGGCCACCGTTTCGGCCACCGTTGCGAAAACGCAACACCAATTATATAATTTTTTTTTAGAGTCTCTTTGAATGAAACTCCAAATACTTTACTCTGAACTCTTCTTTATTCTTTATTTTGCTGTGCTGTACGTTTTTATACAGTTTTCTCACCATACAGGTTTATTCTGAGGAATTATTTTGGGCTAAGTTTTCAACCGAATAACATGGCATATTTCTAATTAGCTAAAGGAGCTCTTTTTATAAATTCAAATAATATTTTAGTTTAGTGTAATGCTATAGTGTTTATTGAAAGAATAGTTTTGAAAATTCAAAAATCATACTCATTGTTGCGTCAGAATATTGGATCCAATTTCCCTGTTGCGTTTTTCGCAACGTTGGCGCAATCAGTGATCTTTTCCGAGAAGCAGGTCTCGACTCGCACAGGCGCATATGCTATCTTAGAGCGCTCTCGTAGACGACGTGTAATATTACTGTTTCTTCAGTTCTCTCCGTGATTTTTTGCTGTTTTCATGCCAAATAAGTTCGATTTGTTTCTTACGCGTTATTTTATGACATAGTGGAATAGTTGTGGGCCATGGTAAGTATATTTTTTGAAGTAAGGAAAGTTTATTCCGATTAGTTTTTGTTTTGAAATATAACACGAATTTTCCTCTTTTGTTAGAATTCAGATCGTGTGAAAGCTTTGACAGTAGAAGAACTTACCGCAATCCTAGAAGAATCTGATTCATCTGATTCGGAAACTGAAAATGTTGATATTGTTTATATACCACTGAAGTGACAGCGTTGACTGATGAAGAAGATATAGATGACCATTTGCTTACAGAAGACGTTTTGGAAAAGACATCGCAGGGACGTTCGAAATTCATGGAAAGGAAACTCTAAGGTAAAATTTCTAAAACATCGAAAAACTCTATGAAACCAAATTGGGAATAAAACAGAATATCCTATTTATTCGGCCTTCCCTACATCAGTTGAGTTCAGCATGTTTACAAGATATGGTGGTTCAGTATGGTGAATTGTCACCTTTTGAAATATTTTCATTGTTTGTGGATAATGCTCTCTTGAAAATGATAGCAGATTTTTCAAAAAAATATGGCTAATTCAAACAATCGCCACAATTTTGTTTGCTCAGAAACAGAGTTGAAAAAGTTTCTAGGTATTTTGTTCTTATCTGGAATAATACTTTTCCCCAACAAGATATGTTTTGGTCGACAGACGAAGACAAAGGTGTGGACCTGGTAAAGAAAGCAATGAGTTAGAAACAGATTTAGAGAGATAAAGAGAAATTTGCATGTATCAGACAACTCTTCTCTAGACAAAAGAGATAAATTTTCAAAGTTACGTCCATTCATAGAATATCTGAATAAAAAATTTATTCAGTTTGGCATTTTTTCCCATAATCTTTCAATTGATGAACAAATGGTTCCATACTTTGGAAGGCATTCGGCGAAAATGTTTATAAAAGGAAAACCTGTAAGGTTTGGTTTTAAAATTTGGTGTCTTTGTTCATCAAACGGTTATTTGTATCAATTTCAGCCTTACGGGGGGCCACTCAAATATTAAAACGATGTTCATAAAACGTTAGGTGAAAGAGTTGTTGTTGACTTACTTCATGTAGTCCAAGATCCATCTCACCATCGTGTATTCTTTGATAATTTTTTTTCTTCCTTTGCTTTATTTGTCACACTTCGAGAGAAGGGTTTCTTTGCAACTGGTACAATTCGCGATGCGCGAACTGGAAAATGTACACTCACGGGCAAAAAGGAAATGCAAAAAACCCAAAGAGGAAGTTACGATAGTGCACAAGACAATAAAATGAGATTACAATGGTGAGGTGGAACGACAACAACATCGTTACTATTGCTACTAACTATGGTTCAGTTCATCCCCTTCACAAGGCTAAAAGATTCCAGCCGGAAAGAACGTAAATCCATACATGTAAATCAGCCCGACATACTAATGGATTACAATAAACATATGGGAGGAGTAGATATTCATGACAACGGAGTGGCAAATTACAGAATCCAAATACGAGGGAAAAAAATGGTGGTGGCCGCTATTTACCAATTCCTTAGACAGCTGTATGGTCAATTCTTGGAAGTTATTCAACCTTCTGACACCAGACAAATCCATGAGCCAACTGGATTATAAAAGTTACATTGCAAGATGCCTCATTAGATGTGAAAGTCCGGAAGATGTTGAATATTCTGGAGGAAGCTCACGTAGCTCAACAGTTTTGGACAAAATAAGATATGATGGAGTAGGTCACATTGTGGTAAAATCAGATAACGAAACAAGAAGAAGGTGTAAATTGTGCCATAGCACCACAGTGTATCAATGTAAAAAGTGCAATTGTTATTTGCATTCAAAAATGTTTTGAAGAATACCATTTAAAAAATAGGGTGTAATTTGTACCTACAAGCAGCCAATGTTGCGTTTTCGCAACAGCAAAATTTTCTAACTTCAAATAGAAAAAATTTTTTTTTAATTTTATTTTTGTGTTCTTAACAGTAAATAAATACTATTCAGTAAGAATACTGACTTTCTGTCATTTTTTTTCTACCTTTGGCCGTTAATGGGTTAATGTCCTATTGATTCGCTCGTGCCGAGAGTCGCTGGGCGCGGGGAGAGAAGTATTACGGAATTCAACGGCGGGGTTGTTTTGTGGCACGACAGTGCGACGGAGGAGGTTCGTATTCGTTGATTTTATTTATAATATTTCTTGGAAAGAAGAATAGGTCTATTATAGATTTAAAAGATACATAAATTCGTACAGAAAAAACTTTTTTTCTTCAAATCGTTTAGCATGTAGGTTTTACTGAAGAGGATAGAATAAAAATATAGTTTTGTTTTATCATTCAGTTGATTCTCTAGACATTTCACAGTAAATGATTGATTCTTCATATGATGGAAGATGGCTATGCAAGACTTTTTTGGTACATGCTTCATTGGACTAAATATTATATATTCCCATGTCAAACCGTCATGCAAAATTTAATAATGCTTTAGATTTTAAATCCTTGTACTTGTTCTTACACCTCACTACTTACGTCTGTAAGTTACGTTTGTTTCGGATCAGACACTACTTGAAGAGTCGTTTGTCGTGTCTTCCATGTGACAGGTTTCATTGGCACGACTTGGGATACGCACTTTTGCGAGATTGCCAACTCCAAATATTCAATCTGCAATAATTATGGGTGTCCTTTCGCAGGGCTCGTATTCATGTGTTCGTCTGTGCAGAAAAAAATTATTGATATTGAATTTGAAGTAGAAAATTCGATGTGTTCGCAATGTTTGTTTTGAATATCTGGATCGTTCGCCAACTTGACTGAATTATGTTTCGTTTGCAACGAACAACCGGATATTTCGGGTCAAGCAAATAATTTCTGAACATTCACCATTTGTACCGCGATAACCCCACGCCATTGGAGACACTGAGGCCGACGAAAGCGTCGTCGTATCGATGCCTACACCAACAAAGGTCGGACTCTCTCATCCCTGAAAATATATTACTCTCCGTTGCCATGAAACGTGATGATGGTCATATACCCGTTTATCGTAGGAACGTGACAGGAATTATTCAGCCGCAACGAGTGATCATTCGCGTTATTTGGTCGACGAAAGAGAAAATAAATACGAAACGACACTGGTTTCAACGTCAAAGCCTGCAACACTCGCTAATCATTACGAAATCATTGCCAGAGACGTCAACATTGTCAGTATGGGACGTGCCAATTGTTATATTAAAGATTCAACTCAGAAAAATGCAACGGTCATAATTCAGCGACAATCCGTTCCTCGAGGACGACCATGGAAGCGACTTCGGCGAATATTGTCGCTAATATGATTGTCACCAAAATAGAGTTCAAACTAAAAAAGAACAAAATAACGGAACGTTACAACTGGTCATTCGTTTCGCGTCGTTAGACTCGGTGACGACTGACAAAGCAACGACGGGGCGGTACTAGTGCTAAATTTGTCTCTCTCCGGACAGGGATGCGGCATCGATGTAGGTGTTTTCAAATATCGATATTTTTATAAAATCATCGATGAGTTAACATCGATTTTCTAATCCAGTGTTTTTCAACATCGATTTTGTACTCCATGTTTCTACGTGCTTGATATTTTATTTTTAAATAAAAGGTACAAATAGTAATGTACATTAATTTTCAGATATCAATAAAATGAACTTTCTTCAGACCAAAGAGACAAATTGTGAAAAATAAGGTAGTCTATTTTTTGTTTATAAATGAAATTTTTTTGTATTATTCGACCAGATTTAGCTGCCATTTTGTTAATTGTACGGATAATCTTTTGACTTCGTTTTCTCAGGTAAATCTCAATGACAAATTAATAAATACGACTACTGTAAAACTTCTCCCGCCACGTAAACTTGTGAATTCTTATGTTACGTTACAACACTGAGGTTACTAAAATACTTTTTTAAAAAATCGATATTTTCGGGTCGTTGTATTTTGATAACTGATTTTTAAAATGTGATCATCTATGTTTTGAGACAATAGGGAGATTTTGCTACCTCGAACGTTAAGTACTATCGATCTTTTGCGCAGGTGCACTAAAGTGATGTCAAACTTAAGCTGCTTATGAGTAGAAGATCGATAGTACTGAAATAGCAAAACTAGCTATTTATGTTTAGTTGTCGATGTCGCATCCCTATCGCCGCCCTACTGCGGGTGTGGGGAGGCGAGGCGAATAACTCGCAACAGCGTAACCCCCTCACCCCGGAAAGAGCGCAGACCGCGGCGAGCGCTTTATCGGCGCTCCGCCCGCCCCCGCCCCGTCCCGCCCCTTCCCTCCCCTCCATTCCCCTCCCGTCCCATGCAGCCCGTTTCCGTGTGCCACCCGTCGAAGATCGCGCGCCCTGTGGAATGCGGAGGTCGCCGCCGCGCCGCTCGTCCGTGGATCGTGGAAGCGGCCGGTCGCGGAGACGAGATCGCCGCGGGTCGCTGCCGCACTGTGGTCCGGATTGGGCAAAGAGCGGACAAAAATGTTTTTCTTCCATTAAATAAAATGTTCTGCCGACCTAAATTGCCGAAATGGGTAGGAGCGTGTACCGAAGAGTGTACCGACTCAGTGCTTCGGTCCGAATGGTCGCTGGTTCGAGTCCCATCTTGGGCGTTGTTGTTTGTCTCTCATGTACGTTGGTTTAGTGGTGAAATGTCGTTGGCATTTCAAATTAAATGATCACAGGTGTTGTCATTGCCAACAATGTTATTTACTTGAACAAGAGCAGCTTTTGATGGCTTAGCCATCATCATCAGTTTTCTGCTGTCTGGAAGCTCTCTGGTAGTCGTTTCGTGGCTTCCAGACAGCAGAAAACTGATGATAATGGCTAAGCTATCGAAAGCTGCTCTTGTTCAAATAAATAACATTGTTGGCAATGACAACACCTGTGATCATTTAATCTCATGTACGAGTTGTCGCGGAGGGCCTTCTGCTGACCCCAGATTAGAGGAGCTCCCAAGTTGTACCAACGTGTCTAGTGTATGGTCGTATACGCATCTCATCGGGACGTAAAAGGCAAGCAGCTGTCGGCTGAATAAAAGCTTTAAGAATAAATTAAATATTGTACTGTTGCTTTGTAGTCCAGGAGGTCTTAGTGCGCAATCCTAACGGTGGCATGGTTTCGGCACCAGCTGATTTGTTGGGGCGACACCGACCGTTGTCTGAATTAGAATTACAGTCACCGGTTGCTCTGATCGGCAGTCTTCGTGGTTTCCTTGGATCATTTTCACGCGAATTCACGATCAGTATAAGAAACAGTGACTCATTTCCCTCTCTTTCTTGATTATTTTAATCTAGAAGTAGATCAAATTTATTTCGTAAATAGTTAATCAACAGTAGTTGGAAATGAAACCTTTACGAATATGTTCCCAAATTTGCTTTGTTTACTTTCCTTACCAGTCAAGACACGTAGATGTAAGGTTGGTCGTAGCAGATTTAACGTGTTGCATAGTTATGAAAAAACTGAAGTAATAAATATGAGTGCAAGATATATTATATTATAGATAGAGCTTATTAAAGAAATGTAGAGCAACAAGAGAAATGTGAATTTTTATAATATTACTCATTGTTGAGATATGTGGATCCCATATTTGGATGAAGATATGACCAACTGCATTCCAAACATTTCCCATATTTTCAAACTTGTGCACGATAATGACAAAAAAATGATCTTGGACATTTGTCGACTGCGCATTGGATACTGAACCTTTTATTCTCACATGGGCCGGAATCTCTTCCAATGTTCGCTTAATAAAAAGCCCGAAATATTTTGCCCGCGTTTCGCTCCTTTCAAACCACCGTGCGTCGGCGCCGCCGCCGTCGCCCGGCGCGCCCCGGGGGCGTGCGCGCCCGCCGCGGACGGGTTTCGCGAGGCCGCACGCCCGCGGGGCGACGCCGCCGCGCCGCGCCGCGCTGCGCTGCGCTGGACGTGCGGGTCGAGCTGGGCCGCAGCGCGCCGCGCCGGGTTGGGCACGCCGCGCCGCACGCACGCGCGTGCGTGCGTGCGTGCGCGTTTTTTTTTAAATCTACATTTATTATTGAATGGAAATACATAGTTCAGTATTATATATACTACATCATATGTATTTTTCCGACTTATATGTAACTTAAATGCTAATCTTAAAATTAAATCTAACTACACATGAATAGGAAACTTACAGAGCACCTATGGGATTAATTCAGGTCTGAAAATGTGCTGAGGAATGAATCTAATGGGTATCTATTTTGTATTGTGGTTGCGAGCTGATAGGTGGTGGCTAAGTCGTAATGGGTTGCTTGGATTACGGAGTTTATTTTGGAGAAGAAATTGTTTGATAGCGCAATATGGTGAACTATAGGGGGTGAATTCAATTCTTTGTGCAGTTGAGAGTTTGAGATAAACCAGGGTGCATGAGTGGCAAGTCTGAGAAAGTGGTTTTGGATGATCTGTAAGCGTGCGTGCGCGTGTCGGCGCATCGCGAACAGCTCCGCTCCGCCAGGACGCGGTGAGGGTACCGTTTGACGTCGAGTGTGGGCGATTTGCGACAGTTCCCGCTGTTCGTGCGTGCGCCCCTTCGCTTTTCTGGCGGGTGATTGATTACTTGAAGTTTTAGGCTTCCGCGGCCAGAGTTGAGAGCTCGGCTGTCGGGTGAAGCCGCGTACTAGAATGTGTGGCCAACGTTTCGACCATCTTTTTCGTTCTTCTTCATCTGCCCTGACGAAGACCTCGAAAAGATGGTCGAAACGTTGGCTTATGTTGTGCTTATAATTGTGCTTATATTCTCACTCAGTAAGTTTGCTCTGAAAGCCTTTCTTGCAGGTATAAAAGATGCGTTAAGTCGTAGGAACTACGGTGCAAAAAGAAATTGGTAGTTAAGAAGACTTTCTCATGTGAGAATCATATTTCCCGGACGTTGTATTTATTCGGCCATTCGAGTTATTTTCTTTTATCCATAAGAAAATAATAATGAAAATATTGAATACTATCTTCATCAATTTTTGGCATGTAAAGAAGTTATTGGCGTGAGTTTGAGTCACAATAACTATTCTTTAGATAAGTATATATGTACACAAACACATAAATAACAGACATGATTAAACAGTAAGATTTCACACACGAAGTAAAATACGGAACAAAAACTTCCAGCAGAGCGAATGCCATTCCCGTGTAATAATGAAATCCGAAATAAAGCCGTTAATTATAAAAAGCTTCCTCCGGCTGGCCAGTGGATGGCTTAATTGATTATTTCCTGATACCGGGCGCGTCTACTACTGTGATCATGAGTCCCGTAAGTGTATTGCTGCTCTTTTATCGCGGAATGCCGCGGTGATCTCCGCAGAATGGCGAGGTCCGGCGCCGATCTACACGTCGGCCTTCTGTGTTTTCCACAACCCGGTATCTCCCACAAGTAGGTTACCGCTTCGGTCGGGACAAGCTTTAAGCTCACGAGTAGTCTCCCGACAAGTGTGGTACTGTAGTGCATGTAAGTGTAAGTACATGCTGAGGAAGAAAAGATCGCGAGCAGTCCTTTGGCCCTTTGTAAGGATACAGATCCGGCATTTGCCTGGCGTTGACCGGACTAATACCGAAAACTACCGACAAGTGCAGGCCGGTTACTAGAATTCTCCTCCAGACAGCAGCTGTATTCGCCCTAGCTATGTAGCTACTGTCGAAAATCCTACCACCGTCAGGGCTCGAACCCTTGGACCTTCAGCTCAGAGGCACTCCAGTGACATCATTGCCTTGAGCCACCTAAGCTGGCGGCAGCCATTGACCCGACCGTGCTACAGCAGCAATCTCACCACCGTTCTCCTACAGCGGGAGCGGCACTCCAAACGAGGGAAGCCAATGCATCGGGTCGGTACCGGGGGGCGGTTGGTGTTCATTTTATCCTTACAGGGAGCGAGCGATGTTCCGGGGAAATAAAAAGGAGGAGAAACCCTTCTCCTCTGTCCCGTCATTTTAATGAGCGTGCGCTTTTTTTTATCGCGCCTGGCAATCGCAGAAAGAGCCCAACGCGAGGCGCGAGGCGGGCTGTTAGTGTTCGCACCAGCGAACGACCCGACCGTCGCCCAGCGAGGGCGCCGCCTCCACGCCGTCCCGGTTCACGGGAGCGGCTCGCCAGAGGCCGGGGTCTTTACTCCAGCGAGGACGCATACAGGGTGCTTCTGGAGAAAGAGATCGGTTTGTGTCGTGTTTTCCACAGACGGTCGTTTGCATCTGGACAGTAAAGTGCCTCTGCTGCGTCTTTGACCGAGGTCGTAGGGTTCGGACCGTGGTACATTGTTACGTAGACCAGTGTTGTCAAGGTCGTTCCCACGAGCGGGAGTCCGTGGCATGGGTGCCACGACGAAATCGCCCCTCCACGCAGTTCATTACCCTGCCACCAGAGACACGCCATCACTATTGTAAAACGGCGGGGTTATTAAATATTCCCCTTTCCCGACGCTAGTTGCGCAGAGAAGCTCGTGGCATGCCACGACGCGTGGCCACAGCCACCTTGACCTTGACACTTAGAAGACCTTGACACGACTGTTGAACACTAACGCTTACATGCACTCATGTTGGGAGGCCAGTCGGGAGATTCTAGCTTGCCCGGCTTTTGCTGTTGCCCGCTGTGGGAGATACCTGGAGGTAGAAAATTTTGCAAGCCGACATGTAGGTTGGAGTCAGAACTCAGAGGAGAACACCGCCATCTTCCGGGATATAATTTGTATTGCACTGACGGGACAACTAGCGTAATAATTGATGCGCTCGGAATCAATATTTTCTCGCTCGCTCGCTCACTCACTCACTCACTCACATCACTCACGGATTCAGCATGTTTTCTGGAGGCGGAGGGAAGGTATTTGTATCACGTTTCCTAGGAACACGGCGGCAACTGAGGCGGTCATTTGCCTCTGGACAGTAAAGGAGTTAGAATTATCGTTTTAGTGCATATTTTGGATCAAATTTGTATTATGATCAAATTTGAATTTATTTGATTGGAGAATCAAATTTGATGACTCGGGATGTGATTAGAGAAATGATGCACGCACTGTGTACGCATTTTAGTTTATTTCGACACTTGGGCATGGAGCGTGAGGGACTTTTCCTAGCTTTTCAGCAATTTTCAACAAGCTGACACTATGTGTTATTGTGGAAGGTAGTTTTCTGTAGTTCAGCAGAACCGATAAGGACTGCTGAACGGACTGCTTACGGTCATGACAGCCTTCCGAACAATTCATATTTCTTAATCTTGTGATCTTTCCATTTTTCATTATTCTGCATAGTCATGAATACTACCTTAGTAAGAATAGGCAGAGTTGTCAGTGTATATATTACAACACTTAAGATAATATCACAAAAAACTAATATCTGTTATCGCCTAGTC
>JAHLJT010008446.1:52263135-52286610 GCA_031308135.1 Acheta domesticus
CGCCGCGCCATTCATCTGACTCCTCGGCCGGCTAATCCTCGCGAATTGGTATTCTATAGGTTTGGCGCCCCGCCCACAGCGATTTCGCGGCTCGCAAATTGAGTAAGCCCGGGCTTTGGTCTCACGGGCGTGGAGCTTGGAAGGAGGGGCCACGCGGACGGGCGGGGCGGGGTGCGGGTTGCGGGGCGGGAAGGGGCGGTGGCGGATGACGAGATTTAGAAGCAACGCGTATAAATCGCGACCGGCATTACGCAGCCAGTGATTGCTAGCCGGCCTCCACCTCCGCAGCCTACTTGTTTACGTGAACAGTTGTATGGAAAATTAAACAGACGGGTAGGACGCGAATTGATATGCATGTCTGAAGAGTATGGCTCACAACAGTAGGTCACGTGAAATATTATTTGACACCTTTGTGGAGGTATTTCATACCACATGTCCAGTATGCCTTGTTCTTTCACTCTACCGTATATTGAATATATCAGGTATTTTACGATAATTCTTTGCATTCAAGAGCAAGAACCATGAACTTTTTAGTCGGTGTGTTGCCTAATGGATAATCTGTCCCAAAGACGCTAGAGTTTGCTATTGTGAATTATTTTGAAAATTAAAATGAATATTATTTTTTAGAGCACCGCCAAATTACACCATTTGTACTATATCAATAAGACGGCCACATTCTATTAATGAGAATCTTATATGGTTAAAACGAGTGCTATTATTAAATTAAAGGATGTAGAAAAAATTATACATTGTTACCGTGATCTCAATAAAAACTTTCCGTTTTTCACTCTGAGGAAATGTAATCCATTGCTTATAAATGCTCATATATTTCAGTGATTCATTGACAGGTTTGGAAATTGGTTGGTTCGACTTATTTTTCTCAATTTTTCTACGGAACATTGTGGAAGACTAGTTTTGTTAGAAAAGTGTGCTTTATCATTTTTTCTCACATCCTGTCGCAATGCTAGTATAGTGTTTAATAGAAAAATACCTGCGATACTGGTGCTTTGGTTTCTTCACCCTCTACATGACGGCGTACTAGAAATGCAGGTTGCACTGTATCCGTATTACTGCTAATGGGGTGCTCCTTGCGCTTTATGTACGTGAGGTGAATTTTGCTCTATGTGTATTAGCCCGGTTCAAACAAGTGTCATTTTGACGCACTGACACTTTCTGTCACGCGTGTGCAATGTCCCTGGTTACTTCACATGTAGCCTGAAAGCAACGTGCGCCTTCTTACCTCGCGAAGTTCCCTAATGAATGTATGTAAAAGAAAGCGTGTTGTTTGTGCTTACATACTCAGCGAATATTACTACATGTGTACATGGGACACGGATAGGAAGGTAAGAGGGACCTAAATAATTTGAAGATTTTATCAGGAACCTAACACTAGGACTTCGTGCAGATTGGATCGCTGAATGAATAAGACTTTTCTATAACGAATTAATCACTACTATTGTAAATATTATTGCAAGACCTTAAACATACTGTACGTTGTAAAAATATGTGCAATACATTTAATTTAATTCTATGCCCTACACGTTTTTTATTACACTGGGGCGAATAATTTCTTATCACTTCATTCTCAAAAACGCTCCTTCCTAACATGTATTCACTATTCAATTTAATACAAATACAGCTCAAGAGCTAGGGTAAGGATTCCAGAATTCAAGAAAACGTTCACAGATTGCAGTTCTCCCTCATAGTACGTCATACAATTTTAAACTGTTTTTGATTTTAAATAAAAATAACTAAATACTAAAAGTGTAAAGAGGGACATGTCCAGGAGCATTCATTGGTTACCGAAAGACTCCAAAGAGGTGATCTTACTTCAGGGTTTACAAAAATGAGAGAAGATATTGCATCAAAACATGTTTTTAAGTGTTGAATTGGCTTATAGGATAAGTGGCATGATGAAAAATGATACCAGAATGGCATTGGATGTATCGCATACTTCGGAATGTTTTCAAATCTTCCATAAAGGGCTCCACATCTACTTAATGTCTCGACGCGGCTCAGAAGAATGCAAACTGATTCCCAATCAGCAACGATCTGAGCAATATATCAGCGGTGGCGCACACTGCGGCACCTCGGCGTTTCGGAACGTAGCATTCGTGACGGCGTGTGAACTGGTCAATAGTCAGCAACATACTTCTAAACTGCGTGGCAAAATGACACGTCGGTATGGCGAAGCGATGCTCGCATAAATCAGGCCGCAAGGTGTGAACTGGTTCAAGCGCTTGCCTCGGCGAATGAACTGGGTCCCTCCCTTCCCATTTTCTTCCACATGTTCTCAACCCCTTATGTCACCTATCCCCTGTGTCCCATATACTACGAGTCCCCTACTGGGAGAGGTGGCTCAGGGCATCAACTGATGTCACTGTAGTGCCTTTGTCCTGGAGGTTCGAGGTTCGAGGTTCTAGGTTCGAGTCCCAATGGTGGCAGGATTTTCGACATTAGCTAGATAGCAAATTCAGTCGCTGTCATCAACATCAGTCGAATGCTAGGGCAGCACCCTAACAAATGGGGCCACGGACCGCGCCCGATCTTTCCTTCCCCTTGCTTGTCAAATCATCACCCCATACTTACACACACACATTTACATGCGCTACACTACCACACTTAGCGGGAGAACGTTAGGAAGCTTAGAGATTATCCCGGTTGGGACGGTGTTCTGCTCGGGGAAGATACTTTATTGGGAAAATCCCGCTAGCCGACAGATAGGTCGGCGCCGGATCTCACCATCAAGCGTGTAGAGATATCATCACATCACATCACGAGGGAAAACATGCACTACATTTACGGGAATAAGGACCTTAGCCGTTGACGCGACCAGAATCATTAACCAATCAATCAAAAACTATTTTCCCGTCCTCGCCGACCACCATATCCCGTGTCCTCCAGTCACCGTATCCCCATATTCTGTGTCAACCATCCCTCGTCCCCCAACCCCCGTGAAACCCTCATATCGTATCTCATTCGCCGTGATCCCCACCTCGTGTTCCCCACGCCCTGTGTCCCCACTCTCCGTTTCCCCATCCTCCGTGTCCCCATCCCCGAGACCACCCATCCCCTGTATCCTTATCCCCTTGAACGCATTCCTGTGAGCGTGCCCATCCCCTGAGTTCCCCATCCCTTTGTCGCCGATCTTTCGTTTCCCCTGCCCGTTCCCCCAGTCATCGCGTGCCCGCCGCGATGTCGCGCGTGTTCGTTGTCCCCCAAAAAAGGAAGCGCCAGGCGTGGCGACCGGCTGAGGGAAGCCAAACGCCGTGAGACGCCCGCGCCACCATGCACGCCACGCCCGCGACTCTCCGACGCCTGCAACGCCCCTGCACCGCACTACGTCACCTGCATCACGCAACAGTGCTCCGAAAAGGCGTCTGGTCACAGGCCACGGTCACAGCCGAAATACGGTTGTTCGTTAAAGGACGACTGCGAATGAAATTGTCCCATTTATTTCATCTCCAGAACAACCGAATGTTTTGCTTTCGAAATCGCCCGAATATTCCCAGACTGCCACAGATCATCTTCTTAATCATTTGCCAGAAGCACGCTAAATGGCATCTACATGTATTTCAGGTGACCTTGACTCTCCAGAAGACTTTAGGCAAATGTAACCGACAGAACAAAACGAAACAGAATAGCCGTTGAATTCACGACCACACTTAATTATAGGAATGTTTCGTGTTATTTTTTGGCGATTCAATAAAAGTTATTAGTTCCCCAACGTTTTGGAACTTTATTGTTCCCTCTTCAGGCTGTGGGACATATATTTACCATGTTACTTCATCCAAGCAGAATATATTAATAAAAATTAAATAACACGTACACAACAATAAACTAATATATTTAATATAAAACAATAAAAATTACTTACTAATTATAATTAAAATAAATAAATATGCATATTTTGTAATTAAACCCACCTTCTCTGATAAGGGAACAATAAAGTTCTGAAACGTTGTCAAATAAGAATTTTTTCATTGTCACAAAAAAAACATGAAACATTTCTAGAAAACTAAATAGATTTTCGTCCGGCAGTCCATGTTTGCGGACGCCACCAGCAGAGGACCTTCGGGTTCATTACGACCATTTCCGTTTACCACCACGTGCCTGAGTGAGTCTGGCAAATCGATCGAAAGTCAGCGTGTTACTAACCTATAATGTAAGTAAGCCAGTAATGATTGTCAAAGCTTAGTTGTAATATTCTTATAGTAAACAGATGACACTGAGCAGTGGCTCAGTACGTAACACGCTGACTTCGCATTCGGGAGGTCCGAGTTCGATCCCAGGCCGATCATCCTGACCGGGGTTTTTCGTGGTTTCCCTCGGTTATAAGACCATATACTAGGATGATAAAAAAATATGATCACCTCCCATCTCCCTCCACCCCACCTACCACCCACCGCCATTATCCTAGTCCTTTCACCCCTCATCATCACCATAACACTTCATTCAGTTCCATCAGGGAAAGCAATGGGAAACTAATTTGATTATATCCTCCCAAGAAAACCCATCATGATGATAATACTGTAACTTCCGTCTACGCAAGAACAGGACCAAAGAAAACGAAACAGAGGACAAGCTCAATAATGGCACTTTTTAAGAGTATGTCATTACCAGTATTTAACGCAGCTCACAGCCCATTGTGTCTCGCCCCGTGCTCCGCACGCGACAACGCCCCCGGCGCCGAGGCGCCACGCTCGCCGCGCCTACCCACGTCGCCCCCTACGCTGGTGAGTGCATGCGGCCGCCGCACGGTGGTTTGAAAGGCGAAAAAAGCGGACAAAAATCAATTTTTCAAAATTGTCCAATTTGCTTCATTTAAGCACATATGAAAAGAAAAATGTCCAATGCTTCATGTAGTATACTATATTTTGTTATTTACTTGTCCATTATTGTGTAGAACGCGCGCAAACATGAGAGATTTTTAAGAAACCAGATGGCCATAAATTCTTCCCGTTTTGAGATGCACATATCTCGCATACTTTTAAAGTTATGAAATTAATTTTTTTCCTCGTTATTCTTCAATACTTTGTAATTATATTTCTTATAAAAACCATATTTTTCACTTTCACATTAGTCGTAAATAAATTATTGAAATCATGCCTCAGAGAAGCAACATTCCGTTTACGTTACTCGACTTACAAAAAAATGTACACTTATGTTTGTCATGAAACTTGCAGTAATATTACAGGAAAGTCTAGGGAACACGTTCGTGTAGGTTTCATCTGCAACTACCTGCAACTCTGGACAGGAGAAGACAGAGAATGTTGTTCCGCGTGAGCGGCCGGGCCGCGCGGCCGCGGCAGGGCGCTGTGACGATAAACAGAAGCCGGAGGATGAGGGTTGCTTTGACACATTTATGACCTAGGGACACACTCGCTCGAATATTTCGGAACAAAGAGGTAACTTGCAATGTTTATAATGTAATATTGTTATCTAAACATCACCATGTGCTCGACTGAATCTTTTCGATCAGGAAACTCTTTCTGCCTTCTGATTGCTTACGCATTTGGCCACACACAGTCGCTAGCTTTTAGTGTAGACTAGTCTCGCCATGTTCTTCACTAGCGTTGCATGTGCAGTGTGATGCAGTGTTAGAAGTGAAAAATGGGTTTTACAGTGAATCGCAGTGATCTCCATCAAAAATTAGAGAAAAGAAAAATGATTGTCGCGCAAAACAAGAACAATTTGTGCTAGCACATTTCATGAACAAATTTGACTTAAACGTGTCTGAAGATGTCAAGAAAACTCTGTATCAGTGCGTAAGATCTCGTTTTTTCTACCTTATTTCAGTCGTTGGAGAAAGTGTCACAGTAGGGAAGATTTTTTCGAAAAGAAGAATGCAGATTGGTTAATGAAAAACGTGCAAATATCTATTCCAGTCATACCTGGTCGCTCACATGCAGAAAGTAGAGGTCGACCATCAAAAGACTTTGGAGATCTATCAGAAAGAAGTAAAAGAAGGAAAGTCAAACCTATTAGGAATTCTGCTAGGACATCAGAATTACATATGCAACCTCTATGAATTTAAGGACAGAAGGAGATGATCTGTCAGCTAAATTGTTAAAACAACAACAACAACAACTAGGGCAAAAAGAATAAGAGAAGCATGGAAGCAAAGGGGCATACCATTAACGAGAATGTCAGTGCAATCCCTGTCGTTCGTGATCAATGTAAAATTATCAAAATATCAAAACATGACAATGAGAAGATTAGTTTTGCAAAATAATCATTATCTGTACCCGAACTATTATGCCATTCTAAATGCTAAAAAAAATGCTTACCCCCAAAATATCTCTATTAAAGAAACTGAATGTGAAGTGAAATTACGATTGGATTTGCTTGATCATATTGTCGCCAGAATTTTAAAGCTTTTACCTGACAATGATACAAATAATTCTGCAACTACTACTTACGTATTACATTACAAGTGGGGTTTTGATGGCAGCTCCGGACACTCCCAGTATAAACAAACTTAGACTGAAGCTGAATGCAGTGATGAGAACTTATTTATGTCATCAGTCGTGCCTCTTTGCCTTGTCAAAGACATCAGAAAATTCAGAGAGCATCACATCAGAAAAATTTAAAGAGTTTCCACTAATTGTGACTTATTCCATCTATTGTTATTGAGCTCTGGCCCCTTGATTTCCACTATTGGTGGTCTTCCCAAGAAAAACCGAAAAATACTTCCTCAAGAAGTCCATAATTTATTATTGATACCGGGAGACGAAACTGGAGAGGAAGAGGAAGGCGACTCGGAAGAAGATGACACTACCGTCACTGAAGATGCATAATAATTGCGCAGTAAGTAGTGTGATCTACGTTAATAGCAAATTAACTTCAAATAAACACTGAAAGTAAAGTTCTAGATTAAAATAATTTCATTTTATTGAGTAAAACTATTTTTGTCCGCTTTTTTGCCAATCCGTACCATAGTGCGCCGGTCCCCGCGCACGGCCAGGCGTAGCGGTGGCAAACTTTAGCAAAACTTAGTTTTATCGGCGGCGGCGATGGTGTAGAGGTTAGCGTAACGGACTGCTATACCCAAGTTCCCTATACGACAGGTTCAAACCCGGTCGAAGCAGTGGATTTTTAGGGGCGAAAAAATCCTTCGTACGCCTAGTAAAGCCGGCTGTCCCATCTGTAACTTCCTGTTAGATTTACTTGCATGTAAAAGATCCTCAAGCCTAAATGACGCCTCTGAACTAAATTCCAATCGCCGGTTTCGTCGCCTCAGTAATACCGTCTTTCCGCTAATTGGTGAAAGGAGTGTACCAAAATGTGCGTGGAATGTGTCAGACGGAAGAGCAGGCCTCATGGCCTGAGTCTCGCCACGTAAAATAAGGCAATTCAATTCAATATCACCAAAAGGTTTTAGATGTTCATGAAACCATCAACAAAAACATCGATGTTTAAAATTATGACTTAAATATGACTAGGAAACCCCGGCAGACGTTGTTCTGCCCTTCATCTCCCTCTTTCCACTCCCATCACCCTTTCTCACTGTCTCTGTCCGTCACTCCTTCTTCCCTCACCCTGTCTCTGTCCGCCTCTGCCGCTCTCTGTCCCTCTCATTCACATTTACTTTCAGATTCTGCAAGTCTCTGAGCAGGGGAGGTAATAATGGGAAGCGCCGGACCAGCGAAAATGTAATAGAATGAAGAACTTATTCAGTCGATTACGGTGTGAAAAACGTTTTATTGAGGCCTTTGGCCTCAGAATTTTAGTTTTTAAGGCGCTAGAACGCATCGTTTAGGATTTGACGATACAGATTCAAAAATGCTGCCGAGTGTGTTGCAGGTTGCATTTGACGTGAATATTTAGTTTTGTTCTACAGCGCCATGTACTGGAGTTACAACAGAATTAACAGCACATAAATCTTCTGAGTGAAAAAACACGTAGACGCCGCGACTCTCCGACGCCTGCAACGCCCCTGCACCGCACTACGTCACCTGCATCACGCAACAGTGCTCCGAAAAGGCGTCTGGTCACAGGCCACGGTCACAGCCGAAATACGGTTGTTCGTTAAAGGACGACTGCGAATGAAATTGTCCCATTTATTTCATCTCCAGAACAACCGAATGTTTTGCTTTCGAAATCGCGCGTCATATTTAATGCAGGCGAACTTATATCCAGTGCGAACTTTCATGGATAGATGAAACATTTTGAAGTATGATGTCCTGGTTCTAATGTGATACATAATACGTCAATATTAGTTTAAAGCATATTCTGTCTCAAATTCGATTGTCATCTTCATATTCTAATAGTTGTTCTATGTAATCAAGGTTCAAATTGCAGTTTAACGATATTGTTACGTACAAAATAATCGAAATGTAACAACACTGCAGAAAGGTGGCGAATAGCGAAAGGTTTCGCGCCGCCTGGAAATCGACAACAGGGCCAGTTGTCAACTGCTGCTGATTGCGAGCAATCCACAAATAAAATTAATATTGGAAATGTTATTTCTATCATGGGATTTTTTTTTGAAAAAAATGTTTCTGGACAAATATATCGATCTGAAGAAAACATCGAAAGCAAAACATTAATGTTATAATATCGATGTTTCTTCTTGAAAATATCGATGTTTTAAAAATGGATGTTATTGCCATCCCTAGCCTGGCCTTGTGGGCCCGGAGCCTGCGCCACACGACATCCACGCACACTCCAATTCGATTCAGTGACACCTCATTTCTACCTATAAGTCGATGTGTAGGTCGGCGCCGGACGTCATCTAACGGGGGAGGAACATGCGACCTCGCGGGATTATCAATCACTACATTAACGGAAATAATTACTATAGCAGTTGACATGCCAGGAAACATTGATCAGTCAATGGAACGTATCAATATATTTTTATACGCTTCTTCATCGTGTTGTCAAATAATGTGTTCAGTAATGGAACTTCTACGTTAAATTGGTGTCTGAAGAACATTAAATTCCATCTGAAACGATAAAGGTGAATGTAATGATTTCCCTTTCTGGAAAATTTATTTCGTGAAGGTAACTCACAAAATACGCTCTTCAAATAATTACGAATATGCTACTTATAATGCAGGCGAAAACATTAAAATTACTCCCTGGAATATATATATATATATATATATATATATATATATATATATATATATATAATACGATATGACAGAATTTTATGAAATAAACTTTACATCCTTACTGCACTAGGGAGGTTAGGTTTATAGTATTTTGCCCATTTGTTCTGAAATTTCCGCAGAGTTCGCAAGAACATTCAGATTTAGAACACTTTGTAACTGGCCCTGCGCTCTAAAAGTGTTTATAATTCGTTCGTAAACGCCAATTCTGTCGAATAATGACACAGATCCTCTCAGATAGTCCCCTAAACATTATACCACGGTTTTTAAAGTATAGTAAATATGACATAAGGTAGATAAATAATCTTCGAGACATAGGATATTTTCTCTTTCGATTCTTCATCGTTTTGTTTCTGATTTCATTTTCTAAATATTTTCCTTCCGCATGTATCTTTCGTTTCTATAATGCTCTGTGGTTTTTGTTTCTACGCTTATTATTTTTCTGTTAGTTTTCTCATGTACTTGTCTTTGATTTTTTTAATGGTTAGTGTACATGTTAATAAGCCACTTATTACTTCGAAGTAAATGATTAAAACGAAAGAATCTACCAAAATGAACTAGCAACTAGTCAATCTGTTGTCATGTAGTACTACGTAAAAACAGGTTCCTAGCCTATCTTCTAGGTAAGAATCTATAAATTTTGCGCATGTTCCGCCTCATGTATTTTTTCTACTTATATTCCTGATGTCTATTAACTTTCCTGTATCTTACAACTTTGTTGATTATAGGCTTGACGATCGCGTAGTGACGATACGATTATTCACGTTTCCAGCCCATCCTACAACTGGGAAGTAATAACCAATAATACTGTAAGTAGAAACCAAATACATGAATGTGCAATTCTCAGAGTCTGTAATTGTGTTCATCCCCCGGCCATCGAGTAAAAAAATAGTTTTTGTTTAAAAAAAAAGAAAGCTTTTTAAGATCGAGGTGAGAGTATCTGTGCGTCAGTGTGTGATCTATAAATTAGCAATTGTACATCATATTGGAACTACTCGTCTTTTTCTTATGCAACAATCCGCAGCAATTTATAAAATAATTAAAAATTATTCAGCTCAAAGACGTTCATCGGATTCAAAATTTGGAGCTATAACAAGAGTTAAAAACTCAATTACTGAACGGTTAGAGAAATAGAACTTTAACGATACAGACTCGTGAAACATATAACACGTCATAATGGCGAACAGGAATGTTGACCTGTCACTCCAAGAAGGACGAACACACAGCAGTCCAGCTTTCATGTGGAAAGACAATGTGCGACAAGCCATTAAGTGGTGATGCTACAACAACTCACCTTATGGTAGTGTTGCAATGGTTTCGTAATATTATAATACTAGATGAACCTGTGCGTCATTTCTCATATTTGAACTCAATTGCGTTTTACTTTACTTTGGGATCGCATTTTAATTCACATTGACCGAACAAATGCTTCTGCGAATGTTCCTAATCCGCAGTCTTTTTTCTCGGAGCTGAGCTTTGAACGTGGGAGCGTAGGCCTACCAACACCGTCACTTTAATGAAAATGTCACATATGCCTTAGAATTCAGGGTATTGTGCTCTATTTTTTCAAAACGGTGAAAATGATGTTTACATATTTGTGGAAATCGACATGATTGCACTCAAAATTATCCAAAAACTCCTAATATTTAGAAAAAAAAACTATTTACTAAATTATTTAAAAATCTGATACTGAAGAAAAGATTTGATTAGAAAGAAATCTCTAGCTTCAATTTGAAAGTGCACGTCAGGTTCGAAACAAATTGACAAACGGACAAACGTCTCTTTTTCAAACAAAATTTTTCTTCCATTCAATGATATGCAGCATTTCAAAACCTCCTGTGTACGGTGCATCCACTATGTGTATACTAATATGCGACAAAGAAAAGAACCTAAAGACAGATTGCCTTGACTTACGAGAATCGAAAACATTTCATTCACAAAAGATAAAATATATGTAGAAGACGAAAAGTCGAAGAAGAGAAGAAGAAGAAAAGAAGAGAAGAAGCAGAGAAAAAGAAGAGGAGGAGAAGAAGAAGAAGAGAAGAAGAAGAAGAGAAGGAGGAAAAGAAGAAGAAGGGAAGGAGGAGGAGAAGAGAACAAGAACAAGAAGAGGAGAATATGAAGGGGAAAAGAAGATAGTAATTTCGGTGGGTGAGATGGGTTACCTAACAAGAGAATTCTGCCTTTGGTAACCCATCCCGTTTGGTTCTGAGTATGTCTCTTACGCGTGTCTTTGTAACGTCCGTGTCGCTAGCGCCAGACACTAGGGACGGAGATGCGATAAGGAAGGCGGATCCGCGTGGGCCGCTCCGTGCCAGCGTCCACGCCTCGCGTCATCGAGATCCTCATAATTGCAGAAACTTACGACCGCGTCGCTTCCACAGCGCGCAGGGCGTGTCATGGGGAGCCGCCAGCCGCCGACTTTTACAATGCCACATCCGCCGCCCACAGTCGGCGACCGCCGTCCGCCGAGGGCGGCGCCTCGACTGCACGCCGGTGGCAACGGCGGCGCTGGCGGCGGCGGCGGGGACGGTACAGGTACCTGCAGTGGTGGCGATAGTGGTGGCGGGAGTATTGGCGGACGGCGATAGTGTAGGTGGGGACGGTAGTGGCGGTCGTGATGGCGGTCGTAGTGGCGGTAATGGTGGGGGTGGTCATCGTGAGTGGAGTGCGGAGGAGGGTGGAGGAGGTGAAGCGGGGGTGAGGCTGAGGTGCGGCGGAGGTGCGGCGGAGGTGAGGCAGAGGTGAGGCGCAGGTGAGGCGGAGGTGAGGAGGGGGTGAGGTGGAAGTGATGCGATTGCGATAGTGGCGGCGATTGTAGTGGCGACGTTAGCCGCTGGGGTGCTAGTGGTCGACGGTGGTGGTGGGGTTGGAGTTGGAGGTGGAGTTGGAGGTGGATTTGGAGGAGGTGGAGTTGGAGGTGGAGTTGGAGGTGGAGTTGGAGGTGGAGTTGGAGGTGGTGTTGGAGGTGGAGTTGGAGGTGGAGTTGGAGGTGGAGTTGGAGGTGGTGTTGGAGGTGGAGTTGGAGGTGGAGGTGGAGGTGGAGGTGGAGGTGGAGGCGGCGGCGGATTCTACGATGCCGCCAACGCGACGCCCGCCTTCGGATGGCAGATAAAGCCTCCGCCGGTGCACTCCAACGGACCTGCCGACGCTTCTAACGGCGACGGGCCCCGTGATGTATGGTGATAGGCAGAGATAAAGCTGTCCCAGACCAGGCCCCGAAGGTGCCCCAGAGGGGACAGAAGGGTCGTCAGGAGAGGCAGCGGAGATGGCGCCGCAATCCTGTGTAGGATCTGGGCTGTAGGTGGAAGACTGGACTTTGGGGCTGAATGGCCGGATGAAACAGATTTCTGGTCAAGGGCAGATTTTTTCGGGAGATTGTATTAGAGATGTAGATAGAGGACTGAAAGTAATTTCTTCGGTTTTGCGGGAGATGCTGTTTACTAGGGTTTCGCGGAGAACGTAGAACATAAAATTTACTCTGGACACGGAATATTTGTACATCGTAAACTTCCCAAGACGAATTTTCGGATTGACAAATTTGAGAAATAGGTGTTACATGGATATTCTTTCATGAGTTGTTATTCGTAGTATTGTACATACTAAATTTGATGTGTATTTATATTTCAAGTTATGTGTTTGGTTGTTCAACATATTAAAACATCCCTTTAAAAAGCATATTTAAATTACATTTAAGTTCTCGAAGGAGAAAAATGTTTTCGCAGTCCGGAGAATTACTGTTGGGATAATATCATTTACTGGTAAGTAGGTGTTTTACAAAGTTAGTTCCCCAATATATTTTGAAATTACTAGGCGCAAATTGAAGATGTGATGCGAGTCCGTCAGGATGTCACGGGACGGCAACCTTGTTTGAAATTTTCATAATACCCTCTCCGACTTCCCGCCGAGCTTGTCGCTCGGAAATATTCTGGTCCGCACTTGAGAGACTGCGGCCCTGAGAGATCCAGTGGGTCATTTGAAACTATTCTCT
The DNA here is from genome assembly GCA_031308135.1 of Acheta domesticus. Classification (NCBI taxonomy): domain Eukaryota; kingdom Metazoa; phylum Arthropoda; class Insecta; order Orthoptera; family Gryllidae; genus Acheta; species Acheta domesticus. The sequence goes on from JAHLJT010008446.1 coordinate 52,276,243, forward strand.
TCCAGAGCGGTATGTAAATCCTACCTCGGCTCCGGTCGGAGCGTAAAGCTGCTTCATTTCTGTGACCTGACACCCACCGGTTTTCCCTACGAGGCAGCGGCTCTGTCATGTGATATATGGTAATGACAGAAGTCTAATATATCCTTAGCTGTGTTAATACAAAGCACCGCAGGTAAGACTTTCAAATAAGGTAACCGATTTATTAAAATGGAAACCTTCATTTTTCATTTGAAATGAAACTATAAAATAGCCCTAAAAATTGAACCTGTTGACAAGTTTTAAAAGAATACTAGAATGTGTATGCATTAAAAATAAGATATTACTTTCACTTTACATGGAATGAATAATTTACCCTAATTTGGTTTTAACATTCATGTGCAAACGATGAGCGTAGATTTAGATTTTATGTACTCATTCATGTGTTTAAACATGTGGTAGATTATAATTATTAAATGTTAGGTAATTTTCCGGTGGAAAATTCCATAAAGCTTTATTTGCATTTGTCTAAAATAGCAAAACTAATATATCAAATAGCCCTATGTAACATATGTTTTTTTTCTATTATAAGATATATTTATCAAATTTAAAGGTATTAAATTATTGTTAAGTATAATAGCCTTAGTAGGATATTTATTTATTTAATGTCGGAAACGATTAAAAATCTGTATGTGACGTAGTAACTAGGGAGACGTATTAAAGTTATTTTTGGCTCGTCCAAATTCCAACATATTTTCTTTTTTTCGAACCAATTTGCAATACGAAATATGCAAGATTTTCTAAGTAGTGTCAAAGGTATTTCTTCGAAGCACATTTATTTTTAGAAGACATTTCTCATTAGCGATATTTGAATTTTGCACAACACTGGATATGTTTTCCATTAACGGTAAATATTTTATGTCCTTCTCATGTAGAATGAAAACAGTAGATGGCGCAAGCTGCAGAAACACGTCGAGTCTGTTGGCGCCGCGGTTCGCCTGCGTGGCGGTCACCGACTCGCCCGCTGTAGCGCCCGCGGCTGTTGTTGCGGCGGGGGCGAAGGGCGCGGCTCTCTCCAGGTTGCTCCCCGCCGCCCACGCCCCTGCCTTCGCCCCAGCCCCGCCCACCCGACCTCTCCCCCGCCGCCCGCGCGTTCGCGCCCGCGCCTGTGCCTTTCTATACATTCCGAGAGGAGAGCGAGTGGCCGTTGCCGCCAGGCGAAGCACGGAGTCTGTCTGGCATCGGGAGCGTGCTCCCTCCGTCACCCAGCGCCTTCTCGCTCTCTCCCGCTCGCTTCCGGTCCCTCCCGCTCCCTCACACTCGCTCCTGCTCCTTCCCACTGACTGCCACGCCCTCCTGCTCCCTCCCGCTCCCTGCCCATCCCGCCCGCTCTTTGTCGTTTGCTCCCGCTCTCTCCGTACTCCTCCCTCCTGTTCCCTCTCAATCACGCTCTCATCCGGTCGCTCCCGCTCCCTCCAGCTGCCTTCCCTTCCGTCCCGTTCCATCAAACTCCCACCTGCTCCCTCTCGCTCGCTCCCTCTCCCTCCTTCCTCCTGCCGCTCTCAGCCGTACCCTCCCTCCCGCTCCCTCCCGCTCCCTCCCGCTCCCTCCTGCTCTCTCCCGCTCCCTCCTGCTCCCTCCCGCTCCCTTCCCGCTCCCTCCCTCTCCCTCGCGCTCCCTCCCGCTCCCTTCCGCTCCTTCGCGCTCCCTCCTGCTCCCTCCCGCTCCCTCCTGCTCCCTCCCGCTCCCTCCTACTTCCTCCCGCTTGCTCTCTACTCCCTCGTTCCTTCTGCCGCTCTCGCCCGCGCCCTCGCTCCACCTTTTTCGAGTCTCATCCTCCTATGCCTCCATCATGGGTTCTACCGCTCCCTCCCGCTTCCTCCCGCTCGCTCCTGCTCCCTCCTTCCGCCTGCCGCTCTCTCCCGTGCCCTCCCACCACCTTTTTCGCCTCCGATCCTTCTGTCTCCATGCTGGGTTCTCCCGCAGCTTCACTTGACTCTCCCAACCTTTCACCCTTATTCCGTTCACTTCCACGCCCTCCTGAGCGCTCCCGTGTCCTCCCACGCCATAACATTCTCTTTTGTTCTCTTCCATCTTCTCGTGCCTTTCCATTCATTCAATTCCTACTAGTTGGTACGCACACAACTTCCCGCTGGATAAAATGCATGGAAACTTACGTTCCTTTGTGTTTTCGATTGTCCGAGGAAGGAGTCCCTATTCAATAAGGATTATATTCCATTCATTAATTTCCAGACTGTCATAGAAATTTACTTTTTTATTATGAAAATTAAAAATTCCATTTTAATTGAAATTGATTTACATTGAAAATGACTTTATTTTTCATCAAAAAGCACTAAAAATGTATGTGGCTTAACAAATATTATTAACAAATAACAAATATTATTACAACCAACTAGGCATACACACTTTGAATGCTCATGAAACGCACAGAAGAGTTCATTTTTCTGTTGGGTCGAATGATTAAACATATTTTAAAGGAAGCCCACTTTTAAACCTCTCTTCCCACCGTGTAGCAGAATAACTTTTTTCCCCATTTTTTCACTGGCTTCTCTACCCTTCACCTTACATATTTCCAGTGTTATTTAGTGCATTTATTTTTATCGTTTCGGCATCCTATCTCCAATTTCATTTTTACAATATTTGCCCGTCCAATTTCACAGTCAGTGTTTCCCCCAGTATCTTCCCTCCATCTGAAATCTCACCTCTCAGCGGTTTGTACCTCAAGTGTTCTTCGTTCATATCGCCTTAGTGTCTGAATTTTCTATTTATGAAACAAACTTCGTCTATTTCAAATATGAGATCTTATTTACTGTACGTCCAAAAATATTACTCCACGATTCCTGTTTTGAATTTGAAACCAAATCTTCGCAAATCGACACACGCTATGAGCCATGATGAAAAGTAAACTTGACCCATAGATTTCTGGTTGTATATATACCTTCTTCGCATTGTATAAAGTAGAATCTATACTGACGTCCTAGAATATATAGAAGAACATTCAAACATAGCCCGCTACTTCCACCGGCACCGTCATATCTCCTCCCGCCAGCCCAGTAGACCACGTGCTGCCGCTATTAACTTTATAACCGAAATCATGTTGACATTATTACTTCACTCGTTTAGAAGCAACAAGTTCTCATTTCCGGCTGGGAGGTTATGAAGGCATTTCTCATCCGTACCAGCCTAGTGTGTGCTGTTGCTCCTATGTCCACTGCCGCTACTAGTACTACCGCTACTGCCACCAGCTCCACCGCCGACACAACCATCTCCACTGCTCCCACCACCACTACTGTTAAGTGAGTTATGTCATAACTTGAGCGCGCCACGGGAACATTTTATAACGTTAGCCCATTACCGGGTGCTTAACGCGAAGGTGTCTTAATGACTTCACAACGTACGGGAGGGCGATGCGGCGCCGCTACCGCCTGCTCTTCGCTGCCTGCCTGGATGCCAGCTGGCCCGCCAGGGCGCGCTTTGATTCATCGTACGGGGAAGCGGCACGCGGCGCGGCGCGGCGCGGGGCGGGGCGGCACGACGCCGCGACGCGAGGCAGGAGAGCGGCTCTTCAACGTCAAGGGACGGAGCCGCGAAGGCCGCCGCGGCGCCACAGTGGAGGTGGAGGAGGAGAAAGGAGGAGGTGGAGCTGGAGGTGTAGGTGGTGGTGTAGGTGAAAGAAGGGGAGGAGGTGGAGCTGGAGATGTAGGTGATGGTGGAGGTGGAAGGGGAGGTGGGGGAGGAAGAGGTGGAGTTACGGAAACAACTAAGTTGCGATGCTTTGGATACCTCAAGTATAAATACTTCAGTTTTAGATTTAATTATCTACAACGCTATAGGTCGTCTCAACCTTTTATTTTTAGTTAAATAGAGTTAAATGAAGGCATCTCTTACTCGCTTGTTGGATGTCCCATATGGCCCTCCTTGGCTAACAACGACAATATTATAGACTACTATACGTGCAGTTTTTCGTGAGATCCCGAATCCTTACCCTCCTCGTCTTGACGTTGCGCAGTTTACAGCCAAATTTACTTCAAATAATTATAGAAATTCGTATTTAAATCAATCTAATACACTTCTTTCTATACTAGGAATACTAAACTTCTTCCATCCCGTCTATGTAAAATATTAGATATTTCTGAAAAATTAATGTGAATTACATGAATTCTCCTTTTATAGTTTTAAAAGAGTTTTTGAACGTCACATACATTGTGTAACATTTACTTTATTCCACATCGTGCAGATGTATCAATCGATTTTGTAAATATCAATACTTGTTTAAAAATATTGACCTACAGCTACATACCTTGATCGCGTCATCAAGTATCGTAGCGTCCATTAGAACGAGTAACAGGTGCGCCGTAAAGAAGCTCAATTCCGTAAATAATTTTAATGTAAGAACTGGAAGCTCAATAAGAAACTGTGATGATGCGTCATGAGATCTTCTCAACGTGGAAAAGAAATTCTAACTAAAACTTGCTTTTTCGAAGAAGATAGTACACATCCATTACAAATCAAATTTCTACGTTATCTGACAAATCTCACTAAAATATTAATGTTCTTACAAAAGTGACACCAGAAGTGATCATCGCCAATTGTGATTGGGCAAATCAGGAAAATACCTTACCACATAACATGGACTTTGAAGATGTATTTGTATGGACATTAAAGATGTATTAAGATATTTTTATATTCATTCGGATTCTACCTGGTATTTGAGAATGCGGAGCGCAAGGGGTGAACAAAATATAACGTCGAAGGGCTCGCAGGGAGGAAGCAAATCTACGAACGACATCAGGCCTGCGGCGCAAACGGTGCGGAAGGTGCTGGGTGACGGGGTGGGGCTTGGCGAGACGAGGCGTGGCTGTGACGGCGGCGGCGACGTCCGCGGCGGCGGCGGCGGCGGGGCCGGGCCGGCATGGACGCGGTGGGCGAGGACGAGGACGAGGGTGAGGGCGAAGGCGAGGGCGGGTCGGGCGCAGCTCGGGAACAATTTAACGCTCCACCGATCGCGCTCCGCCGCGCCGCCGCTCGGCCCCGTTAAGTCGGGGAGAAGTGCGCGTTAACGGCCTGGTTCTACCTGCGCGCGCCGCCGCCGTCGCTAATACCCCCGAGCTGCACGCTGCGGCCAGGCCGCGGGCGCCCGACGCCCTTCTCCCGGCCACTACTTCTCCCGCGCGCCCTTCTCCCGGTAAAGGCGGCTCCACACATTCGCTATTCGGCGAACAGCGAGCAACCGCTCGCCGAATCCCGAGTAGTGTGGATGGGTCATTTGCTATTCGCCGAGTGACGAACATTCGGCGCTCGCCCTACCCATCGCGTGTCTGTCTTTTGGACACATCAAAGGGAGCGAACATTCGCCGAACACATCAGCTGGTCGGGATCGGGCGAGCAGTAGCTCGCTGCTCGGCGAATGCCGAATGTATGGAGCCACCTTAACACTCTTCCTTCGGCCCCTTCAAACCTCCTTGCAGCGGGACCTACGCCATCCCCCCCCCCTCCGTACTACAAGAGCGTCCTCCTCCAGTGACTCTGTCCGGAAGGTTCTAGAGTTCGAGTCTCGACAGTGGCGGATTTCCGGTTCTAGCTACAACGCTGGGGAGAATTCAGCCACTGTCTGGAGGAGAATTACTAGCGTCTGGCTGGTGTGATCGGTAGCTTTCCTTGGCTTCTCCGATAAATACCACGCGAATGCCGGGACAGGACCTTAATAATCGGGCCGCGGGCAGCGTGCGATCTTTCCGTCCTTATCCTTCTCCTTTTATACACACGTGCACTTACAAACACCACAGTACCAAACATGACGTCATAGAGTTAGAACTGGACCCAGCTGGGGTGGTACCTGGCGTGGTGTCGTCCGGAAACAAAATAATCAATCAACCTTCTTCCGCCGTCCAATCCACAAACCGCAACTTGTGCTACCAGCTCCCTAATAACCCTATTCGTCGTCGGCCTAGCTTCTGTTGGGGTTGAATCGATACCCGTTAGAAGGAGAGATCGAAATCTTAATTGAAAGGGCATGCGAGAGATAATCAGCAATTGCGTCGGCTTCCGTGACAGGAAGCCGACGTTCCGTCCTTTTGTCTCGCAGGAATCTTTCCTGATGACTCTTGGCTGTCCGAGATGAGTCGTGTCAATGTCATTGTGAACAACATGTTGCAGCCGAAAGAGAGTACTGTTCAACAGAGTTTTGCCATTCAGAGGTATTACGCTCAACAATGCCGCAACATGTTGGCCGAAACGTCAGTACAATGGCAGCAGAAAACATGTGATGAAACCACGCTGATATAGTTTTGTGGTATAGTCTGTATAATATATGGAGGACCCATAAATTACTGGGAACCGTGAAAATTCATCGGGTGTACTACTGCTATCTGGCAAGGTGACAGTGGATGGAAAGAGGGTTGCACGAACAGAACCGAAGTAACTTCAACTCGAGTAACTGAATATTGTCGCTTGTAGCTATCTTCTTCTGAGCCCTTCAATTGTGTAGGTTCTGAATAAAAATATTTCAAGACTGGCGTTGGAATATGAGAAATAATTAAATATGTCCCTACCAACATTTTTATTTATAAGATTTGCAGATTTAATGGTGCAGATTTTTATTTATATTAAGTGAATAAATTGCCATCTTGCGAGGAATTCTGGTGAGAGAAATTGGCAAAACGTTGGATGTGACTTCAATGCATTTCCAACGAGAATGCCAGTGTCCTTTTGTGTCGTAGGAATCTTTCCTGGTGCTCTTCCTCCACCCTCACCGTCACCTCGACGTGGCAACTACCGTCCTGACAGCTCCTGGGAGCGCGCAGACCACGATGGTGCCACGGGGCGGACGGGGGTGGGGGCGCTTAAGTGGACGGGCACTCCCTCAAAGGGAGGGGGTGGGGCTTTGGGGTTGATGCTTCCTCGCTTGTGAATTTTCCTGGTGAGGGATGCAAAAAATGTAAGCTGCCCTTCGGTTTCTACGTTGGCATCTCTCCAATGCTCAGAAGTAATAAATATTTACTATTCGTTGTATGTATTTTGTAGTTTTCGCAGGCATGCATAGTCATTGTCGTCCATCTACTGTGATAATGTAATCAAGTTGAAGAATGAAGATGAAGTTTGATGAGGATGATGAAATATGAAGATAAGAATGATATTGAGAAATGAGCTAGTGTGAAATGTTTATAGACATTTTAGTTGTGTTTATAGGCATTTTAGTTACCTAGGCATATTCTACTATTAAATCAGTGTTAGAAAATTGCTGTATTTTAATTCAATAAATATTCAATTAACGGGATAACTGTTAAATATTTGTTTTGTTTTGATTTATTTAGACTTGCTAATATTTATTTCAAAGTTTCCTCGGATATCTTATGAGTGAATTGGATATTCAAAACCTGAAGTTCAGGTCTATCGCAATCTGTTCCGAACTTCTCCGTGAATTTATGGAACTAAGATTTCAGCATTAAAGGAGACTCTACTGGTTGATACGTCTTGCTATAACTCATGCATGTCGACCATCCAGGCAAGGGCGGGGTGAGTTATTAACACGCCTGATTGTAACATGGCTAATGTACGTGTCAGAGTAAACGGTGTGAAGCCTCCTCCAACCGTCGGTCCGTCCGCGCTACAGCGCGCAGCCACGCGGTGCCCCCCGTCGGGACACGAACCGGGCTGCCCCCGCGACCCAGCGCAGCCGGAGGAGGCGCGACGATGGCAGATGACGAGGCACGACGAAGGAGTTACCAGAAAGACGGTAAGATGTAAGAGGGAAATAAAGAAAACTGGAAGGCATGCTACAGAGGAGCGAATCATAACGCAAGGAAAGTGTATGAAGATATGACGAGTAGGACATACTAGAAGAGATTAAACGTGGTGGTAAGTGATGGAATAAAATTAGATAGGAGGAACAAAAGTGGAAATATCAAGAAAAAGAAGGATATGACACGTGACGTCGATCAAAGTACTAACTGTAAAAATTGCAGAAATAATTTAAGAAACTAGAAGGAAGAACAAAATGAAGAGAATTCAACCAATTGAGAATAGTGGCTGGAGAAAGTGATGAATAATAAGAAGTAAAAGTAAATAAATTAAGAAATGGTAAAATAAGAAACAAAAGAAGAATATAAGAACCTTTTCTTTTTTCTTTCTGGGCCTCAAGAAAATGTGCGCAGATAATCTCTTCCCCCATTGTCATATACAGTTTTTGACCAAATAAATAAATAAGTAAATAAATAAACCTGACTAGAGGACATAGAAAATGGTGAAAAGAAGAAGAATGAGAAGAAAGGGATGTGGAAGAAGTCGAAGAGAGGAGAATAAGGAGAAAAAGTAGAAGAAGAAGAAAAGGACAAGAAGAAGAGCAAGAGATACCATGTCCAACGTGGGCGGAGGCCGCAAAGACGCACAGACGGGCGTCGGCGGGCGCCAATGGCCAATGGCAGGGACGCGTTGGCGGTGGCGGCCACGCCAGAAACGGCTGTGGCGGCGCCCCGCTGGATATTTACGACAGGCGGTGGCGGCGGCGGCGCGGGCGCGGGCTCTGGAGCGGGCCGCGGGAACATTCCAGCAGCAGGCCAGGGTCGCCCCCGTCGGCGCGCCGCGGCGGCGGGTCCCGGCCTGGCCCAGCCCGGCACGGCCGCCGCCGCCGCCGCCCCGCGCCACGGCGCCTCAGGGCTCTCCAGGCCGCTTCGGGAGAAAAGAACGGTTTCGCCCACGGGTGGGAACATTCCTCCCTCAAGGACCGCCGGCGCACGGCGACGACGGCGCTGGCGGCGATGGTGGCGCTCGACGCGGCGCGGGGGTGATGTGCATGAAGATGAGAGTCGCGCGCCGGTGTTTGGGATGGTGGAGCCGAATTTCTCCAGGGGAGAGGGGTCACAAAACTTCAGGGGAAGGGGACGAATCAACAAATTGGCGAAATGGGTGGATGGCCATGTCAGCTTTCGCAGCACGGCTTTAATAAATCCTAGGAATGCTTTTCGTAAAGTTCACTTTCCGAATTTATTTGGTTTGCGTTCCTTGATTTGAACGTATCGAAATGTGGAAGTCATATATGAAGCACCTACAAATGGAGTGATTTTGTCCGTTGCAGAGACAAATTAATACTTTTCTGGAGGAGTACAGCGAACTCTATCCGCTCTCTCTATGCTATCCTTGTTAATTCCCACCCTGGCAGTCCATAGTGGAGATTCCTGGTGATGATGTCAGTGATGGTGATGGTCAGTCGTGACATCGGCGGCAGAAGCGGACTTTGATGTTAGTATTCACAGCGACAGCGGTCGCAAGGATACGGTCGCATCTGAAATGATGTTGTCAAAAGAGTGCAACGACGCTAACGGAGTGAATGAGACGGCTTGGGATGTGGTGGTAGAGATATCAGGAATGTTGACGTCGGCGATGTCATCTCCACAAGGCATGGACTGAACCACGAATTTTTGAAGGGAGGGGGAGGCAATTTCAGTTCAGGCTCTCAAATTACATAAATATTTTTGAAATTGTTTTTACATTGCAAGCTTGGAATAAAAACTGTGTTTTTAAACTGCAAATTCTCATTTTGAATGCGTTTCAATTAGTAAGTGGACTAATTGATTTGAATAAATTAAATAATATCACGAGAAAATTGAATATACGGGCATGGACTCCTTAACTGCGATGTCCCTGTCGATCAGTCGCTGCGATAGCAAAAGTCGTCATCGACAGTATCTTCCTCGATGCCATCGACTTCATCCTTGATGGATTTGCTAGGTGTCCATTTCGCCCTTCCGTCCAGTCTACATTTCGTCGCGATGATCCACTGCATTTCCTTTGGATTATTGGAAGGATAAAGCCAAAAAGAAAAACCTTAGTTCTTTAGAGCTGTGTATTGTTGCGATTCTTTTCCAAAGAAAAATGCAAGGCAAGATAGTTGTGCTTCTACAGTTCATTTTATAATGCACTGGTGGTGGGACAGCACGATACTGAAAAATATTTTTATTTGCATTTTAGGAAAAGAGGGTGACAACTCAAACTTAATGTTTGAATATCTGAAAAGCACAATCTGGCAAAATGACCTGGTAATAAACATACTATTGTTGCGGATATGTCTTTGCCAGTTAAACGTTAAGCCAGCAAAGCCATTCCTTTAACAAACAATTAAAGCATAAATATTTTTTGTGTATTTGAACAGACATTGCACAAAATTTTGGTTTGTAGTAGAAATGGTCTTTTGCTGAAGTAGCTTTGCTAGCTGAACTGACGGACGTCCGCTGTCGGACTGACAAGACGTCAGGCCAGGCAGGCAGGCTGGCAGAACGGGCAGCTAGGAGGCGGCAGGCGGTGCGACGGCGGCCGGGAGGGGGGGGGGCGAAGAGGTGGGTGCTGCGAGATGCGGCGATAGCGCGTCGGTGATGG